>OY856188.1:222127498-222602156 GCA_963693315.1 Diogma glabrata | reverse complement strand
ATAACCAAACCATCTAATCCGGTTGGATTTAATGAATCCCATTACATCGCAGTCTCCAAGAAGCTGTCTGATTTCATGATTCATTCGGATTCTATACTGATTTTCAGCAACTTTACATGGACCATAAATTGTTCGTATGACCTTCCTCTCGAATGTTAATAAAATTCTACAATCCGAGGAAGTCAGCGTCCAGCTTTCACTTCCAAATGTAAGCACAGGTCGGATTAATGATTTGCAAAGTGTGAGGTTACACGACCGCGTAAGGTGTTTTGATCGCAAACGTTTTGAGTGTGCGTAGAAAACTCTGTATGCGGCAGAGACAGGTGCTTTGATATCTGCCTGCATGTCATTTGACGATGTTATTACTGACCCGAGGTATTTGAAGTTTTCCACGCGTTCCACTTCATAGTCGCCAGTATCCAGATTTCCAGGAGGTATGTTCTTAGATGTTGTTAACACTTTCGTTTTGCCGGTGTTGATGCATAATCCAAGTCGCTTAGCATTTCTTTCAAGCTGAGAGAGACTATCCTTAATATCGCTTGTTCTACTTCCGAGAAGCACAATATCATCTGCGTAGCCAAGAACTTGACTAGATTTGTTATATATGCAGTTTTGTGTATCAATTCGGCTTTTTCTTATCGCGTACTCCAGCGCCAATTTAAATAGTACGGACGCGAGTGCATCACCTTGTCGAACACCTGATGTTATATCGAAAGGATCAAAAACTGACCCTTCGATTACTATTCTACAATTTGATCCCGATGTTGTGAGTTTGTACAGAGAAACAAGTTTCTCTGGGATACCAAGGCATATGAGTGCGGACCAGAGGTTGTCGCGGATGATACTATCATATGCTTGCCTGAAATCAACGTAGAGCTGGTGAATGCTGATGTTGTACTCCCAACATTTTTCCAGAATCATCCTTAATGTAAAACATTGATCTGTGGTTGAGTGGTTGGGACGAAAACCACACTGATAGTCACCGATGATAGATTCGGCGAACGGGATGAGTCGAGCAAGTACGACATTAGCTAGTATAGTAGTCGATAAAAACTAGTAGTCATATTAATGCCATATTATCGAAAAATCATACACATGAAATTCGTTACATCGAAAAATATCAATAAATTGAAAAATAATCATACTATCGAAAAATCAAACAACCGAAAATCGCAACATCGAAAGTCATAACACCAAACTGCACATTGTCGAAAATTCATTGCATCAAAAGTCGTTGCAACCGATTTTTTTTCGATTTACTGAAAATATCATACCATCGAAAAAACAGATGATCGAAATTCATAAAATTGAATATAAAATCATATTGAATATCATAACATCGAAAATTTTCGATATAATTAATAAAATCATTAAAATCGAAATACTGTGGCGTATCGTAAAACTAAAAATTTAAAATAACTTTTTTAAATTTAGTAGTTTTTGAAATAATAGAAAAAACAAAAAACTTTTGGTTTTTAACCGACTTCAAAAAAGAAGGAGGTTCTGTGTTTCACTGTAGGTTTTTTTTTTAACCGACTTCAAAAAAGAAGGAGGTTCTGTGTTTCACTGTTGGGTTTTTTTTATGCATGTACACCGATTTCTCAAAAACGGCTCGTTCGATTTGGATGATTTAAATTTTATTCTATTTGAGTTTATTCCCAGAGGGTCCCATAATTTTTTTCTATGATTTGAAAAATACCGTTGTTCAGAAAATTTGGAAAAACCATATTTTTAATGCATTTTCGCTGATTTCGTCAAAAATATATTAATCTGTTTGGATGTTTTGGGCAGTATTATATTGCTGCCTTACTTGTCAAGGTTATCGTAAATAATTTTCTATTACGGCAAATATGTATGCCGTTTGTGCAAAAAATCGCAAAACCATAATTAATAGATTGTCACTGATGAAAGTTTTTCCGGCATTTGAAGTTATTACTTTTAGAACGCTTTCTAGCCAACATTTGCTTAATGACTACACTAAAAATCGAAAAATAAAAAAACTTTAAAAAAAAAAATAGAACCGACTTCAAAAAAAACAAAAGAGGCACAAAAAAGTGAAAAATAACTCAATCGTTGCTTTTAGAAACAAAACTACGTTACATTTTGATTAATTTAATTTAATTATACCTTACTATAGACAAAAAAATTACGCTATTATACAAAGTTACTATATTAAAATAGTTACTTTTTATTATAATTATTATAGTTATTATAGTTGTTATAATAGTTATTATATTTTAAAAGTTATTTGTAGTACAAAACTGTTTGAAGTCGGTGCCACATTGATGAAAAACCGACTAATATGTCTCGGGCTTGGCACCGATTTCCATATCATATCGTGTTATTATTGAGTGCACCTGAATACCACAACAAGAACATCAAATTAATCAAAAAAACACTTAGACTAAATAATTACCCAACACCCACAACCAACAAACTCATCAGGATGGTAGTTCATGAAATTAATAATAAAAACAATCCAACACCTCCTCATAACGTCGACAACACAAATAACAAAATCTACAAGAGCATGGTATATGTGAATGGTATATCCGACCAAATCCAAAAAATATCTAAAGCTGTATGCCCCAACATATGTCTAGCGTTCAAAAGCGACAACAAACTACAACGAACATGTACAAAACTGAAATACCCGATTGAAAAACTAAAAAGGACCAACGTTATCTATGAGATTCCATGTTTGGGGACTGGTATTAACGGACATGAATGTAATCAAACATATGTAGGCCAAACGAAACAATATTTAGGCAAGAGAATAGACAACCATGGATATGATATCAAAAAAATAATAGATCCCAACCATCCCAAAACTGCACTGATGGAACACCATCTAAACCTCAACCACTACCCGGACTTCAAGAACGTAAAAATACTGGATACACAAAAGAATTATTCAAAACGATTGACCATAGAAGCGCTGCATATATACACCCACAACACATACAATATTAAACGTGACACAGATAATATTACCCCACTGTTCTGTAACATCATCAGTGACGACATTGAGAATAAACGAATAAACAATAATAGAAAAAGAAAACGGACATCAACATTCACAAACACAAACACCAATAGTACAAAAAAACGAAGAATTATCTAGTAATAATCCAACAACATATTCACATCAATCATAAATTAGCTGTTTGTAGACACAGTTGTCAATTGTTCTTGCTTTTTTAATTTTTAATTTTTAATTTTAATAATAGTTTTAATTTATACATAGTAAATCGTTGACTTAAACAATTAATATGTCAAATGTGATAATTATTTTCTAGTACTTAGTTGTAAAATTAATAGTTTTTTTATTGTCAAATTCCATAGTGTAAGTATACATCCATCCACATAGCATACCATCTCATTTAAATTTACGGTTTATTTGTATAAGTTTCTTATATATATTGTAGACCTTGATAATGATAACATACTTATCGAAACGTCGGAAAAACATATAACAATAAATTAAACAAATATTAAACCAATAAATGATCAAATGATCTAAAGTAATTGGAAATATCAGAGTGACCGGAAAGCCGAAAAAATAAAAAAAAAAAAAAAACAAAATACTTATTTAATATTTATATAGCGCGAATGACTAGCTATAATTGGTGACCCCGACATGCCAGATAGCTGGCAGTATATTTTTATAATTATATTGATTTGTAATGCCATTGCTTTAGGTTTTTGGTGTGATTTGAGAGTGTGAAGTGGAGCTCGTTTATGAACTTTATGGAAAAATATTGCAAGACATATCTTGTAGATTATCTCATTTCCAATAAATTATCTACGATGAGTTATCGAAATTTTATAAGGTTTGTGAGTTTTTTGTATTTCAACTATAATCAATTATAAACAGTCAGAACACAACTTTTTCGAAAATATTCACAAAGCATTTGGATAAATGTATAGAAATAAAGTATAAATTAATTTTAAAATTTAAACTTTTTGAAATTTAATGCGAAAATCTCCATTTAATGTTAACACATGTCCAAAAAAACTATGAGTCCAATGACAGTTGAGAATTCAACTTAAGTAAATAGAATAAAGATGAAGTTTCAGCTTCGCAATATCATCGCCTTGGTGGCAAAGAGAAAATATTTCGGTGCAACGATATTTCGATGCAATAACCTTTCGACAATGTGAATTTTCGGTGTTATGATTTTTGGTTGTTTTGATAGTATGATTTATTTATCTTTCGATTTATTGATATTTGTCAATGTAACGGTTTTCGATGGTGTAATTTTTTGAAGATGTGGATTACGATTAGTAATAAAAAAATCTGACTGAATGTATAGAAATATAATATAAATCAATATAATAATTAATACATACTGCAGCTATCTGACATTTAAATTTACAATATGCCGAGTATTGAGTAGGGAATACTCTATTTTGCGATGGAATAATTTATCCATTGTATCGAAAATTTTCGATGTTATGATATTTCGATAATATGATTTTTTATTCTAGTTTATAAATTTCGAACAAATGATTTTTCGATTTTATTCATTAAATTTTCGATTATTTGATTTTCGGTGATATGATGTTTCGATGAAATGAATTTTCGATTTTATGAAATATCATATTTCGATCTCATTATTTTTCAATTTGGTATGATGATATAAAATTCGGTGGTATGAATTTTTGTTTTACTGATTTTCGGTTCTATAACACGATCATTTGATTTTTCGAAACTATGAAGCGGACCCAATACATAATGGTCGGATTCACCGTTGGTCGCGTAGATCACGAATTTCATTAATAGGTATTATATGATGTATTATTGTTTGGCATATTTCTAATTTAAGTGAATTTTTTTAGTAGATCGCTGTGGTTGTTTGAAAGGTCATGAAATTTTTCTCAAGAATTTGTTAAATTATATTCTATTCCCAATATATTTATAATATAATTAAATTATATTTCACTCGCATGAAACGACTGTCAAAGTCTCAACACTTAATAGTGATTTTACTACTGCCCACTCTTTATTTGCCATACAAAAATTGTGTCCAGTTGCAGCATTAGTTCCTGGTATTGAACATGGATTTTTTTCAAAATTATGTAATGTTTTTAATCATTTGTTCTCCATTGGTATTGTGGTTTTGCTAAAACCGTAAATCCCTTCTTGTTCACCGTCGTTCTATTTTTTAAAAAAGTCGTGCATTTGTTTAAAAAATCGGTACTTTTTTAAAGCGTCGCCGGACGCGGGACAAATTGTTAATAATCCGAATTGTCCCGCAAAAAGCGGGACGTCTGGTCTCCTTACTAAGCCAATTGCCATTGTTTATAGAGATGTTAATATGTAAATAATTGTTTCTTCAAACTAAACAGGCTAAACGTACATAAAACAAAACAAATTGAATAGCCATATATGTACGTATGTATGTATATCATTTTTTACATCGCTATTACAACTGATTCAAATAATTTGAACTCACTCATGAATTTTAGTTTTTTCTAATCTCACATCATATTTTATTTCAATTTTCCTAAATTATACCTATATGTTTTTTTCATTCGTCAACAGTCTGATGATTACCAAACAAAAGTTGAACAATTTTCATTTCCGTTTCAATGAAAAAAAATTAAAAAAAAAACAAAAACAAAATCAAAGAAAATTATAACAATTTGTTTTAATAATAGAAAACCAACGAAAAGAGGAAATGGATAAAGGATGAAATTAAAGTAAATTAAATGAAAATTATTGTTTAGGGAGTCTTTTTCGTATTTCAATAACAATCACCCACAGGAGGTTTACTGTATGTAAATAAAATTGAAAAGTTGATATGTATATATTCTTGGATCAATATTTTAAAAGTTTTGCTTCATCACAGTTTGAAAATATTGAAAAGTCACTTAATCATGTAATAAAAATACTTCAATATAGCGTATGATGTCAGTAGTGATAGCTTAAATTAGATGTACCTAGGTTCAGTGAAAGAAGGCTTCAGCAGTCTTATTTCTTGTGTATAGCCTCGATTACATTCTGAGAGTAATAACTATCGACCGTAAACATCTAGCACAATAGAATTGGCACGTTGAGTATCGAGTACTCTCAAACTTCAATCCAAACTACATTTCGCTATCTAAATGATATATTATATGGATAGCAATAGATTCAAACTTATCAATATTCCATTTTAAATTTTGTCATATTTTCGTTGTGCGAACTATCCGGTTAACCCATAAACTTCTATATAATCCACCAATCAGATAATTAATCTAAATTGTTATTATTTATAGCTATAATTTTTCGATTAACGACTTATATATTTATGATTTTAATTTTATTTCGATTATTTGTTATCCATTTATCAAAGATAAAATGAATTTTTCAATTTATGTTTGCGAAAAAATTATGTTTGTCCAAAACAAACAAATTTTGTGTAATGAATAATTTGGGGGTGGCTTACATTTTATTACGATGTTATTTTGAAAAGTTTATGCAGAAGTGTTATTTTTTATATCATAGTATACAGCCAATTGGGATTAGTGATTCATGGATGGAAATGAAATTCATTCAAAGATTCATGTCAAAATCATTTGAAAAAAATCTGCTCATGTAGTTTATTCTCACAAAGTGTCACATTGTAACTTAATTTTAACTTGTTGGTCACTTATTGTTATGGTGTTGTAACATTCTCCTTGTACAGTAACAAATTTTTTTTGTAAATATAACGATTCTTCATTTTTGTTATTATTGAAAAAATTATATGAAATTATTATATAGCTAATTTATCCATCACAGTTCGTATAATTAATTTTTGTTTGATTTAAGCATTTTGTTTATTTGTATTTGGTTATTTATAAACGTTGCTCAGTACGTTGTATTTATTTAAAGCTACAACTGATATAAGGAATGGAAGCATATAAAACTAATTATTATAAATTTTTGTTTGTTTGATTATGATAAGTTTTTGAAATTGTGTAGTACTGATTGTGAATCACACAATAATATTCTTGAATATATTATGAGCGCCTCAGATAACCCTAACTTGACGGACGTTGTCTGATATAGTCATTTTCAGATGTAAAAACTATATTCATTGCTTTTAATGATGGCAAAATAAATATGTAGAAATATTCCATAAAACACTAGCTAGTAGCTTTGTAACGAAGGACTATTTTCGATTTTTGCTCTGACTTACTTATACTTATACTTTTATTATTCATTATCAAAAAAAAAATTCGCTAATATTTTATTAATTTTCTTCAATTGTGATAAACATGGAAGTTAATTTGTACAATTGAACTTAATTTCACTTAATAAACATGTTTTGCATAGATGATTTTTTATTTGAAAAAAAAAGGGGAATCGCTTATTATTACTGGGAAGGTAAACAGAAGATCGATAATATGATATATAAACAATCAAATTGTTTGGATCGGTTCAATTAGTATATAAATTTAAATGTAAGAATTGTGTGTGATCGCAAAATTAAAGTTTTAGTTTAATAAACTATAATAATAGTTCTTAATAAATTCTATTAATTAAATATTTATTTATTTCCATTTATAAATTGTTTAAAAATATATCAATTTTATACCAGAATATTGGTTTGTATTTTGTGACATTTCAAAACCATAATTTGTTTTAGTGATAATTAGAACTGAGATTTTCAGCCAAAAAAAAAATATTTATATATATAAATATGACAGAACCAAAAAAAAATCGAAAGCTTAAGTTTTTTAAGAAAAAAATATGAAGGGGCTGAAATCTCACAGCTCTGAGATATCAAGACTTCGGTCTGGGTTAAGGATTTTGATATAGTTTTCGGCAACAAACTTTTATAAGGACATGGTTTTTAGTTTTGAGCAGCGATGTATATCAAACATAACTCTTTGTTAAAGTACAAGTATTTTTTATCTCTGTTTAAAAATTTATACAAAACTAACACGAAACATCAATACGTTGCCGAAAAATTATAAAATTTTATAAAATTAAAAATTTTTCAAAATTCTAAAAATATTCCAAAAATTCTTACAAAATCAAAATTTAAAACTTTTGCCGGAATTCCCAAAATATTGCAAAAATTATTACAAAATCAAAAATACAAACTTTTTCAAAATTCCAAAAATATTTCAAAAACTATAACAAATTCAAAAATTTCCATGTCCAATTTCATTTTAAATTACATTTACGTCATAAAAACAGCTACATTTTTTTTTCCAAAAAATTGGCTAAAAAAATAAATGAAATCATTTTTTGACACACTTGACATTATTTTTTGACAAACTTATAATGCCATAATTCTCTATTATAATAATAAAATATCATGTCATACAAACTATTAATTTTATTTTTTTCTAAAAAAATTGGGAAAAAAATAAATAAAACCTTTCTTTTGACACACTTGACAACATTTTTTGACAAACTTATAATGCCATAATTCTCAATAGTAATAATAAAATTTCATTTCAAAGAAACAATTTTATTTTTTTCCAAAAAATTAAGTAAAAAACTAAATAAAAATCTTTTGACACACTTGACAACATTTTTTTGACAAGCTTATAATGCCATAATTCTCAATAATAATAATAAAATTTCATTTCAAACAAACAATTTTATTTTTTTCCAAAAAATTAGGTAAAAAAGCAAACACAAAATCTTTCTTTTGACGCACTTGACAACAGTTTTTTGACAAACTTATAATGCCATAATTCTCAATAATAATAATAAAACTTCATTTCAAACAAACAATTAATTTTATTTTTTTTTCCAAAAAATTGGGTAAAAAAATAAATAAAAAAATCTTTCTTTTGACACACTTGACAACATTTTTTGACAAACTTTTAATGCCATAATTCTCAATAATAACAATAATAAAACTTCATTTCAAACAAACAATTAATTTTATTTTTTTTTCCAAAAAATTGGGCAAAAAAATAAATACAAAATCTTTCTTTTGACACACTTGACAACATTTTTTTGACAAACTTATAATGCAATAATCTAGTTTTTGATCTCACATACCAATCCCGACCATCAAGATTTCTCCAAATTCAATGTTCCTACTCATAATCACTTAAAATGAATGTTTTTTAAGCCAAAAATATGAAAATTTGCTATTTTTGACACACATAATGATTTTTTTGACACACTTCCGGTACAGTTATCGAACACAGCGTCCTTTCAAACCTGTCCCTTGTAAATACCTATTTCTAGAAAAAAAAAATTTTGAAATCCTTCCAGCGGTTTTCCCTGCAGCGTAGGTAATGACGGACGGACGGCCGGCAGACAGACATACATTTTTTTTTTTGCTTTTTTAGAATCAGTAGGTCCTAGTCGAGAAATGTCAAAAAAAGTGGGGGTAAGAATTTCACTTTTGGCTCATGAATGTAATACTTAGGTCTTTCAGACCGAAGTAATAATGTCATCTAGACGTTTTGTGTTTTATTTGCACATGCAGTGTTAGTATGTACAGCAGCTACCACTAATATTGTGTCGGATGCAAAATTGAAAAATAACTATGTATAATCAAAACAAAAAGCAACTAAAAAAGGTTTATGATATATGCTGAGCTTTGAAATACAAATAATTATTGGCGCGATTGTAGATCAACATTTAGTTTCATGGACTGGTTTTGCAAGAAGACAACATTCAACAATAAATTAATGTAAGCCTTTTTATATTTTGCATTATATAATTTTTGTAGAACTAAGTTATTTTCTCTATGCTAACTATGTTAGCTAATTAATAGTTTCATTACATTATTCATATATTCTGTGATCTATATACATAAAAATGTAAATGTTCGTTTTTTCAAAATAGGTAATCTCCGAAAGTACTTGATCGAATCTTTTGAAATTTGGAGACAACGTTGCATTTGAATACAGGAAGGTTGTTACATAGTTTTTTTTTTTTTTTTTTTTTTTTAATTTTTTTTTTTTTCGTTATACATATGTATATGTTTTATAACGTAGGCTGTCAACAATTACAAGTGTCTCACCTGCTTTATCCTCAAATCACTCAACTTTATGGTCGATTTTAACTTCATGCTCAATTTAATCGATTAGTTTCGTATAGTGATAGGCCCAAAGATTATTTTATCTAATTTGTAAACCAATAAGGTTGCAACGTGTTCTCCTTTCGGTAGGACTGTCCTCGGTAGGAGTAAAAATGTCCTCAGTTCTCATCTATCTATCTATCTATATAAATAAAAATGTAATGTTCGTTTGTTCAAAATAGGTAATCTCCGAAAGTACTTGATCGAATCTTTTGAAATTTGGAGACAACGTTGCATTTGAATACAGGAAAGTTGTTACATAGTTTTTTTTTTTTTTTTTAATTTTTTTTTTTTTCGTTATACATATGTATATGTTTTATAACGTAGGCTGTCAACAATTACAATTGTCTCACCTGCTTTATTCTCAAATCACTCAACTTTATGGTCGATTTTAACTTCATGCTCAATTTAATCGATTAGTTTCGTATAGTGATAGGCCCAAAGATTATTTTATCTAATTTGTAAACCAATAAGGTTGCAACGTGTTCTCCTTTCGGTAGGACTGTCCTCGGTAGGAGTAAAAATGTCCTCAGTTCTCATTTACTATAAAAACATTATCCTTGAAGCAATCTGTAATACAATATTTTACACTGAACAAAATAGATCTTTTTGCTACATATTTCTCCCAATAAACGGATCAGGAAAATATAAAATCGTGATTTCGCACGTGGATCGCACCTTTACTTATATCAAAGTAACTGATTATTAAAATTTGTGTCGCAAGGTTGGTAACAATATCAATTAATTTACATTGCTCTATAATATATGTGAATATCTTTACTTTTACTATATCGCACGATCAGGTGGTGAACCATTGTTTAAGCAATTTTGGATTCAATCCACCGTTAAACATCTGTTTTTTTTAAATAACTTCTGTTACTAATTATCTGTTCTTAGTATTATAAATGAAATAGCTGATCTGCATATTATTTGTGATTGTTATAAATTATAAAGCATTTGGCTACAGAAAACTTACCATTTTGAAGGAAATTTAAATATATAAAACAGTACTGTGCATGAATAACTAACTAACAACTTGCGCTTAGTGATTTTTATGAAAGTGCCAATGAATCAGATGGTAAGTTTAGCTGTATTTCTGAGTACTTAAAAACATTAAATTTGAGTGATTCGAGTGTAGCAATACCATTGAATGCTGATAACATCAATACGAATTTGCATGCTATCACCCATCATAAATAAATAAAAGGATTACAGAAGTAACTGTCGTATGTGCAATCAAATATTCCGAAGCTAACGTTTGAACAAAAAACAATTTACGATCAACTAATGCAAAATGTTGATAACGGGGTTGTAGGAATCTTTTTCTTGGATGCGCCAGGAGGAACTGGCAAAACGTTTCTTAAAACGATTCTTAAACGATTCTAGCAGTAATTCAACCGTAAAATAGCATAGCTTTAGCTCTTGCGTCGTCCGGCATAGCTGCGACATTGCTACCAGATGGAAGAACAGCTCATTCCGCTTTGAAATTGCCATTAAACATGCAATTCATTGAAACGCCCACATGCAACCTTTCCAAAGGATGGGGAATTGGAAAAGTATTGCAGAAATGTAAACTAATCATTTGGGCTGAATGCACAATGGCGCGCAAAAAATCACTTGAAGCGCTTGATCGATCATTGCAAGATTTGCGTGGAAATACCAGACCATTTGGGAATGCATTAATATTTCTTGCAGGAGATTTCAGACAAACATTAGCTGTAGTTCCCCGATCAACACCGGCAGATGAAATAAATGCTTGCTTGAAATATTCTACTTTGTGGCGATACGTGAAAAGGTTAAAATTATCGACAAACATCCGTGTTCTCCTCCAAAAAGATAAATCAGCTGAGATATTCTCATATCAATTGCTGAGAATTGGTGACGGAAAGGTGCCGGTTGATTTAACAATAGGACGAATTTTATTGCCTCATAACTTCTGCAATTTAGTGTCGTCAAAAGAGGAATTAATTGAAAAAATATTTCCTGATATTCAAATTAATCATAAGAATCACGATTGGCTGAGTGAACGAATCATTCTTGCGGCCAAAAACAAAGACGTCAATGAATTTAACAATTTAATTATGTCTAATATTCAAAGCGAGGAAGTCACATACAAGTCCGTAGACACTGTCATGGAAGCAGATGAAGCAGTTAGCTATCCAACAGAATTTTTGAATTCACTTGATCTACCAGGGATGCCACCACATGTACTACAATTTAAAATTGGCGTGCCAATCATCATGTTGCGTAATATCAATCAGCCAAAACTTTGCAATGGCACGCGACTCACAGCAAAAAAATTATTGAGCAACGTAGTAAAAGCAACAATCTTGAATGGACCTTTCAAAAGCGAAGATGTCTTCATTCCTCGCATACCCATGATACCAACGGATATGCCATTTCAATTTAAAAGACTGCAATTCCCAATTCGATTGGCATTTGCAATCACCATCTACAAAGCTCAGGGCCAAACATTGGAAGTATGTGGTTTAGATCTAGATAACGATTGTTTCTTACATGGACAATTATATGTTGCGTGTTTTAGAGTTGGCAAACCAGGCAATCTCTATATCCACACAGACAATGGATCAACAAAAAACATTGAATACCCTCAAGTATTATGAAATAAAACATATTAGAAAGGTGAGTGTTTTGTTTTCTTTATTTCTTACTAGCAGGGCGCCCGGCGTGCTTCGCTACGCTTACAAATAAAGTTTTTGCGTATACATTTTGTTGACGTAGAAGCAATGATTTTAAAAAGTGGTAATGAGAAATGCTAGCATATAATTTTTAATTTTTCTTTTTAAATATATGAATGAAAAATAATCAGAACTCTAGCTGATCAGATCGGATATATGACAAATTAGCGATCAAATAAGTTTTCAAGTAAGCTTATTTAATCTCTAACTTATTTGATCGCTAATTTTTCATTTATCCGAACTGATCAGCTAGAGTTCTGATTATTTTTCATTCATATATTTAAAAAGAAAAATTAAAAATTATATGCTAGCATTTCTCATTATCACTTTTTGAAATCATTGCTTCTACGTCAACAAAATGTATACGCAAAAACTTTATTTATAAGCGTAGCGAAGCACGCTGGGCCCTGCTAGTTCATAAATAAGAGATTTGCAAGTGTAATTTGTTTGTCATAGACTCAGTTTTCCGGCTTAATATAACAGTTTTCATATATTTTTTTCAGTTTTCCGGTGTAATATTATACATTCGTTTTAAAAGTCCAAAATCATTATAGTTTTAAGAAGAATAATAAAAATATAACAACCCTTAAACAGAAACATTGCTAAGAGATTCTAAAAGGCCTTGTTATGAAACTCCAAATATATCATAAAGAAGTATTGGGAGTAAACTTGACTTGCAATGCTGTCATGAGGTTGCTGTTTTTGATATTTACAAAATAAGTTAATCAGAGTTAATAGTCTATAGCAGGGACTGACCAACAAAACGCTTATCTATATCATTTAAACAACTCAATTTTGTTGGTAGAAGTTCCTTATCCTTCGATTGTCCTCAAGTGTCGGTCACCTATAATAATCTTATGGTAATTCTTTGTTAGTGTACCATATATATTACTGCGTATTCTTATAATATCTTCTAATTTCTTATTCTAAATCCTATGGTGAATACAGGGGCGTCAATTGGGTAGGGCTGGGGGGCATTAGCCCCCCCCCCCCCTCCCAAGGATCTGATACTATCAATACATCGATTCAATAAAACCGTCCAATCGTGGTAGAATTATACACTATAAAAATTTCATCGCACGGTTATTTTGTAAATTCGTCTAATTTTTAGAAGATTCACTTTACTAATATACCAATTTTATCGCATACTATTAATTGAAATATATCTGATAGTATAATTATTACGTTACATATTATTTTGACCCGACTAAAGTACAGTTCACCGCAATTTTCAAACCGTTATCGTTGTTTGTATCAAGGACTAGAGCGCCGCCGATACGAAAAGCGGTAGTATTGCTTCTAATCTTCTGATGAAATCAGTTTTATAAACAAAACACGATCGTTGTTCCAAAAACGCCGTGAGTGCGTATTTTGACAAAATTCTATCGTACTAAAAGTTGCGCGGCATCAGCGCTTTTAGAAGAACGATTGTGTTTTGTTTATAAGATATTCGTGTCTGAGCCAGAGGAAACAAAATATTTCATTAGTATAGGGTTCCTCGAGAGTTCATAGTGCAGTATTTGTTATGTAGACTGGAGTATGATAATGTAGAGCGGTAAAGTTCCCGATTTGTTCAATGTCTGTTTTCTCATAGTTCACAATTTTGCTTACCATACGTAGTTCATAATAGTTTTTCATTCATCCACAATCTATAGACATATTTTTATATAGTTTCCGTTACATATTATTGACTCACAATTTTCCATTTCTGTGTATTTTCGTAAATTGCGTACATTTCTGCATTTGTGTTGAAGCAGCAGGTAAAAATCTTTCAAATCCACGATGGCTGAGCTTTAGTCGTTACCCCGTTAAATTACTCTAGGTACGCATCCTGCTATGCCATTCTCATTGGTTCGCCAATGAGAAAGCTCTTCATTACATATTTAACATTCAAATTTCAATTGCTATTGGCCATTGGTAATTTATATAAACTTAAAAGTAAGTACATGCAGGAGAACACAACCTAATTATACCCAATTTATTTGAAGACCCGGTTTTTTATTTATATCATATTGTACAAACTTTACAAGACTTTTTTAAAAACAATAAATTAAAAACAATTATAAATGTAAAATCCTATAACATATCAGAAGTTTTCTTGATAGTTGTGCTAATTTTTATAAAATGAATGAAAATAATTGCGGGAGTAATTTAAATTTTTTGTGTTATTTCTAGTGATTTTATAATAGTGAATGTTTTATAATGGACAAGCAATGTTTTCTAACAACACGAACAAATATTTATGTTATGTAAATATTTTCAAAGTATATTATGAAAACTTGCTGACAAATTCTTTTCGCTATATGGACTATAATTTTTAATTCATAAAATAGCAAAAATTATATGTTTGGTTGGTTATAATAAAATCCAAAAAGTATCCTAAACGTCAATCTTTGTTCATTTATTTAATACAGTCACAGGGAGGGAGAAAGCATTATTTTTTTGTGGTAGGTTTTTTTTATAGATTTAAAAGAGCTCGCAATAATCGTACAATTTTGGATCAAATGAAAAATTTACGCCCGTTTATGGGTAGTACTAAATTGACCAGACGTTTCACGTTGCATGGAAATGTCCCACATTTCATTGCGTTGTCCCGCGGAGAAATTTGTCCCACGAAGCGTCCCACGAAACAAATATTTCCACCAAATTTGCCCGCAATATCGAAATAATCAAAATACCTTATATCTACCTACGTACAGTTTGCACAATATCTTAGTCAAAGCAATGGCTTCACAGTTTTTTCTTGCAGTTTGTATAATGTTATGTATATGTTGATTTAACTATATTGAGAGAACAAACCAGTGCAATATTTTTTTACTAAGATAGTGTTTTAACTATAATTTTCTTAGAAATACTAAACTCAGTTTTTTTCAGATAACAGATCTACCTCAGCGAAAAGGTTTCTTTGTTTATAGAAACATCTTGCCAGTGTATATACGAGAGATCGAAAGTATATTATGGAAAATAAAATGCCAAATATTTTACTTAAAAAGACGCAGTTTTCCGTATAAATTCATAAACATTTAAATTTTCAAACCAGAGTTTACAATTTTAGTTTATTCGAGCACTCATTTCAATCCTTTGAAATAATATTCAAAAATTAAAATGTTCATAATTTGAATATCGCTCTTACTCGTAAGAGTAAAATTTTGGTTTTTTTCGATTTTACTCCTTTGAACCAGATTACATTTTCCTGTTCTTTCATTCGATTTACAAAAGAACAAAATTAGTCCCTCTACGTCATCCATTATATTCATTTTTCTAACAATACATGAATAATTGAACGAATCATTCGAAGCATTTTACGTTGGAAAGCATCACATTTGAAGCAAAAATAAAAGTTTTGAGTATTTGAAAGAAAATATTTATTTCAATTTAGTAGCAAGAATGATATTTTATTATTTTCACTCCTGTATGTGGGAGTGTTATATTTTCTGAAAGAACAAAGTAAAGGGGTGATATAAGTACATAGTACATAGTATAAATTTCGCGACAAACGGACGTGTTTTATTTTTCGGCTTAGTTAAGTTTTGTTTTAACTAGGTTTTGTGTTTTTTTTATTTGTTTTATTTAAATTCATAAATCTTATTACTGTTTTTTAAATCTATAAATCTAAAAATTTTATATAATATATAATATATTTATAGATCTTATCTTGTATATATATTATAGATTTATACATAATTGTACAAGTTTAATGAAAGTGTAGTGCTGACTTTGTGTTTTATTTAAAAATTTAATTGAATATTATGTACTTTAAATTTTAGTGTGCTGACTTTGTTGTTTTTCGTCAATCAAATTTTGTGTAATTAATTTAAAAACTAGGTTAAATTAAAATTAAAATTAAAATTGAAATAGTGACTTACTGTGGACGCATACAGTGTTCATTCAACAAGTTTTTAAAAACAAAATTTCTTTAAAATGAATAATTTATGCGGAGATTGCAGTGAAGAAATCAAAATATCTATGCCCGCCGTTTGTTGTGAGGGATGTGATGCAAATCTACACCTTGTATGCAAAAGCAGGGAATGCAAGAGATCTAAAAGATCTTCAAACCTTTGTATACAATGTATGGACCTTAAACCGGCTCACATTCTTCGTGCCTTCAAAATTTTAAACATCGACTTGGTTTAAAAAATTAACTGTATTGCCAGTAGCTCTGAGTATGCTGCCAACAAAATAAAATCTCTAGAAGACAGGTGGGCATCGCTAAGTGATGAGTTAGCGATAAGTAATAATAAAATCGAAAACATCAACTTAATTTGTGAAAAAAATTTTAACATCACAAACGACAACAGCATAAGTTTGTTAAAAATACAAAGTAGTCTCAAAAATATTAACAGCTCAATTCAGGTTGTTTCCGATGAATTAGAGATGACATTCAATAATAACATTAAAAATACCGGAGCAAGTGATTGTGTTATAGATAATGTCCGTAAGCTACAGGCTGAAATAATGAAATGCGACAAATCTATTAGTAGTTCTGTTCTGTTTATTGTAAAAATTTTGAAATTAAAACTTATGATATTCATTTTAAATCATACATACGAACAAATTTATTTTAAAAAATATCGAGGATTTCGATGGCTCGCCCATTCATTTATACTATTTGCCAAATCGTTCAATCGTATACTATTTGCCAAACGCTGTTAGAATTAAAAATTCTTTTCAAGATGTTTTAATTTTTTTACATTAATTAATTTATTTAAATTTATTATTTTGTTGTTTATATATATATAAATTATAAATATATATGAAAATCGTTAAAACGTTTGTTTTAACGTTTAAATTTTGTTGAAATCATGTTGTACAATACAACAAGTAATTTTTTAATATTTAATTGCAACTAACCTATACTAATATATTATATGTGCACTAATAATACTCAGCGTAGTAGCTTCAACTACTCAAAATAGTAAAATATCTACTACCGTAATTCATTTTATTATACTGGTATTATTTGACAGATGATTTTACAGATGATAGTTTTAAATTACATAATTTAATTGTTGATAAGTGGAAAATGGATTTTAGTACTTATCAAAGAGTTATATTATATTCCGTAGCAATGAATAAAAGTGGAAGAAAGAAAATGTGAGGATTTGTTATTGTTAAAAATAATATTTTAAATAACTAAATTTATTTTTCAGGATCCTCATTTAGTTGCTACAGCTACAACAGTTTCATCGTTTTGTAGCTCACCTGGTAGCTCCCAAACTAACAAATGGGTAGGATCACGGGTGGAGTTCGATGAAATAAAATCGATTTCACAATTTTTTAATTATGTGGTAAAGACAACGAGTCGTGTCAATATTTTTATAACATTTTTCTAAAAAAATAAATAAACAATTAATTTTGAAAAAAAAGTTATTGTTTCTACTACTTTCAATAACTGAAATTACTACCAGTAGGTAATAAAAATCAATATTTGTTATTTTTATAATTACTACGATATTTTGTTTATAGTTGTGAAAACTACTAATCTCAACAATTGTTTATACTACCAATCGTATACAAAACAACTCTAGTACTTTTAATTTATACAAAGAAACATAGTAAAGCCAATTACGACTTAAAATCACCAATATCTTTCGTATTTAAAATTACTACGTCGAAAGTAAGTTTTACAAAATTTTGTATTAAAAATAATAAAAAATTTTATTACTTTTCAACACAGAGTATTGCACATATTACTACCCTTATGTATTTAAAACAACTAAATTTCACTACGGGCGTAGTTAGTCATTTTTAACTACCAATTTATTAATATTAATCACCATTTTTATTACAACCAATTATTTTTTACTTCACCACAATTTTAAATTGTGTGAAGTAATGCAATCTATCGTGAAAAAAAAAAATCTTACATACCCCAAATTTTGTTTTTGCTTTTGTTTTGGACCATCCTCTATCCAAATAGCCAATAAAAATTTTGGTGTACGTCTGTGTGTGGGTGGGTGGGTGGGTGGGTGGGTGGGTGTGTGGGTGTTTGAGTTTTCTGCATAGGATCTTGATGAAACTTTGGCAAATGATACAGGTTCACTTGAAAATAGAAGATCTGGATTCATTTTAAATTTGGACAAAATGGCGGGGGGTCTCCCGAACACCTCTAAGTTTAAATCTTGAATAACTTCTGATTCCGAGCTATGATCTTACTGAAACTTAGTATATAAGGTTTTAATACTGTTTCCAATATTTCTGCATACCATCTTCCGGTTTGTCACTTCCGGTTAAAAAGTTTTTTTTTCAGGTGTTTATCCCTACTGTAGCCTACAATTACCGATCGATTTTCATGAAACGTTGCGAAAAGCTTTTAAATAACATGAGAAAGATTTTATCAGCTTTTGGAGCACATTGGATAAAGGGTTGGGGGGTCCACCATACAACAGGTGGTTTTTTCCACAAAGTTTTTATGTTTGTTGGGAGCATAAAACATTCATTCGTGAACGAATTTTGATGAAACTTTGGAAAAAGATGCAAACATGTATGACAAAGAACTGATTAGTTTTTGAGCGATAGTGAACAAAGTGGTGGGGGGTCCCTGGAGCACCTGTTTTTTTGAAAGCTCTATAACTTCTGTACCTGATAAGCGAATTGGATGAAACTTGGTACATGAGTATGTAGTACGGTTTAAAATAGTTCTGCATCCCAACTTCCGGTTTTTCACTTCCGGTAAAAAAATTTTTTTTGTACTTTTTTGAAGTTTTTTCAGTGTCCTTATGCACACTACAGCCTACAATAATGAAGTGATTATGATGAAACTTATGGAATAGGGTTCCAATTAGTGTGAAAAGATAATTATCATGTTTTGGGACACATTGATCAAAGTGGTGGGGGGTCTACCATACAAATGCTGACTTTTCACACTTTGTTTTTTAAGTTTGTTGGGAGCATACAGACTTCATTCATTATTCAATTTTAATGACACTTTGGCAAATAATGGAGACTTAAGTAACAAAGAACTGATTAGTTTTTGGATAATATTGGAATAAGTGGTGGGGGTCCTCCCGAACACCTGTTTAATGTGTCACACTTTTTTCAATGTTTGTTGGGAGCACACAGCATTCGTTCGTGAACGAATTTTGATGACACTTTGGAAAAAGATGCAAACATGTATGGCAAAGAACTGATTAGTTTTTGAGCGATAGTGAACAAAGTGGTGGGGGGTCCCTGGAGCACCTGTTTTTTTGAAAGCTCTATAACTTCTGTACGTGATAAGCGAATTGGATGAAACTTGATACATGAGTATGTAGTACGGTTTAAAATAGTTCTGCATCCCAACTTCCGGTTTTTCACTTCCGGTAAAAAAAATTTTTTTGTACTTTTTTGAAGTTTTTTCAGTGTCTTTATGCACACTACAGCCTACAATAATGAAGTGATTATGATGAAACTTATGGAATAGGTTTCCAATTAGTGTGAAAAGATAATTATTATGTTTTAGGACACATTGGTCAAAGTGGTGGGGGGTCTACCATACAAATGCTGACTTTTCACACTTTGTTTTTTAAGTTTGTTGGGAGCATACAGACTTCATTCATTATTCAATTTTAATGACACTTTGGCAAATAATGGAGACTTAAGTAACAAAGAACTGATTAGTTTTTGGATAATATTGGAATAAGTGAAGGGGGTCCTCCCGAACACCTGTTTAATGTGTCACACTTTTTTCAATGTTTGTTGGGAGCACACAGCATTCGTTCGTGAACGAATTTTGATGACACTTTGGAAAAAGATGCAAACATGTATGACAAAGAACTGATTAGTTTTTGAGCGATAGTGAACAAAGTGGTGGGGGGTCCCTGGAGCACCTGTTTTTTTGAAAGCTCTATAACTTCTGTACGTGATAAGCGAATTGGATGAAACTTGGTACATGAGTATGTAGTACGGTTTCAAATAGTTCTGCATCCCAACTTCCGGTTTTTCACTTCCGGTAAAAAAAATTTTTTTGTACTTTTTTGAAGTTTTTTCAGTGTCTTTATGCACACTACAGCCTACAACAATGAAGTGATTATGATGAAACTTATGGAATAGGGTTCCAATTAGTGTGAAAAGATAATTATTATGTTTTAGGACACATTGATCAAAGTGGTGGGGGGTCTACCATACAAATGCTGACTTTTCACACTTTGTTTTTTAAGTTTGTTGGGAGCATACAGACTTCGTTCCTTAATTTATTTTAATGACACTTTGGCAAATGATGAAAACTTAAGTAACAAAGAACTGATTAGTTTTTGGATAATATTGGAATAAGTGGTGGGGGTCCTCCCGAAAACACATTAAACAGGTATGTGTCACACTTTTTTCAATGTTTGTTGGGAGCACACAGCATTCGTTCGTGAACGAATTTTGATGACACTTTGGAAAAAGATGCAAACATGTATGGCAAAGAACTGATTAGTTTTTGAGCGATAGTGAACAAAGTGGTGGGGGGTCCCTGGAGCACCTGTTTTTTTGAAAGCTCTATAACTTCTGTACGTGATAAGCGAATTGGATGAAACTTGGTACATGAGTATGTAGTACGGTTTCAAATAGTTCTGCATCCCAACTTCCGGTTTTTCACTTCCGGTAAAAAAAATTTTTTTGTACTTTTTTGAAGTTTTTTCAGTGTCTTTATGCACACTACAGCCTACAACAATGAAGTGATTATGATGAAACTTATGGAATAGGGTTCCAATTAGTGTGAAAAGATAATTATTATGTTTTAGGACACATTGATCAAAGTGGTGGGGGGTCTACCATACAAATGCTGACTTTTCACACTTTGTTTTTTAAGTTTGTTGGGAGCATACAGACTTCGTTCCTTAATTTATTTTAATGACACTTTGGCAAATGATGAAAACTTAAGTAACAAAGAACTGATTAGTTTTTGGATAATATTGGAATAAGTGGTGGGGGTCCTCCCGAAAACACATTAAACAGGTATGTGTCACACTTTTTTCAATGTTTGTTGGGAGCACACAGCATTCGTTCGTGAACGAATTTTGATGACACTTTGGAAAAAGATGCAAACATGTATGGCAAAGAACTGATTAGTTTTTGAGCGATAGTGAACAAAGTGGTGGGGGGTCCCTGGAGCACCTGTTTTTTTGAAAGCTCTATAACTTCTGTACCTGATAAGCGAATTGGATGAAACTTGTTACATAAGTATGAAGTACGATTTAAAATAGTTCTGCATCCCAACTTCCGGTTTTTTACTTCCAGTAAAAAATTTTTTTTTGTACTTTTTTGAAGTTTTTTCAGTGTCTTTATGCACACTACAGCCTACAATAATGAAGTGATTATGATAAAACTTATGGAATAGGGTTCCAATTAGTGTAAGAAGATAATTATCATCTTTTGGGACACATTGATCAAAGTGGCGGGGGGTCTACCATACAACTGCTGACTTTTCACACTTTGTTTTTAAAGTTTGTTGGGAGCATACAGACTTCATTCATTAATCAATTCTAATGACACTTTGGAAAAAGATGGAAACTTAAATGACAAGGAACTGATTAGTTTTTGGACAATATTGGGATAAGTGGTACGGGGTCTCCCGAACACTTGTTTACTGTGTCAGCATTTTTTCAATGTTTGTTGGGAGCACACAGCATTCGTTCGTGAACCAATTTTAATGACACTTTGGAAAAAATTGCAAACATGTATGGCAAAGAACTGATTAGTTTTTGAGCGATAGTGAACAAAGTGGTGAGGGGTGTCCCATACACCTGTTTTTTTTAAAGCTCAATAACTACTTGATAATCGAATTGGATGAAACTTTGTACATAAGCATTTAGTATGATTTACAAAAATTCTGCATCCCAACTTCCGGTTTTTTGCTTCCGGTAAAAAAAAATTTTTTTTACTTGTTGGCAGTTTTTTCAGTATCTTTATGCACACTACAGCCTACAATAATGAAGTGATTATGATAAAACTTATGGAAAAATTTCAATTAGTGTAAGAAGATAATTATCATCTTTTGGGACACATTGGTTTTTAAAGTTTGTTGGGAGCATACAGATTTCATTCATTAATCAATTTTAATGGCACTTTGAAAAAAGATAAAGACTTTATTGACAAAGAATTGACTAGTTTTTGGACAATATTGGGATAAGTGGTGGGGTCCTCCCGAACACCTGTTTATTGTTTCAATGTTTGTTGGAAGCATACAACATTCGTTCGTTAAGTAATTTTGATTACACTTTGCAAAAAGATGCAAATATGTATGGCAAGGAACTGCTTAGTTATTTTAGCGATAGTGAACAAAGTGGTAGGGGGTCCTCCAAGCACCTGTTATTTTGGAAGCTCAATAACTTCTGTACCTAATAATCGAGTTGGATGAAATTTGGTACATACCCATTTAGTAAAGTTTACAACAGTTCTGCATCCTAACTTCCGCTTTGCCACTTCCGATAAAATTTTTTTTACTTTTTTTCGAACAACAGAATTTATGTTTGTTGGGATACTACTGCCTGCTTTAATATTTTTATTATTAGAACTACGAAGTCCATAATATTGGTTAGCTTTTAATTAAAGTATTTTATGGATATTAGCTCATTATATATCCAGAACACTATGTTTCCAGAGCTGTGGTGAAGTCAGCCTATGCATCAGCGTCGCAATATTTTTTCTCGGTGCAATGAATGGTTATCTTAAAAATTCATTATGTGTTAAAGGCGCGAATCCCATAAGATTGCCACCAAAAGTGATAAATGGAGTATCCTGTGATTACGCATCGTACAGAATTAGTGTTCCAGAATCTTACTTCAACACGGTAATAAGTAAACACTCTTGGCCTTCTGGTTTAATCGTTCAAGAATTCGCTTGGCGCCAAAGGAAATCAAATTTTCAACAAAATGGCCTCAATGCATTAATTACGTAAAGGAACTGACCAATAAAACAGAAAATGCTGCAGTTGTCCAGCAATTCAAAACCACTTCACTAGACAGTTCAATGAGAAACGTTTCCTGTGAAGTGTTAGGTAAGATGCTTAATATAACATGTTCGGACATATTTTTCAGATGTAAATCAACAACTGAACTGAATGTTAAGGATGGTTCCACCCAAACTGGTTCTGCTGTTTCAACTAAACCAAATAAGTCAATGCTTCAAAAACTTAAATCGAAGATAGGAATAAAAAATTCAAATGCTAAGTCCGCTGTTTCCATTAAAAGTGACATTTTGGACTTTATATGTGGACTAGCTTCATTTAACGACGGTCTCTCAGAACCAGTGGTTTGGAAATATCTGAGTAGTGATTGCAATAAACTTCCAAAAACTTCGATTTTAATTGTGGTTAATCTGTTTAATGAACTGGAAAACGGATACCTGAAAAATTTTTTAAAGAGCAACAAAGTGGTATTTAACGATCATCTTTTTACCTATATCAACTGTGTTTCTTCTGCATATATGCTGAAGAATCAACATGTCATCATCATCAACAATCAGCTCAAGACCAGCTGTGAAGATGTTGTTCACTTAATAAAACTTCTTTCAAATTTACTATGTGAAAAAGCAACCAATTTTCGTATCGATTTCGACTTACCTTCTAGTGTAGTACAATATAATAACCTCTTATCTTTCATTTCAGGTAGTTTTTTTAATAATATTAAGTTCAAAATTCTGGTTCCTATTAACAACTTTTTCTCTTTTAAATTTGCATTATCGTCGCGGTTCATTTTTGATGATATACCTCAAGTCAAACCGAAGGGAACTATGTCATCCGTTGAATCTCCAAATTTCATGCCATCCAATTCTGATAATTATTTTTTAAATTCAGTAATCGAAATTATGTTTTATTTGAAATTTTCTAAGCAGTTCATTATTAATCATTTTAATAATAACTATACAAACACTAAAAATACGTTACCTTATTCAGCATCTTCGTTAAAATCAGCAAAAATATACGTTTATGATAATATATCCAAGACGTACCTAATAGAAAGTCCAAACACTCATAGTTGGGGGTACGATGGTGTGGAATTGGTTAAATTTGATATCGATTTACTAAAATTCAAATCTGATAGACAATACATATATTGCTGTTCTGCAACTGAAATTTTCATTGACTTTGACATCCAACAGAATATTTTATTAAACAACTACTCCCTTCATAAGATCTCACAGCCTGAAATAATATCCTTAGAAGGGGTTCCTGGTTGTGGTAAATCCACGTGGATTTTCAATAATCATAAGCCTGGTTTGGATTTAGTTCTATGCGCGTCCAGAGAAGGAGTTATTTCAATTAAAGAAAAAGTTATGAAGTTCTGTGAAGCCAAAAAATTGAATTTTTCAGACATTGAATCGAATTACCGCACAATTGCATCTTATCTGGTAAACTGCACTAAAAAATTTGACACTGTGTTTGTTGATGAATATCTTATGGTACACGCCGGATTTATTGGTCTGGTATGTTTCTTAAGTGGTTGTAAGAAAATGTTTGTTTTGGGAGACAATAAACAGATTCCTTTTATCGATCGTAATCACTTTGTCGATTTTAAGTACTCTAATCCAGGTAAGATTGTCACCTCAACAAGTTCCTTAACACTAACTTATAGATGTCCTTCTGATATTGTATTTGCTCTTTCAGATATGTATCCAAATTTTAATACAACTAATTCTATAATGAAATCTGTAGCATTTAATAAAATAGTCTTGGGATTTAGCGTTCCAGTAAAAGATGATACTCTTTATATCACATTTCTTAAAAAAGATAAGCAGTATTTATTATCTAATTTGAAAATTCCACCAACCAGTAAAATTTTAACCATCCATGAAGCTCAAGGCTTAACATATAAACATGTTATTTGCATCAGGCTTTCTAGTGAAGAAATTGAGATTTTTAAGAGTGAACCTCATATTATCGTGGCACTAACAAGACACACCGTTTCATTTCAATATTTGTTTTCAGAAAATTGTTCAAACGACGTACTACTTTCGTATGCGAAAAGAGCCATTTACGCCAATACTACTGATCTCATTAAGGTTATAGTTAATAAATCGTGTAATAAGGAAGCTGATTTAATTAAGAAAAAACAGACATTTAAGAAAAAACAGACATTTAATAAATCACAACAACCGGATCTTATCTCATTTTATTTTCAGAATGTTAATCGAATGTCTTCTAAAGCTTCTGAATTTCATAAATTTGTGTTGATATCAGATTTCTTTGGATACATTCTTTGTGAAACATCTTTAAATGAAAATTTAGCCAGCTCAGAATTCTTTCCTCCAGAATACATTGTTTATCGATGTGACCGCTCAATTCTGAATAGTAAAAAATCAAGTGGTGGTGGAGTTCTTATCGCGCTTAAATCTTTCATTCAAAGTGAGAGGGTTAAGCTCTCGATAGAATCTCTGGAAATGTTATGTGTTAAAATCGGGATTGGAAAGATGAATCTATTAATATTTGTCGTGTACATTCCTCCATGTTCCCCATACACGGTGTATGCTAACTTTTGTGAAGTGATAAGTGAAATATGCGGCGATGTTAACCCTGAAGATAGAATTCTAATTTTTGGAGATTTCAATTTACCAAATCTAAACTGGGATTTTGACATAGAATCCAATTGTATGCTGCCATCTAATGTATCAAACAGCGTTGAGTCTATGTTTTTAGACACCGTTTTTGCTCTTGACATGTACCAGCTTAACGGTATAGCTAACAACAGAAATAAGTATCTTGATTTAATTTTTGCTAATGATGTTGATTGGATTTATATCACTGAATCAAATCATCCATTTGTATCGAACGATATTAATCATAAAAGTTTGGAAGTATCTCTCAGGATTAAGGAAAAATCCAACCGATCCGCTATTAGCAATGATTTTCAATTTAATTTTCGTAAAGTACAAAATAATTTTTCAACATATTTAACAAACATTGATTGGTCGCCTGAATTTCAACATAAAAATATCAATGATTGTCTTGATATTTTTTATGAATTGCTCACAATTGGATTTGAAAAATTTGTACCATTCGAAAAAACTATTTCTACAAAATATCCCCCTTGGTATGATAATATACTGATTAATCTCAAAAAAAAAAAACAAAGCATACCGCAACATGCTTAACAAAAGAACAAAAGAGAACTCTAAGATCAATGAACATTCTAGTGAATTTACAAGTTACTATAATTCCAAATTCGATAAGTATATTGAGAATTTACAAACAAAAATTAAATCGAATCCGAAACACTTTTGGAATTATTTTCGATCTAAAAGAGAATCGCGTATAATTCCTAAAACTATGACTTTAGATGATACTCATTCTTCGGATGATCAAACAATTTCTAATATGTTTGCAGGCTTTTTTCAATCCGTTTATAAAGGAGAAGATATTAACCAGCACAATTTTTCTGAAAATGTCTTGGACCAAAACAATATATTTATCGATACACCCACTATAACTGAGGAAACAATTATTGAATCTCTTAATAACTTTAAAGATGGATGTGGCCCTGACGGAATACCATCCTATCTTCTAAAACGTTTTAAGGACGAACTAGCGTTGCCATTATCGCTATTATTTAATAAGTCACTCATTTCTCATTCTTTTCCGGATAAATGGAAAATTTCTAAAATCACACCTATTTTCAAATCGGGTTGCAGGAATGATATAAAGTGTTATAGAGGGGTCTCTTCTACATCGATAATACCTAAATTGTTCGAAGTAATTATGTGTAATACATTCAAAGAAAGAATAACAAGTTCCATTTCCATAAATCAGCACGGTTTTCTACCTGGCAGATCAACGACAACTAATTTGGTGGAGTTTACAAATTTTACCATAAAAGCAATTGAGCAGCATAAACAAGTAGATACAATTCATACGGATTTTAAAAAAGCCTTTGACTCTTGTAGTCACCTAAAAACATTAGACGCTCTATATGAATTCGGATTTTCGAAACGCTTTGTGCTGTGGATAAAATCATACCTGTCCAATCGGAGCCAGTACGTATGTATTAATGGCAAATACTCGGATAACATCAAGGTAACATCTGGGGTTCCTCAAGGCTCATATCTTGGACCTTGGTTTTTTATTTGTTTAATTGACGGAATAGCCAAAATAATAGGTAACTCTCAGGTACTTATTTACGCTGATGATATGAAAATTTTTAAAGTTATTAACACGATTGAAGACTGTATTCTGCTTCAAGAAGATATTAGTCATATTAGTGACTGGTGTAACAAAATGAAGTTGGATCTGAATATTGATAAATGCAAAGTCATAAGTCATTATAGAAAGTGTAATCCTATTATTTTCAGCTACGATATCAATAATATCCAACTAGCCCAAATTTGTGAAGTTAGAGATCTGGGTATAATCTTTACTCAAAACCTAACTTTCAATAAGCACATGGATATCACCATAGCTAAAGCTAATCAAATGCTTGGATTTCTTAAACGTTTGACCAATGACATAAAAGATATTGATTGCATAATAACATTGTATTTTGCTTATGTTCGTTCTCAAATAGAGTATGCTATTCAAGTGTGGAATCCTTACTATGAAGTGCATATTAAAAGATTAGAAAAAGTTCAAAAAAAGTTTCTAGTCTTTCTTCACTACAAGAATGGAGGAAGATATGATCCCAGTATCCCATATCATGAAAACCTCGCACTACTTCCATCCTATTTGGAAAGATGCCACACATTCAACATTCTTAATCTCGATGATAGAAGAAAACTTCTATCATCCTGCTTTTTAGCAAACATCATAAACGGAAATATGAGTTCTCCTTACATTCTTGAGAATATATCATTCAATGTCCCGGCTAAAACCTTACGTAAGCATGATTTCTTAAATATTCAATTTCACAGAACTAACTATGGTATGCATGAACCAATTAATGCCATGGCTTCCACTTTTAATGAAATTTCCGATCTGTTTGACTTCGATATAAATAAATCAAATTTAAAAAACATTATTAAAAAACACTACCTGCAATTAAACAACCCTTGACAATTTCGTTCTGAATACCTTTTTAGATTATATTTTAAGTCAACTTTATAAGTAATTTATAATTTATCTGTATATTAATTTTATTACTTTTGTATTTTTATTTTAAAATTTATACATAGGAAATGTATTTTTTTTAATTTTTTATTTTAGACGGCTAAGCAAAGCTTAGGTACAACTATTTATTAATTTTATTAATGTTATTTATTAATTCTTTGTTCTTTTAATTTTTTTTTATAATTTAATGATTACTATTATTATTTGTATAGTTTAATCATCTTTGATTTGTAATCATTTCTGTTTTTTTGTATATTATGTGAAATCATATTTATGGATTTCTTTTGTAAATAAATAAATAAATAAATAAATAAGTAGCGTTTCAAACTCTGTTTAAAACAGACTTTAACTAGATAGCTCAAAAGTAAAATTATTATTTTCTAATATATAATTCTTTTTCTCAATAAAGAACAAACAAAGCAAACAGCATAAAAACTTGATAAATGGTATAGATTTGCAAAATATAGAACGAGAGGCCCTACCGGCAAAATCATAGTACGAATTCGAGGATGATTCAATTTTATTGGGGACTTGAAATCCAAAAAACTTTGGGACAAAAATCCTATAATGTATTGTATTGTCCTTAGATTTGTTCAATGAGTTTGGTTTAAAATCGTCCATGCGTCCGATGTCCACAAAAATATCCATAGCCTCCTTAAAACAATCCAATACAAATATTGAAGTAAAAGTTATGGACAATATCAAGGAAAATCCAAAAATAAATACCAATATATTGAATGCATTAGAAAATCTTTTATTGATAAAAATATAAAAATTTTAGGATATATTTATAAATTTTCTTAACTACTATCCCATATTACATCCTTAGTACTAATACGGGACCAATAATCATGGACAAAACCAAGGAATATCCGAAAATAAATACAAATATATTGAATGGGTTAATTTTTTTTTATTCATGCATAAAAAATTTAATGAATAAAATAAAACCATATGTAAACAAATACACAGTTTCTTGCAGTAAAAAATAAATATTAAAATACATATATAACTTAATCTTCTAGGTTAAAATTGTATATTACATCAACTCTTTTTCATTATTTTTGTAAACAAATTTATTGTCATTTTCAGTTTATGTTTTTAAAATGTTTTGCTAAATAAAATAATTTTTAAATAGTTTTTAAAAATTGTACTACCTTCAACATTTTTGGAGAAAAACTATTTAATTAATATCTTTAATAATATTAATAATATTTTTAAACTATTTTAATTATTTTAATATTTTTTAATTTTTTAATTTTTTGTTCGAGTTCTTTTTTGTATTAATTTTTGATAATTCTTGAAGTTACTTTTATAACTTTTATTTGTTTTTTGTAAGTTATTTTCAAATATTTTTAAATGTTGGAGTTTGTTTTACCCTGAGGATGACTGAGGCCCTATTCCCGAACACATAAATGTGAATTTTGACAGTATTGTCAAGTTTGCATTGCATATTATTAAACGATAAAGGTAACGATTTTCTGGAAAACGAAATTCACAATATTGTGTAAATTCAATTTAGACAACGTTGTGAAATTCGTTTTTCGAAAAATTGTTACCGTTTCCTTTTAATGTTACGCAGTACAAACTTAACAATATTGTCCAAATTTACATTTATGTGTTCGGGAATAGGGCCCATGTAATTAGCAGTCGATATATAAGATTTATTTTATAAATAAAATTTATTCTAAAGAATTTTAAAATATCATAACTTTTGACTTTTAATACTTTAGATTTTAAGTAAATATTACTTCATTATTAAAATTTGAATAGATGATAAATTGATTATATCTTTACTATCAAAATTTTCTTTATTTTAAATATACTTTAAATACATATATATATATATATATATAAATATATATATATATATATATATATATATATATATATATATATATATATATATATATGTATATATATATATATATATATATATATATATATATATATATATATATATATATATATATATATATATATATATATATATATATATATATATATATATCTATAGATATATATATATATATATATATATATATATATATATATATATATATATATATATATATATATATATATATATATATATATATATATATATATATATATATATATATATATATATATATTTATATATATATTTATATATATATATATATATATATATATATATATATATATATATATATATATATATATATATATATATATATATATATATATATATATATATATATATATATATATATATATATATATATATATATATACGAATTAATTAAATGGAGCCAATTGACCCCGCGGTTTCAGCTTCTGCGAGTGTCAAATCAATATCAGGAAAAACTTGCGAAACCTCTTGAATTTCTAGCGCAGTTAGTGATGCAGCTGTTTTGAGAGTTTTGTCCCCTTTTTTCGATGTTACGTTGCCAGTGTTTACTCTTTTCAATTGTTGTCGACAAGCATCTTTAAATTTTTTAAATGCTTTTTGAAGATCTTTTAACCGGGTAACATCGGTTTTAATTATACTTCCACTGGTTTTAAACTCACCACCACATTCTGAAAATATTAAAATTCATACATTTTATACATCATTTTTTTTTGTCTTGTCTTGTGATTATGGTTAGGGTGTAGGCTATAGAGAAGCGAATGCTATCGACCATTCTTGCTCAACCTGTACCTTTTTTAACAATTCAATAAATATTGTTTTCTAGCAGGGACTGAATCCGAACCTGAACCCAAATGGGTCCAGGTTCGGTCTTTTTATAAACCATGAACCCGAACCCGAACCCGAATCCAAAAAACTCAGGTTCGGCTTCAATTATAAATATAAAAAAAATATATATTTTCCTACGCAAGTAAGCGTAGAGAGGCTTGTTCAGCTTTGAAATTTGTATTGTCACCACAAAGAGCAAATTTAAAAGAAGAAAATTTAAAAAATATTTTGATTCTTAAATTAAATGAGAATTTTTTTGAAAAATAAATAAAGTTGTTTGACAAATAAATAATAGTTATTTGTTTAACTAGGCAGCAAAGTAGTAATTGACTGCCGCGGCTGATAGTTCATAGCCGAGCGAAGCGAGGCTAGAAATTCAGCCAAGGCAGTCAATCTACCTTGCTGCCGAGTTGAACACATAATTTTTTCTCCGATTAATTACAATGATATGTAATTTAATAATTATTACTTTAAAAATAAAGCAAAATTTTAAAAATGAAAAAAAATCGCAATTGTTGGAAGATTTAGTTGTTATGGAAATGTAATAATAATTATAGTTTGACAAATTAAAAAATTCTGCCAGATTCGTGGAAAAATATCTGTTTACTTCTATGAAGTCTAATTATTTTGCTGCCTAGGCAGCAAAGTACTTGCTTTGCTGCCTAGGCAGGAGAAGTGCCACTTTGCTGACTGAAATAAGTCTGCAAAATTTATATTTGCTGTCTATCTGAGAAAAAATATATTGTAATCTTTTTCTAAATTTTTTACCCAAACCGAACCCTGAACCGAACCTGAACCTGAACTTTCTATTTTGATTAACCCGAATCCGAACCCAATTTTTTCAGGATTTCAGTCCCTGGTTTAAAGTCAATCGTATTTCAACGTTTAAAGTCAATTTTGCATCTCGTTTGTGTGTTATTACCTTTATCAATTCAAAAGCAAATAAAAAAATCTTGACATCAAGGTTAAATCCTCAATAATAATAATATGCCCAAAAAACTAAACATTGCAATCTGAAATGGTTTTTTCTACTAATATATAGTCTTTTTAAGCTCCAGGAACTTAAACGAAATATATCTTGTAAAACTTTCTAGACCTAAGAACACTAAAATGTAATCTGATTTTGGATTATATGTACTTATACATATCCTTCTCTGTTTAACAAATTATAGACCAGTCTAGATACCTTAAAAACAGGGAAAAAATTAGTAACAGGATGAAAGCTATTGGATAAATAAGAAAATATTGCGCAAATGATGGGAAACATAAATTAAAGGTGCTCCGAGTTGCGGGGGTGAAATGGGGTGAGCTTTTAGGGGTAGAAAATGGTTTTTCATGATTTTCAGCGAAACTAGAACTGCTTTTCACCAAAGCAAAAGTTGTAGGTAATAAAAAGGTCTACAACTTTTATACCGGCCATTTTTTCACATAACCTAAAATTTGCCGTTTAAATAGAAAAAACCGAGAAAAAAAGGTCTTTTTGTTTTTAATTTTTATCTCCCAAAAAAAAATTACCTACAACTTTTGCTTTAAACATTTTTCGATAGAAGGTCTAGCTTCGCTGAAAATCATGAAAAACCATTTTCTAAAACCTCACCCCATTTCACCACCGCAACTCGGAGCACCTTTAACTTTTGTTTCCCATCATTTGCGCAATATTTTCTTATTTATCCAATAGTTTTCATCCTGTTACTAATTTTTTCCTCAAAAAAAGTTAATTTGACTGGTCTTTAAACTGAAATTTTTAGCATGTCTTTGGTCCTAAATTAACATCCATATAAAAACGTTTTACAAACTAATTCATAAATGCATATCATGAAATCAAATGATATTGAATTGCCTAGCTTTTATATTTTAATTAATAAATGGTACTTACATTAAATTACTTCTTAATTTAAAGAAAACACAAATTTGAATATAATGTATTTATATATATATATGTATAATAGTTTTTGTTTTTAGTTAGTTGTTTTTCGGTTAAACACTTATTATAGTTAGATATTTTCGGTTAAACACCTATAAGATATAGATTTAAATATATGTATATACATATACCAGCGTAAAGAAACATGATTTTATTGGCTTTAAAATATACTACAAAACCGATGCACATTTCGTCATATCAACCCCAAAGGTCGAAGATACAGACCATTGAACAAAAACTTCCATACAATACATACTATTTTGATATATAAATTCTGTTGATGTTATTGAAATAGGTTTTTCATTTTGATAATCATATTAGTTAAATTGTAATAAATAAAATGTATATATTTTGCATATTTTCAATGACTGAATTATAAGTTTTTAATGTACATACTTCCAAATTTTTATTATTAAGATTTAACCAATATGTTATGTACATATGTTTTTGTTTAAGAATGTCAACTGTCTGTATCCTAAGCCTTTGTAGATGTGTGCTTTTTTTAATGTTTGTTTAGCTTTTAAAATCAATTTTAAAGCGATAAAAACAACTCTTTTAGGCCGGGGTGAAAGTCATATCACCAAATATATATACTTGATAAATAGTATATATATATGCTATAAGCAATGTTAACACACACTTCTCTGATTTTAAGCACAGGAACACTTTTTTATAACACTAGCGATTTATAACACTTTACAGTTAATAATTAATAATTAACACTAATAACGATTAATAATTTTAACACTAAAATAATTAGATCAAATTTTCTAAAATAATTTCTAAAATCATCAGATCTTAAACAAGTACTGATCAATATTTCTAATCCTATATTTATCTGAGTTTCATAGTCATTTCATTTTTCTTTTTTACCATAGTTTTATTGCGATATAAGAACAAGTTATCACCTGTCTATTTTTTTATGTTTTACATGAAACAAAGGAAAAAAATTATATAAACAAAAATAGTTAAGGGATGGACCGGATATATCATAAAAGTATTTATGATCTAATAATTTTGGCGACTAAATAATATTTTAGGTAACTATTTTCTGGCTTCTAAGTATAATTTTATCTAAATATTCCACCAAAAAATAAGAACGAAAACAAAATAGCGTCTCTGAAAATTAAAAATTACAGAATGCATACCACAATAGATTATTTGTTTATATAATTTGTATTATCCTATTATAATATACCATGGTATATAGTTTGTATTAAACTAAACCTTTACAGATGCTCTTATTTTGGTAACTTAATTAAGTGGAATTTTCCTCACCTTTTTTTTAAAACAATTGGGTATTTGTTTATAAATATTGAAATTTATGGTTTCTTTTTTATGATATGGAAACTGACGACTAGGGCTCGTAAAATACTCGATCATTAAGTACCCGGGTATCGAGTAGTTATTTTACTCAAATACCCGGGTACCCGGGTAACCCGGGTATTTGGATAATTAAAACAAAACAAATTTTTAATAGTTCATTGGCACATATTTAATTCAATTACTATTTATATTTATGTATTTAATTCAATTAATTTAATTCTTAAAAATATGTTAAACGTTAAATGAAATCAAATTTTATAATAATATAACATTTACTATAACTTTTTGTTTATAAAATAGTATTTTAAAAATATTAAGCCGTTTAGGGTGGAAGGAGCTAACGAACTGCGAATTTTGGTTATTATATTACCGGCTACTGAAAACACACGTTCGCATGCCGTTAATGTGTAGAATTTATAGTAAGCAGTGAAGCGTACAGATTATCTTACATTTGGTTTCGCTTACCCCCCATTTGTCTCCATAAATCGAAGGGATTGCTCAACATTTAAATTTTCGCTTTTGTCTTTGGTTTTAGTTATATATGATGCAAGACAATGCTGTAGCTCATTATATAATGATGTTTGTTCCCGCTCTCCATCAGAAGAGCTTGAGCTTTGATCTGCAACTCTGATGTGGTTTTCATTCGAGTATAGACGTACTAATAATTGATGAGCAAGCTACTTTGTAGAAATTTTTGTTGCGTAGCTTAACAACTCATTGCCTTTTAGAAAAATACCATGATGCAAATATAACGATAATTAATTTTTGATTCAAAAATCCATTTTTCATCCATTTTTGAGCAATTAAACTCAAGTAAGTAAAGAAGTAATTGGAATTTTTTCAATTCAAAGGTATGGTTTGAAGTTTCTCAGAAAAAAGCTCCACTTCACATTTTTCGTGTTTCGGCTGGGATTCGAACCTACCTCGTCAGTGCCCGGCTCTAATCCTTGGGCAGACACGCTATCGATTACGCCGTTGAGGCGATGACAATTTCAAAGTTGAAACTTCTTCATCACTTAATTATTTTTACTTAAGCTGAATTTTTTCCACTGTCATTAGACTCCTCTATTATGGAAATGTTTTTACATTATATAGAATTTGTTGCATAAAATTTCTAGACACTACTTTGTGTGAATTCATAGAATGGCGACCATTTCTATTCTAATTAACATCCTAAGTCACGATTGTGTAGTCATTATTGATTGTTTCCAATTAATGTGAAATCCATAGCTGACACTTGGTCAATTTGTAGTCCTATATGTATTAACATTAGACTACATTAAGGGAATTTAAATTAATTTTGAATTTTTGAGATCAATTAAACTCAAGTAAGTAAAGAAGTAATTGGAATATTTTCAATTCAAAGGTATGGTTTGAAGTTTCTCAGAAAAAAGCTCCACTTCACATTTTTCGTGTTTCGGTTGGGATTCGAACCTACCTCGTCAGTGCCCGGCTCGAATCCCTGGGCAGACACGCCCAAGGATTCGATTGCGCCGTTGAGGCGATGACAATCTCAAAGTTGAAACTTCTTCATAACTTATTTATTTTTACTTAAGTTGAATTTTTCCACTGTCATTAGACTTCATATTATGGAAATGTTTTTACATTATATGGAATTTGTTGCATTAAATTTCTAGAAAATGCTTTGTGTGAATTCATAGAATGGCGGACATTTCTATTCTAATTAAAATCCTAAGTCACGATTGTATAGTCATTATTGATTGTTTCCAATGATAATGTTATTATATTCTTTTGTCCACGTCCATCAACTTCGTTTTTCAAATTTTTAAATAGCTCACGAGAAAGAGGTGTACTAATCTCGTTTATTTTTTTAGTACGAGTAAAAATTTACATTCAGCTGTTATAAGGGTGGCGTTTTCTTTACTCAGTTCTTGTGGTGCTAGCATAAGCGGTTCGAGAATAAATGAGATTTCTTATAATATTTCTAAATCGCATTCGTTCATTTTGTCAGCGCCTAGCTCATTGAGTGCAGTATTAATGCATTTTTTAATTTAAAAAATTGATTTATTGCTGCAATGAGCGTATTCCACCGTGTTTTACAATCTAAAATTAGTTTTAACTTTTTGCCATCCTGAACTTCTACCCGCTTTGATAAAATGTTAGTTCTTACTGCCATTTATTTGCAATACATTAAAATAATTTTTTTTTACTGTTTTTAAACATTTTAATTATAAAAATGTGGTATATACCGATTTTTCAAGCGCTTTTGATTGTATTGATCATCTTATCATGCTAGAAAAACTTGAAATTTCAAATTTTAACGCAATATCATTGAAATGGTTAGCCTCTTATTTAACAAACCGCGTGCAATATGTTAAGATAAAAAATTGTAGATCGGAGACTTTTTCAGTTACTTCCGGCGTACCCCAGGGAAGCCACCTAGGACCAGTTTTATTTAACCTGTTTATCAACGATGTTATTACTTGTTTTAGTTTTTCGAAATGTTTAATGTACGCTGATGATTTAAAAATTTATGCCTGTATTAAATCCGATTCGGATTCTAAAAAATTTCAAGAAGACCTAAATAATTTTTGTGAATGGTCACGTGTAAATAAATTACTTTTAAACATAAAAAAATGTAAAGTTATGAGTTTTTGTAAGACCAAATCGTTCGCAGATTATTCGTACGATCTATATGGATCGAAAGTTAACCGAGTTGTATGCATGCGCGATTTGGGCGTAACTTATTCCTCTGATCTGTCATTCAACCGACATATTGATACGATAATAGCCAAGGCTTGTTCAATGCTTGGTATGATTAAAAGAAATAGTAGAGATTTTAAAGACCCAAACACAATCAAAATTCTTTATATGTCATACGTTAGGTCGCAGCTAGAGTATGCGTCAGTTATATGGTCACCAAATTATGAAATTCACTCATCGAGGATAGAAAGCATACAAAAACAATTTCTTATCTTTGCCTTACGCAACTTACCATCCAATAATGAAAACACTTTTGTAAGGGAACCGTATAATAGTCGTTTGAAATTATTTAATATGTTACCGCTGTTCCGTAGACGACAAATTTTTTTTATTACATTTACTTATGACGTAATCACAGCTCAAATAGACTGTTCTGAGCTTTTGGGTTGTTTTCAAATTAATGTTCCATCGCGGACGCTTCGTCATCGCGATGAATTCTTCAAGGTACCGTTTTGCCGTACAAACAGCGAAATGTCCAATCCTATTTATAATTGTATAAGATATTTTAATGAAAATTTTAGTGTATTTGACTTCAATATTTCTAAAACAAGTTTAAAGATCTCATTAAAAAATGATATGTTACACTCTAATAGGAGTTTTTAATTTGTTTTAGTTCAATTCGAACATTTGATTTTTAATTTTATTATTATTGTTTTCTTTTGTATTTTTGATTTTATTATTATTGTTTCTTTTTAAGCTGTAATTTTTTAAAAATCGTTTATTATTTTAGCTTATTGTTGTAAATTTATATAAAAACTTATTTAAAATTAAGAAAGTAGTCTACCTGTATGCAATACTAAAGATGAAATGAATAAATAAATAAATAAATAAATAAATAAATAAAATAAATTAAACAATCGGAAAATAACTGTAGTCGTTTGTGTGGGAGTATATGTTACTCATGAATCTCTAAAGGATCTACATTTTAAGGCGATAGAAGTATTTCTAAAAAATCTAGATTCATTCATTTTATAAATCTTTTTTGGTTCAATTGGTCGCTAAAACGCTCCTTTTACTTACAAGCTTCGTAACTATTTGACTGCCTTAGCTGATTTACGAACTTATATCTAAAATATTACAATACAACATATATTTTTTATTCGCCTATATATTAAAGTATTACTTTATTACTGTGATTTGCTGCTTTAAAGTATCACTTTTCAACTATTTATTTTGTCGTCATAGCTACGTCCAAAAAAGTAAAAATCATTTGTATTTGTTTAAATTCTATGAAAAATAAATTTTTTTATCAAAGCAACCCGCAAATTCAAAATTTTATTATCCAATTAAAATAGTTGTTATCATTTGTTGTCATACAATTTGGAAAAAATAATAAATATTTTTTCAAGGGTTACTTGTTCCACATATTTTTATTTTAAAATTTATGAAAATTTATAATTTTAATTTAGAATAAACAACTTTTCTAAAAATATTTTGCTTGCGGCGAATAAAAAATAGTATATGATGCACGGACGTAAGCTATTTTGGACTTAATGTGGGTGCAAATCTCGGCTAGCGCCTCGATTTGCAAACTCCACATCCGTCCAAAATCTTTAGCTTTACGTCCTAGCATCATAATGTACTATTCTGAAATTATTTTTGGACAAATCAGCAAAAGCGACAGTGAGTGTCATGAGAATTTTGTTTTTTTATTACCCGGGTACTCGAAGCTATTACCCGGATATTCGAGTAGTATAATTTTGGGTCAAATACCCGGGTACCCGGTTATCCAATACCCGAGTATACGAGCCCTACTGACGACTATTTAAATTTTTTTATATTTCATAAGGATACCTTAAATGTTCTAAGTTACAATGGTTTTTTTTATTTGTAACAATGCAATTTATAATTCCATAGACAAAATTTAACTAAAATGTTTCAGATGTTCCAATTTACAATCAGTAAGACGATTGCTCGAGATAAAATCCAATTACAATTCAAATTATTGGACGTAAGGTTTACTTTAATCCAGAAAACGAACAATAATCCAATGATGCCCAGGTATTGTCCAATGTGTCCAATTCATCATCATGTTCGTCATATTGGACAGATCTCTAAGATCCAAAATTAAATCCACACCATGGACTAAATGGAAATTAATCCCAGATTTCGTCTAATGCGTCCAATAACTTCTTATGTTCGTCATATTGGACAGATGTCCGAGATCAGGAATTAAATCCACACAGTGGACGAAAATCCAACGAATCCCAGATTTTATCCAATAAATCCAATGTGTCCTTATTTTCGTCATATATTTCGTCCAATGCGATTGCCGGTAGGGGGTATACTGTATAGCTCATAAGTAAAATTATTATTTTCTAATATATAATTCTTTTTCTCAATAAAGAACAAACAAAGCAAACAGCATAAAAACTTGATAAATGGTATAGATTTGCAAAATATAGAACGAGAGGTATACTGTATACCTCTTATACTTACAGAATACAGAGAAGATATGAATTATTTAGTAAAATTAAAATAAATTTTTTCAATTGTTTTGCAGTCTTTACTTGTGTAGCTATGGTTTTAAGCTACTATAAAAGGTAAATTTATGCTAATTTTTAAAATTATATTTAAAAAGTTCTCCTGCAAACCAAGACGGATAGAAAACGTTTGCGTAAATTCTCATACGATATTGAATTGGACTATCCTTTTATAAAAAAATCAAAATATAACGACGCAAAAGTTTATTGTATTACCGGTCGGAGTGAATTTGCATATTGGCAGTGGACATTATGATATTAAAAGACATATAGATACAGATAAACATAAAAAAACGTTGCTATAAGCCGCCAGCTCCAGTAGCTTAAACAAGTTTTGTTGTTATTTTGTTTTCTTGTTGTTATTTAACATTGATAAAAAGTCAGTTGCAATTTGCGCTGATAACACGAACACCAATTTTAGTAATGTCACGTCAAGGGGTGAAAATTTAAAAGCAAGCTTAACTCGAATTTGAACCAGAATGTATTGGGTATTGGATTCGAAGCCCATATTCTAAATAATGCAATAAGAAGTGCTGCTGATTTAAATGGCAGTGTTAAAAAATTTGGATATTTTACTGTCTTTACTGGAGACGTTGAAGGAATTCTGCGGAAAAAGTAATGTCGGACATAACCAACTTATTGGATACAGTGAAAATAGCTGGCTGGCGGTAATGCCAGTACTAGAAAGAATTTTGAAAATGTACGAACCACGGCAAGCACACTTCCTTACGGTTGAACAATGTCAAATTAAAATAAAAGAATTTTTTGAAGAATTAAATAGTAAACAAATAGTAAAGGAAAGCATTAAATAGTAAATTTATGCACAATCTAGTTAGCACTTTTTCACCGTCCCACTTTCTCGCAATAGAAATTCTAATTAGTGAATATTTGGAAGAATACTTGCATTTTGTCCCACATTTTAACGATTTGGCTCTGGTCAGTTTAGGGTAGACATAACTCTTTCTCTCTGAGACAAATATAAAGGAAAACAAACAAAAAAACGATTCGACATAAGAGGAGTCACGTAGGGATTGCAACCCGTGGTGTTTTATGGATCCTGGGACTACGTGACTCATAAATTTTAATTCCCAGGATGCCCAAGATGTAAAAAATCGTATAGAAAAACCATCCTTTTTTTTCTGCTGATTTTTGATCTGCTGTCGTTTACAAATTCACTCTCTGAACAGTTACAAAGCAAAGATATAATAATTTCTAGCACAAGCGCGTTAATTAAAACTACTTTCTTGATGTTAAAACAATGCAGAGATGATACTTAATAAAAATTATTTTTAACAAATGAAGGGATTTTGCAGAACTTTGCAGCATTCGCTTCGATGAAAAACACCAGAAGACAGAGATCTAGCAGAGTAACCAACGTAGCTCAAAAGCATTTTATTTTTATTTCTAAGTCCATGCATTAAATGCTTTTAAATATATGTGTGTATAAAAATGTGTATGTTATGTTTTACGAAAAAAATCTTTTTATGTCATTTAAATTCTCGCCCCCCCCCCTAAGATTTTGGTGAAATGACGCCACTGGGTGAATAATTAAGATATGCTGATATGTATAATCCGGTATACAGGCTGTTTCATAATATATGCGCAGGACTTCAGGATGGATCGTCCAAAAATATGAAAAAAGGGTCACCTAACTTACCCTCTAAAATGCACCATTTTCGAGATACAGGGTGTTGAAATTGAAAAAAAAAAATCGTTTTTTGCGAATATCTCCGGAACCGTTTATCGTACAGAAAACAGCTTTCGTAAGCATTTTTTACTCATAATAAGCTATGTTTTGTGCGGAAATATTTTTTTTTAAGTCTTAATTGATGAAGGTTTTGGAGGGGTAGTGGGTGTTTTTCTCCCCAACTTCTACGCTACTCAAAAAAAGTACGGTTTTGAGATGCTCATTTGAACCGCCAATGTTTTCTACACAAAAAAATTACTCCAAGTGGTAAGCTCTAAAGTCTACCGTTTTCGAGGAAAATCAACTTTTATGTTGAAAAACATGGTCAATTTTTTGAAATAAAATTTTTTTTCTTAATAAATTAAATAAAATTTATTTAAACGTTAGAACAAGTAACAAAACCAATCGTCAACTTCATAATTTCAAAATTAAAAAAAAAACAATAACAAATCATAAACAGTTAAATTAAAAGTTGGAAATGTCCGCACGAAGAAAAAAAATTTTACTTCAAAAAATTGACCATGTTTTTCAACATAAAAGTTGATTTTTATCGAAAACGGTAAACTTTCTAGTAGCTTAGAAGTTGAGGAGAAAAACACCCACTACCCCTTCAAAACCAAGGTAATTGAGACTTTAAAAAAAAAATTGCGCACAAAACATAGCTTATTATGAGTAGAAAATGCTTACGAAAGATGTTTTCTGTGCGATAAACGGTTCCGGAGGTATTCGCAAAAAACGATTTTTTTTTTCAATTTCAACACCCTGTGTCTCGAAAATGGTGCATTTTAGAGGGTAAGTTAAGTGACACTTTTTTCATATTTTTGGACGAGCTATCACATAATGAAGTCCTGCGCATATATTATGAAACACCCTGTAATATTAAAATATGCTGATATCTTTCACTTAAGATATGCAGCTTCAATAGTGAATAATTAAGATATGCTGATATATCTTTCACTTAAGATATGCTGCTTCAATCTCCCCATTTACAAGAGATAACAACTATTTAGCACAACTACTTATAAAAACAATCGTTTTAACTTTAAATGATATAGCTTCAGTGCCAGATCAAGCTATTTCAGCGCCGGGTGCAGCCTAGGTAAATGGCGCCCTCAAATTAAATTATATTGTAAGATAATATATTCAAAAATCAATGCAATGCTTGTTTTAATACGAAGTATTGTGTAATAGAAATTAAAATATGTTTCACTGTCACACCAACCCATAGGGAGCTTTTAAGATCTAGATCCCACAATTACATGCGTTCAAGTATTAAACGTTTTTATGATTGGATCAACATTTTCTTCTATGGTTTTTCATATGTTGGATATTTAGACAATAAATCTTATCATATAATAAAATATGATATATGCCAAAATTTCATGATAATATGTGGAAAATAGAAACAAAATAAAAAATTTATTTTTTTTAAAATTTGAAAAACATAATTAATACTAGGTTACTAATAATCTAGCTAATGGAATAGTCCTCATTCATGTGACGTACTCCGGTGGTCAATGCTTAAAGTTCACAAATAGAGTTAGGTATGTATATATAGAGGCATATCTTCGAGCAAGCAATTGTACAGTAAATAAAAATTTATTTTAATAAATAAAAAATGTTATACGAATTTATTTCAAATATTGTAACGATTATGGAGTGCGATGTAAAAAAATCTATTGATAGTTTTCCAACTGGAAAATGGTTCTGCTAACGCAATACAAAGTGAATAACACCTAATTAAAATTCTAAAGATAAAAACAGAATTAAATAATTTTATCTAATACGAAAATAAAATAAAAACTACACAGTCTATGATAGAGTAGGTAAATAAACAAATTAAAAATTGTAGATTTCACACCTTGGTGCGAAGTTTCGAAGATTGTGTTATGTTTTTTGCTATTTAATTTTTAACTAGCATAAAAAAGGTTGCGTTGGCGATAGATTAGTTGAAAATAAACGATACAGTTAGTTGAACATTAACGGTGACAGAAGTTATTGATAATATAGCAGTGATACGGTATAATTATATGAGATAGTCATAAATAATTTACACAATGTGAAAAAAATAATAGTAAACTGATTAAGAAAGAGGAATAAGATAAATGGACGAATAATATTTATAACGTAAAGAAAATCCATTATTAAATCAAGAAGTCGAACCGAATATAAGCAATGGCCGAGTTGCTCTACGTTACAATATATGTAATAAAAATTATTAAAAAAAATTATGAATAAATGTGAAAATAAAAATAACATTAATTTGCAAGAAAGAATAATTATAATATGAAAATCAAAAATTCTATAACATTCATATATACAAATAAAATTGTATTAAATAAAGAATCACATAATTGTTTACTTGTATGGCTTTATTTTCAGAAAACTCTTTTATTGCCGGTTCGTATTTTCATAAATAAGAAATTTCAGATGCAATTGATATAAGAGAAAAGGCAATTAACCTCTATCGGCACATGCTCCATCACCTGGTGTAATTTAGAAAAGCTCCTTTCAGCGGGAGCTACTGTTAATGACAGTATCTTGGCTTTAAATAAATTCGGAAAATATCTTGCATGTTTTGCAAATATAGAAGGTGTAAAATGTTCTATAGAAGTTTCAAATATTTTAAAATCTAATCCCTATCTTAGTTTTATAATTAAGATATGTTATATAAAAAGCCATATCATCACTGGTCATCCGTAAGACTAAATCGTTCTAATGAATTAATATCAATATCAATAGAAGATATAACTTTGAGATCAGAAACCTTCTTGAAGGTCCTGATATAATAGGTTGTATCCGTTCTAATAGGATTGCTTGGTTTGGACATGTTCTACGAGCCGATTCACAGTCTGGAATGATTAGAAAAATGTACGTTAGTACCCCAGGGAGTGGGCGACCGCGAGGTAGATCACGACTACAATGGGAGACTGACGTAATAAACGACCTTAAAAAAATCGGCTGCCATGGTAATTATGTCGCTGTTGCGAACGACCGTGGTGAATATTGAAAGCTGATTAGCTTGGCAACGCTCCTACAGGAGCATGAACGCCGTGAAAAAAAAAGAAGGCAGTATTAAGGACTGCCGACAGAAGTGAAAACTTAAATCTGTGAAATAGCTGTGTTTTTTTGTATCTTCCAATTATTGTAGCATCTCTCTCTCTCTCTCTCTCTGGCGTTTACATCCCATGGAGGGATTTTGCCGTCTGTGCAATCAGCTTCCAATCGTCTCGTTCCATGACCAGTTGACCCCAGTTTCGACATCCTATATCACGAAGGTCTTGGATGATGTCATCACGCCAGCGTTGTCTAGGTCTTCCTCTTCGACGAACACCAGCTGGTTGTTGTTGGGACGTTTTTTTAATCATTCTATCTAATGGTGCCCTTTCTACATGACCAAACCATCTAATCCGGTTAGATTTAATGAATCCGATTACATCGCAGCCTCCAAGAAGCTGTCTGATTTCATGATTCATTCGGATTCTATACTGATTTTCAGCAACTTTACATGGACCATAAATTGTTCGTATGACTTTCCTCTCGAATGTTGATAGAATTCTACAATCGGAGGAACTGGACTCTGACCAGCTTTCGCCTCCAAAGGTAAGCACAGGTCGAATTAATGCTTTGTAAAGTGTGAGTTTGCACGACTGCGAAAGATGTTTGGATCGCAAAAGTTTTGAGTATGCGTAGAAAACTCTGTATGCCGCTGAGACACGGGCTTTAATATCTGCCTGCATGTCATTTGACGATGTTATTACAGATCCGAGGTATTTGAAGTTTTCTACACGTTCCACTTCATAGTCGCCAGTATTCAGATTGCCGGGAGGTATATTCCTGGATGTTGTTAAAAGTTTAGTCTTGCCGGTGTTAATGCATAATCCAAGTCGTTTAGCATTTCTTTCAAGCTGAGAGAGACTATCCTTGATATCGCTTGTTCTACGTCCGAGAAGCACAATATCATCTGCATAGCCAAGAATTTGACTAGATTTGTTAAATATACAGTTTTGTGTCTCAATGCGGCTTTTTCTTATCGCGTACTCAAGCGCCAAATTAAATAGTACGGGCGCGAGTGCATCACCTTGTCGAACACCTGATGTTATATCAAAAGAGTCAGAAACTGACCCTTCGATTACTATTCTACAGTTTGATCCCGATGTTGTGAGTTTGCACAGAGAAACAAGTTTCACTGGAATACCAAGGCATATGAGTGCAGACCAGAGGTTGTCGCGGACGATGCTATCATATGCTTGCTTGAAATCAACGTAGAGCTGGTGAATGCTGATGTTGTACTCCCAACATTTTTCCAGAATCATCCTTAAGGTAAAACATTGATCTGTGGTTGAACGGTTGCGACGAAAACCACACTGATAGTCGCCGATGATAGATTCGGCAAACGGGATGAGCTGAGCGAGTACGACATTAGCTAGTATTTTATATGCAGTGTTCAACAGTGCGATTCCACGATAATTCGCACACTTTAGGCGGTCACCTTTTTTATGTAGCGGAACAATGAGAGCTGTTTTCCATTCAGCAGGTAGTTCTTCTTGGTCCCAGATTGCAAGAATCAGATCGTATATACGTGAGACCAGAGCTGCTCCTCCATTCTTAAATAGTTCTGCAGGGATTCCATCGATATCTGGTGATTTGCCATTTTTTAATTTTTTGATGGCAGCTTCCACCTCTTCTATTGTTGGGTAAGGGACAAAAATCTCCTCACTTGACGGAGCAATCGCTCGAATAGGATGAACTTCATTCATCCTATTCAGTAGGTCTTGAAAGTGGGATCGCCATACTTCCAGCACTTCACGTTCATTTATTGTAAGCTCGTTGTTTCCATTTTTGATGGCTGTAGATCTTGGGTGGAAATCTTTGGTCAGATTCCGTGCATTGGCAAAACACTCTTTCGAATTTCCATTAGCCGCATGTTGGTTGATGTTTTCGATACAGCTCTTCATGTGTTCGCGTTTCTTTTTCCGTAGGAGTTTTGCTGAGGCTTTTCTGGCGCATAGATAATCAGTTTGGGAGCTTTGGGTGTTTCTTGTTAACCATTTTTCTCGCAGTTTTTGTTTATGCTCAATGCTTTCGCGGCACTCGTCATCAAACCATTCGTTACGTGATTTCGGTGGTCGTTTCCCGATTGTAGTTTGTGCTGCGCATATGATGGTTGATTGAAGCGTTTACCATTCTTCTTGTATGTTTAATGGCATCTCAGATAGGATGTCATGCTCTTTTATGCTTTGCGTTACAATTTCCTGATATCTATTCAGTGTTTCCAGGTGTTTAAATGCTTCGACATTCCAGCACACGGTCTTTTTTGCTTGCCTATTAAATGTAGATGATAATTTGCACTTATACTTGAAGATGACAAGCATATGATCGGTGTCCATATCAGCACCTCTGTATGATCGAACGTCAGTTACACTTGTAGAGTGTCTCTTAGAAATCATGACGTGATCGATTTGATTTTCAGTTCTTCCATCATTTGATTTCCACGTTGCTTTGTGGATTCTCTTATGAGGGAAGAAAGTGCTAGAAATTACTAGATCATACATCATAGCCAGTTCAGCTGCGCGAAAGCCGTTATTGTTACTAGCATGATGCAAGCTGTTAAGGCCAACATGTGTTTTAAGTTCTGCACTTCTACCAATTTGCGCATTGAAGTCACCTACCACGATTTTTATATCGTGTCGCGGGATGTTATTGATGACTTCTTCGAGTTCTAGAAAGAACAGGTCTTTAATGTCATCTGCTTTGTCTTCAGTAGGTGCATGAACATTGATGATCGTTACATTAAATTTTTGCGTACGGATTCTCATTGTGCATATCCGCATATTAATTGGGCGAAAGTCGATAACATGTTGATTCACGCGACGATGTGTGAGAAAGCCAACTCCAAATTCTCCTCCGTTTTCATGACCGCAATAGTAGAGAGTGTATCCCTTGGCTGTTTCGTGGATTCCACTCCCTGGCCATCTTAGTTCTTGTAACGCCACTATATCCAGTGTATAGCTATTGATTTGGTTTGTAAGTTTTAGTAGATCTCCTGGTCTTCTAAGGCTTAGCACGTTCCAGGTTCCCATTTTTAAATCGTAGTGTGGGTACAGTTTCCGAGGTCGTTCTAATAATGAATCCGAGATAATCCGAGGCCTGTGTACAGAATTCATGACAAGTAATTTTTTACGGAAATGAGGTGTTAGCCCTTCGCCCAACCCAAATTTTCGTGAATGGGTTCGTTCTGCATCTTAAGGTCACCAGAAACAACCTTTTTACACTTTTATATAGCGAGCCGCTTGATCCAAGATAGACGCCCGCTCCAAGCCGCCCCTAACATGGAGAACAGACGCTTGAGTTGCATTGGTTTTGTGGCGCCAATGACTCGCCATGGTGCAGAATCATTGAGTATAAGCAGTATTTACTCTGCATAGAGATGTTAAAATACCGTATTTTATTTTTTTTGTATAATACAGCGTATTATACATTGTTTTATACAAAATAAAATACCGTACAAAAGTGTAATAGCCGAGATAACATGTGAATGGAATAACAAAAAAAATGACTTCCATCATCATTTTGAATTACATCTAATTCATTTTTTCGAAATATCTGAATTTGGATATCTTATCCTTTTTTATTTATATATTCCCTAAACGAATGCTAATAAGACCTATTTAATAATCTGACTCTAATTCATGTGGATGTTCTGATCAGCAAAACTATCCTGATGCTTAGTTTCAATTTACTTCACCTTCATTCGCTACCGGCTACTGTATTTAAATTTTTTATTCAGATTGGATCCTTACCATTTCCCGTGAATAAACTGTTAGCGGTCTTAATCATGTTTGACACAAACGAGATAATTACTTTTGGAATGATCTAGGCTGCATATCGAAAATGATGTGTCTGTTACAGTAAAATAAGCAGAACAATGCAAATTAGAAGATGATGCATTCTGAAGAGCCACATACTCTATTCCATCAAGTTATACAATAAATACAACTGCTATCGGTTTCATAATGGGTATTTTGAGATTTTTGTGCATGGTTGATATATCTGAACGTATAAAAGAAACGTTCTACATATTATCTGGGGCTACTCAAAGCTATTAAATTGAGTGACAAATCCATGTTTCAAAATTTTGATTTGCTCAACGGTTGCAACGGTTGCTTCTCAGTAACTATAATTGATTGTTGATATTTGTGTTCTATTGATATTAGAACAATCTTGGTACAACAGAAATTTAAAACTTATTTAGAAACGCACACTAACAAGGCGTACAAGTAATTTATTTCCTCGGCGTCGTTTATATCTTATAGATGTAATAGTAGACATATTTTCACAGCTGTAAATTTTTTTAATAATCCACGCGCAATTTTAGTAAAAAGGCTGTTTGCTACTCCACGCGCCATCAGAATAAAATATATTTTGTATAGTAAAATACCTTGTACTTTACAACGTTTTGGACAATACGGTATTTTACGTATAATACCGCGTATTATACATTTGTATTAAACACTTTTACATCACTAAGTCTCTGCACCTCTCAACTACACCAACCTAATTCGGATTAGAATTAGAATTTCGGATTTCACTACCCCTTATTGTAGCATCGCAAATTAAAATTTCAGAATGTTTAAATTAAAATCATTAGAATTATTCTGGGTTTCACATCTATCAGTATTCCAAGCAACTATTATATACATTTTTAAATTTAAAATAATCAATATAAAAATTTGCGTCTATCAACACCTTAGAAAGCATGTTGTTGTGGACCTTGTTCTTAAAAGTTTTTCATGTGTTGTTGTGACTCACCTTGTAATTTCTACTACCAAACACATTTTATTTTAAAAAAATAGTGTATCATCAAAGAATATTCCATAACTTAGAGTAAGGGATGGTATTGTTGATTGAAAATACTTCATCCACCAGCACTCCTAAGATATCACTTTGGCTAATGAGATTGCATTGCTATTGCCAGTGGTATACGATATCTCAAGATAACTCATATGCCAATAGCAGGGACTAAAGAACGCGTGGTTGTCACACCCATATATCAACAAGTTTAAATTTTATAAATCTTCCTGTGGAAAGTTAAGCAAATTCATTTTTTTTGCGCATTGTTGTCGTTTGCAAATCACTATCGGCTAAGTGCCACCATTTTTAATTATTTTATTTATCCATGCAATGATTGCCATCCATGTTTAATCATACATAAGCTATGCTTCTTTGTATAGAATTTATGCAATTTCCGTCTCGTAATTGTGAGCTTAAAATCGATGTTATCAAGTATCAATTTACAAGTATTAAGTCTTCACTTAATTTTACAAACATGTATTATATGCAATTCCAAATTGACAACATATTTGGTGAAGATGATAAAATTTGTAACATCATGTTAAATTCCAACACATATAATTTTGATGTACAAATGTAATTGTTTCAGGTTATACTATCTTTCTTACGTTATTTTTAATTTCATAAAAATTATGTTCAACAAAAAAAACATTGATCAAAGCAAACTACCGTTTAAAACGATAGTTAAATAAAAAGCAAATTAAGTGTACACTACAACTTCCCAAATTTCCATGATGATTACTGTATTAATGCATAAAGGACAACCAGACATACTTTAAATTTTATATATATTCCATATTTATTTAGCATTTAGCATGACTCGAATGCAAATTGCAAAAGACAGTAGCAATATAACTTTAAAAAACTGCGCTATAGATCAATTTTTTAAAATTCGTATAACGAAATTTTTATTATTTTTATGAATTCATGAATAAAAAAAAAATAATTTTAATGGCATTTAATAAAAATTAAAAAAAAAACAATGAAAAAATATTTACCAAACCAGGAATTGAACTCACTACCTACAGAACATCAGTCGAGTACGATATCCACAACGCAATTTGAAACGTTAAAAAATAATAGATAGATTTAATTTAAAAAATATAGACCGATAGAAATGATTTAAAAAATATATTTTTGTTCTTCAAAAATGCATATAAAACTTGATGAAGCGAATATACCAATTTTGCTCCATACCAAATTTCATAACGCGGCTAAAGAAGTTTTCACTTCAAAAAGATCAGTAGAAGAAAAAGAAATTTTGTGAAGGATCCTGGATCTTATACTTATACACCAAGATAATGCACCGTGTCACAGATCGATGAAAACGATGGCAAAATTGAATCAATTGGGCTTTGAATTGCTTACCCACCCTTACCCTGTTTTCAGATCTCAAGAGAATGCTTGCTGGAAAGAAATTTAAGTCCAATGATGAAGTAATCGCTGAAACTGAGGCCTATTTTGACGAGAAAGAGAAATCGTACTATAAAAGTGGTATAGAAAAGTTGGAAAATCGCTATACTCGTTGTATCGCCCTCGAAGGCAACTATGTTGAATAAAAAAATCGAGTTTTGTCAAAATGTTGTTTTTTTCTTACTTATCCTACGGACTTATTGAACGACCTGTTATTATATTATCTTGTGTTTCATTTTCAAAACGATGAATTCGTATTTGATTTTGTAACGATCTGATTATTGTTCATGATCACACAAATGGTTATCTTGAATGATAACACACATCGAACATTGTATTTTTTTTATCGTTAACAGAAATCTCTAAATTAGACTGGATGGTGGGCAGCACATTTCCTGGCTAGATTACAGTCGCTGAGGTGGGTTCTTTCCACCGTCCAATTTAGAGCTTGAAAGTGCTGCTAATCTAAAAGCTAAAACCAGATTTGGTGAAAAAAAAAAATGTTGTAATCAAAAAGACATATCCCTCTCAAAATAAAACATGGTTGATGCTACACAAAATCACAAAAAGAAATCCATCTTACTGGGTCCACTAAGCACTTACCTCTGATTGATGTTCAGCCAATTGAGTGATCTGATCTTAATGATCACCCAAACATACCCTCCCATTACCAATATTGATTTTCCTAGTAGAGGAAAACCCCTGACTGCAATGGAACTTTGAATAACCTAAATCACTTAAATATTTAGTACATTTTTCCACTCATTTCACTTAATGAATAAAATCTACCGTTGACTTCAACGTAAACATATCAAAAAAAAATCTATGCCGAGAAGAAGAAAATTTCACCAAAAATTACGACCCACCGGCTGAACAAAAACATATGCAAGTAATATATATAAAAAATTTATTCAAAACAATGTGTTTGTTTATAGTATGTACTTTGATAATTATAACATCAAAACATCAATTCCGTTTTAGCGTAAGTAAATAAATTAGTAAATATATCGTGACTCATCCATAAAAATATGTATATACAAGAACATATATCAAGCAAATAAATAAGTAAATGAATAAATAAATTAATAAATATATAAGTTAATAAAAAGATAAGTCAATAAATAAGTAAATTAATATATAAGTAAAGGATTATACGTGCGCATGCTTTAAAAAAAAAATAATTATAATTTTAAGAAAAAAAACTTTTGAGACCATGGTCTGATTTCCTTAACACTAATATAGAATACAGTTTTTTTTTTTAGCGACCTATGACAAAACAGGATTCCTTAAAACTAGCGCTTATATAACTTATAAATAATAAAACAAATTTTATTAACACCAAACTCCTATACTCTGATTTTACTTCCAATTAGATTTAATTTTTAGTTTTAGGTTTTCTATCACAGACTGTATAATTATTTTTGATCTTAAATCATGCAGCAATAACCATACGTTATATAATGGAGTAGCCGCTATGATACAGTTGCTTCTTCTTTTAACGTAACGGTTAATAGGTATATAAGCCTTCTCGAATTTTTGTAAAGAAAAATACTTGTATAAAAAATAAATGTTGCTTTTTTAATTGCCAAGAAGCACCGTGTATTCAATGGATATTCGTTTATCTATCCCGATTCTATTTAAAACTTATTTTATTACTTACAATTGGTTTAAGTTAAGTTTGTTGTTTATGGTCGTCACGCTTCACGTATGCTTCTAGTAAAAATATTAAAAACACCAGTTTAGAGGAAAGCAAACTAGCCAAAGGATTTTAATTTTTCTAACAATCAGCGAATGTACATACCTTGGGCAATTTTTAATTCACAAACACTTTGTTTGAAACAAATAATCAAAGTTTCCAACAGAAAAAATTATAAACTTTAAACTTTCCACTTAAGTTAATAATTGTTAAACCACGACCACCTTTGAGAATAGACTGATTATTTAATTTAAGTGAACAATGATGGTTATCGAAAATTTTTAATTATCTCGAGTTGAGTTTGATTAAGTTGAAAAACTCGACTCTACAGTTATTATAAAATGAAGCAATCATATGTTTTTGTTCAACCGATGGATTTGATATAGTGCGTAAATGTAAATATTATTATTGATAAATGTAAAGTTGGCAAAGCGAATAAAAAAAAATACAAATTTAAATTTAGGGGTTTTGGTAGACATACAAATGTTACACTCGTGGGAACGACCCACCCCATGAGAGAGGTCTCAAACGCCGGGCATTGATATTAAATATTGCTTAAGTGCAAAAATAGAAATCTTCCTACTCTTACCCTTACTAAGTGTAGGTGTAAATACAAACTATAGCTCTGTCACCGAATATCCTTAGCGTGGTATATTCCCAATGATTTACCAGAATCGTTTACCATTTCATAAGAAACGTTGCCAAGTTTCCTTAAAACTGTTGCAGGTATGAACTTCATTGCTAATTTGCCAGAGAAGTGGTTTGCAGCATTACTTTGGACGAAATTCCGAATAAACACCTTTTCGCCTACTTTGAAATTTCTTGCCCTCGCCCGAAGATTATATTGTATGCTATTTTGTTCATGTGCCCTTTTTAACTGGGCTAAAACTACCTTTTGAGCAACGGTTAAGCGGTCAGCATTATCGGATATGTATAAGTGGTTGTCCTGAAGACTTTCCAAATCCTTCAGCAGCGCATATGTTGAACCATGAAGTATTTTGTGTTGTCCAAAGACTAGATAATGCGGAGAAAATGTGGTTGATAGATGAACTGTATGACGTAGAGCACCAGCGATTTCATCCACATGTAGATCCCAACACTGATGATCATCTCTTAAGTAACATCTCACTGCTGAAAGAATTGATCTATTAACTCTTTCAGAAGTATTTGCTTGTGGTGAGTATTTTGGAGTTAGTTCGTGCCTTATACCGTACTTCGACATTAAATCTTTAAACGATCCTGAGACGAATTGTGGTCCATTGTCAGAGAGTATCGCTTCCGGCACTCCAAACAGATGAAAAACTTTATTCTCTAAACATTCAGTCACCTTTGACGTAGTTGCAGACCTAAATGCGTAGAGAAGTGGAAATCGGCTATATTGGTCGAGAACGATGAACAAATGTGTGCTTCCATTTTTAGTTCTTGGATACGGACCAAGAAAGTCGATGAAGAGTCTTTGAAATGGCCTGTAGACTTCAATTTGTTTACCCATTTCAGGTCTTGTGGAAAAATTCACTGCTTTGCTACATTTACAGGTTTTGCAGTTGGCAATATAATCCTTAGTTTGAGATATCATAGATGGCCAAAAATAATAACGCTTCAAAAGTTCGGTCGTTTTTGCAACTCCTTGATGTGCAGCCGATGGAGGATTATGTGCTCTCTTAATTAGTTCATGGGTTATGGATTCAGGAACCACTAGTTTCCAGTCCGGTATATCAGTTTCAGAATCCTGTGTTGCATGTACATATATCCGTCCCTGAATCACCTTGAAGGATCCGGTAGCTTGACTATTTTGCTGTATGGCAGTTATTCTATCTAAATATTCTTGGTCAGTAAACGCAGTAGAGTTCAAATCTAGATATAAAATTTCATCATCGTCTGGCTCAAGTGCATCAACATTAACTCTTGATAAACTATCCGGAACTACGTTTAAAGTGCCTTTCCTGTATTCAATTTTGAAGCCAAATGCCTGAAGTTTTATAGACCATCGTGCTAGCCGACCAGACAGCTCTTTTTGTTCCATCAACCATCGTAAACTGGAGTGATCAGTTATGATTGTGAAGGGGTATCCTTCAATGTAAGGTCTAAATTTTTTAACGCTCATCACCGCTGCTAGACACTCCAATTCTGTAATACTGTAATTTTTTTGTGCTTTATTCAGTTTATGAGATATAAAAGCGATAGGATGCTCTTCACCATCATTTGTTTTCTGAAATAGAACACTTCCAATACCTGTTGAGGATGCATCACACTGTACGTAAAAATGTTTCGTGAAGTCTGGGTTTACCAGAACTGGTGCTGTTATGAGTGCTCTTTTGAGTTCTTGAAACGCGTTTTGAGAATCTGTGTTCCAAACTTGCTTGGATCCTTTTTTCAACAGATCACTAATCGGTGCTGTAACGGTAGAATAATTTTGAATAAAACGTCGGTACCAGCCGGTCATTCCCAGAAACCGCCTTATTTGTTTGGGTGTTTTAGGAATAGGGTATTCCTCTATAGCGCGAACTTTCTCGGGATCTACTCTGAGGCATCCCTCACCAATCACATAACCGAGATACTTTGTCTCCTTCAAAGCAAATTTACTTTTTTCCACATTTATGGTTAGATTTGCTGACCTTAGTAATCTAGCCACTTCAGATAAAAGTGATGCATGTTCAGCGAACGTTTCTGCGACAACAAGTAAGTCGTCAAGGTAGACAAAGACCCGATCATGTAACTGGTGAGGTATAACCTTATGCATAAGCCGGCACATTGTTTGAGCTGCATTACACAACCCAAACGGCATAACGGTAAATTGGTAGAGAGGTCGTCCTGGGACAGTAAACGCTGTCTTATCTCTTGATGAGGGATCAAGGGGGATTTGCCAAAAGGCATCCTTAAGGTCAATCGAACTTATATAGCGAGTTTTATCAAGACGACCCAACAACCCTTCAATTATTGGTAGAGGATACGCGTCCTTTACTGTCACTGCGTTTACTTGTCTTGCGTCAAGACATAGACGAACCTTCCCGTTCAGTTTTTTTACTATTGTGACTGGTGATGACCAAGAACTGGTGCTTTCCTCTATGACATTTAAGGACAACATTCGGTCTAGTTCTCGGTATATATCTTGTTGAACTTTCGGTGATACGGGGTAATACCGTTGTTTTACTGGACTAGCTTGTCCTACGTCTATCTTGTGGGACAGAAGCTGCGTTCTTCCTAAGCCTAATCTTTCACACGATGGGAACTGTTTAAGAATATCTGCTAAGATAGTTTGTTGTTCATTAGTAAGGATATGTTTTTTATCATCATTCATGATATCTGGTTGTAAATATTTATGATCAAGTTCGTTTACTATTAAGGGTACTAGCCCAAAGAGGTTCCAAAAATCAATGCCTAAATACAATGTTTGGGTTAAATTTGGAGCAACGTGGAAGCGCATCTTCCTTGTTTTACCACCATAGGAAACATTGGTTATTACATGACCTAAAATTGCTTGTTTCTCACCACTAGCAGTTGATAAGGATGTTGGCAAGCTATGCATTTGAATTTTATTGTCTTGTAGGAACTGTTCCGATCCGTACCCTAACACTGAAATGTTCGCGCCGCTGTCTAAAAGACCCCTATAAGGAATACCATTTATAAGGATTGTAGCATATGGCCTTGAATCTTCATTTTTTGACAAACATGATTCCGCAATAATTTTTTTAATCTCTCTGCGGGTTTTAAAATAACGAAGAGAACGGTTAAGAGAAGAAAGTTGGCAGCGGGGTTGCGAGTAATTTAGGTTGTCTGATATATCAGTTAACATTGATCTCGTTCGCGTCTTATTATCCGATCGAATTCCGGATCGGTATTCGTTGCTGCTTCTTCCACATGGACCACGGGGATTTGTGATTGGTAAGATTGGGATTTCAAAGGCCCCACATTCCTGAAACCCCTTTGAAAGTTTTCCAACCTCCTAGGTTGTTGGCAGGATTTGCAGTTCCATTTAATTGTGTTCTGTTCTCCACATCCATAACAAAATTGATGGCTTATAGGCACAGGGCAGTTTTTGAAATAATGACCAGTACTTCTACAATTCCAACATAAGATTGTTTTCGCAGAATTATTATTAGAAATAGGTTTCGCGTGTTTATTCCAAGTTACAGCACATACAGAATTAGGAGGTGAAGACAATTCAGAAAAATTACCTGGATTTAAACTTAATTCACTCTCATTTAGATCTACTCCAATTTCACTGATTTGACGTTTCGTTTGATATGCCATTTCCGGAACCCAACCTATTCTTGACCATGTATCCTCTACAGCTACTGCACGGTTTACTAAAGTTGCAATATCAAAAAATGTTTGTCCAGCAAACTCAGCTTGCAGGCCAGGTCTCATATTGCGGATCAATAAATTTTTAATGTCTCGATCTGCCATAGGGTATTGTAATGGCAGTGTTAATGATAGAATTTCATGATAGTAATCAAGAAATGGTTCTTTAAATTTCTGTTTACGACGTTCTAGGGTCTGCTTAATATCCTCATCGGTACGCCTGTCCTGAAAGCGATGAATCAAACTTTCACGAAGCTGAGCCCATCCTACATTTCGGTTTCTTTCTCGGTAAAGCCAATACCATTCCAAGGCTTTATCTCTAAGCAATACGTTCACGGTATTAACTAATGATTCTATGCTAAGATGGTTTGATGTGGCCATGCTTTCTACTCTATATAGAAAACGCTCTACTGATACTCCTCCAGATTCACCAGAAAAAATATGTTCCATTTATGAATATCCAGCCGATCTCTTTTATAGTTGTAACCATTCCCATACCGCACTTGTTCGTCATCTTGATTTTGTATTACATCATAGTTAGAAAACTGCTGCTGAGATTGCTGTGGTGGTGGTGGGACCGATGGGTTATACATGGGTAAGGATGTTTCTGTTCTTGTGGCTTTATCATTGCCATTAAGTGAGCATCTGGCTGTATTAACCATTTTATTCGTCAACAAAGCTCCATTTGTTCCAGGAAGTCGTTCCAACCCCAGTTTTTTCAAAACCAATTCTACTAATTCATTTACGTTATCTTGATTTTCGTTAGGATTAGTAAACTTTACATAATTGTTCTGCTCTTGTATTGGCATCTCTGTCCTATTAGTGTTGACGTTTGATGAAGACTGATGTTTCGTTGAGGCATAATTGCACCTATCTTGACCACTATCTGAGTTGCTATCATTTATGTAGACAATGCTTTTCCGGTTGTATTGTTGGGACTTCCCCATACTCCTGCCAGTTGAAGGACCAGCTCCAGTTTGCATCGGATTGCTAATGTTGTTGGCTAGTGTGTTGCGTTCTTCATCTTCATGATTACCAACATCTTGATTATCATCAACTTCATCTAGGTCAGGAATCACAATTTCTCTCAATGAGGTTTCAGCTTCTGGTACTGTTATTTGTCTATTTTTCAGGTCACTTATACAATCGATAAACTTGTTGCAGGATATTAAAATCCGTTCTGTTGTGGCTGCCACAGATTTTGAAGCGTTTATTCTCTATAGGCGATTCTTTACATGTGCAAGCGTCGTTAAAATAGCATTTATTTTGTCCAAGTCCGTGGTATCACATGCATCCATATATGTTTCTATTTGCCTCTGAACTTTGTTCAACTTCACCGTGCAGAACGTAACTTCACGTTTTGGGTTTTTAGCTGCTTGACGGTGAGGATCTTTTGGAGACACTGAACTGCCATCTGCTTCCTTTGCTAATTCAATTTTAAGCATACTCATCTTCTTCGGTATCGCACCTTCTATGTTTCTTAACTGACATTCAATTGAAAGTTCATCACAATCCAAATATTGAACGTCCATTTTAAAGTGGTATTTTATAAAGAATATACAGCCAAAAATATCAGTAAAAATAAATAATAATCGTTGAGTAAAAGTACAATTATTATATTGAATATCAAAAAAAATTTAAATTACACTTATTCACCGTAGTAATTGCACACGGTATACAAAACAAAAAAAAATCAGAATTCTATTCAAGGACTATAATTCAATGCATAAGTGATTTAGGTACTCTCAGCTTCCATTATTTTGAATTAACCGAACATCAACAGAAATGGTTAGTAGACCCTACTACTTGAAATAAATTGTTGTGATATGTACGTTAACAAACCATTTTTGAAACGAAAGGAAAACAGTTTATGAAGCCTTTATAAAATATGCACTCAAATAAGGTATGTGAACACCAACGCTTAACAGCGGAAAACATATATCTAAAGGCATTACTAATCGGAATTAACATTCTTGTATCAGTTTCACCATCGACACTCAGAAACCCTAGAGGCGATAAGTCAAAAATAAAACAATACAAGATGATAAACTCTACAGAAAATATGACTTTAACTAGGTAAGTTGAACATCACTAACTCAAAGAGGGAGGAGATACCACCCAACATTTTAGTATAATAAAACGGAAATAGCAATGTAATTACCGATAATTGCTTTTAATAAAAAAAAAATTTAAACTAACAGAAAAAATATTGAATTTCCTTACGAACTTCAAAAACAATTTCAAACAAAGAAGGATAATAAAGTTTTGAGATTACAGCTAAACTGGTTTTAATTATTTTGGTGATTATGTGATAACGAGTGAGCTATGCTCGCCGTACTTTGGGCGCCACTGTAACGATCTGATTATTGTTCATGATCACACAAATGGTTATCTTGAATGATAACACACATCGAACATTGTATTTTTTTTATCGTTAACAGAAATCTCTAAATTAGACTGGATGGTGGGCAGCACATTTCCTGGCTAGATTACAGTCGCTGAGGTGGGTTCTTTCCACCGTCCAATTTAGAGCTTGAAAGTGCTGCTAATCTAAAAGCTAAAACCAGATTTGGTGAAAAAAAAAAATGTTGTAATCAAAAAGACATATCCCTCTCAAAATAAAACATGGTTGATGCTACACAAAATCACAAAAAGAAATCCATCTTACTGGGTCCACTAAGCACTTACCTCTGATTGATGTTCAGCCAATTGAGTGATCTGATCTTAATGATCACCCAAACATACCCTCCCATTACCAATATTGATTTTCCTAGTAGAGGAAAACCCCTGACTGCAATGGAACTTTGAATAACCTAAATCACTTAAATATTTAGTACATTTTTCCACTCATTTCACTTAATGAATAAAATCTACCGTTGACTTCAACGTAAACATATCAAAAAAAAATCTATGCCGAGAAGAAGAAAATTTCACCAAAAATTACGACCCACCGGCTGAACAAAAACATATGCAAGTAATATATATAAAAAATTTATTCAAAACAATGTGTTTGTTTATAGTATGTACTTTGATAATTATAACATCAAAACATCAATTCCGTTTTAGCGTAAGTAAATAAATTAGTAAATATATCGTGACTCATCCATAAAAATATGTATATACAAGAACATATATCAAGCAAATAAATAAGTAAATGAATAAATAAATTAATAAATATATAAGTTAATAAAAAGATAAGTCAATAAATAAGTAAATTAATATATAAGTAAAGGATTATACGTGCGCATGCTTTAAAAAAAAAATAATTATAATTTTAAGAAAAAAAACTTTTGAGACCATGGTCTGATTTCCTTAACACTAATATAGAATACAGTTTTTTTTTTTAGCGACCTATGACAAAACAGGATTCCTTAAAACTAGCGCTTATATAACTTATAAATAATAAAACAAATTTTATTAACACCAAACTCCTATACTCTGATTTTACTTCCAATTAGATTTAATTTTTAGTTTTAGGTTTTCTATCACAGACTGTATAATTATTTTTGATCTTAAATCATGCAGCAATAACCATACGTTATATAATGGAGTAGCCGCTATGATACAGTTGCTTCTTCTTTTAACGTAACGGTTAATAGGTATATAAGCCTTCTCGAATTTTTGTAAAGAAAAATACTTGTATAAAAAATAAATGTTGCTTTTTTAATTGCCAAGAAGCACCGTGTATTCAATGGATATTCGTTTATCTATCCCGATTCTATTTAAAACTTATTTTATTACTTACAATTGGTTTAAGTTAAGTTTGTTGTTTATGGTCGTCACGCTTCACGTATGCTTCTAGTAAAAATATTAAAAACACCAGTTTAGAGGAAAGCAAACTAGCCAAAGGATTTTAATTTTTCTAACAATCAGCGAATGTACATACCTTGGGCAATTTTTAATTCACAAACACTTTGTTTGAAACAAATAATCAAAGTTTCCAACAGAAAAAATTATAAACTTTAAACTTTCCACTTAAGTTAATAATTGTTAAACCACGACCACCTTTGAGAATAGACTGATTATTTAATTTAAGTGAACAATGATGGTTATCGAAAATTTTTAATTATCTCGAGTTGAGTTTGATTAAGTTGAAAAACTCGACTCTACAGTTATTATAAAATGAAGCAATCATATGTTTTTGTTCAACCGATGGATTTGATATAGTGCGTAAATGTAAATATTATTATTGATAAATGTAAAGTTGGCAAAGCGAATAAAAAAAAATACAAATTTAAATTTAGGGGTTTTGGTAGACATACAAATGTTACAATTTGAATGCGGAATATTCGAATCGCTCTCTAAGAAACCCGTCAGCTTTTACATACATTCAATTACATTCAAATTCAGACTTTGTATCATTTTAGAAACAACATTAATCTTGGAGAGAAGATCGTTTTACAAAATTAAACTGCAAAGATATTTAAAGCAGCATTATCTTCGCTAACATTTTGCTTCAAATTGTGTTATATAGTTTTGCGTGTCTGGTCTTAAGAAACTACAATTAAAGTGTTTTAAAATTCTACGGTTTAAAATCTAAGAGGTCTTACAGCTGATTTTCAGTTTTCCCAACAACTTTCATTACTGGCCTTAAACTAAGCTTTTCATTTGCTGCCTAAAAAGATCAAAACGACACGACAAACGAATTTCGAAAAATATGCGTATATATAGAAAAAGGACAACTGCAAATAAAATTGAGAGTACTGTTGGATGGATAGAGTTTATTCGACAGCTCCCGTATGACCTTGGATGGTAATGTCTCACTGTATCTAATATTTCACGTTGAATCGTATGTCAATAGCAGCGACAAGAGTACACGGGGCTGTCACGCCCGTAGATCAAAAATTAAAACAAATATACAAAAATAAATTGTTGTTTTTTATATAGAAAAATAAATTTTAATTTGCCTTAAAATTTATTAAAAACCAAAAGGAAAAAGTAATCGAATTTAAAACAAAACTCAATTTTGGCGCCTTTTGTGTTGGCGGGTGCGGTCGCTCCATTGCACCCATGGTAGATCCGGCCCTGTATAGCTTTACTTAAATTATTCAATGTACATTAATTATTTATTATGCAAAATTGTTAATTGAATATAATTAGGCGTTGCACATAATTATTCACTGTACATAATTATTCATACCACATAAATATTGATTGAGCATTATTACACAAAAGTTCTTACAAATTACAATAATTCTTACAAGTTTGAAAATTATTTTAAACAATATACTGAAAAACTATATGTGTCCATAATTATGAAAGTGGTCTAAGTCAAAATTTGAAAAAAAAAAAAATGAGTTTATCTGTTATATCGCATCAAATTACTTCAAACTAAATTAGTCCAATGTAATTTGTACGATATTGTCAAAAAAAACCGTTATAGAGTACTTGCTATTTCAACAAAAATGTAATTCATCTAGAGTTAATTATGATAGTAATCTTAGACAAAATTTGAAGAAAAAAAACAAAAAGTCGAACAAAATGTCAAAAATAATCGCCAAAACGTTGTGTTGCAAAGTTTTTATACCGTCGGACCAATTGCCCATAAAAGTGAGCTGTTCCTCCTAAATGTCAAAATAGCTCTTTGTTAAGTGAAAGTTAATGGTGACAAAATAATGAGTTGGGAAAATAATTAATAAATAACATTAGAATTTCGAAGTTTACTTTTGCGTTAAGTCATTTATACGCCGTTCAGTTAATTATGAAAATGGTCTAACTGTAAAAAGCATATTTCGGAATGAGATTTATACAAAATTTCTCATGCATAATAAACTTTCATTATTGAAGACTAAAAAAGCCCTAAAATAAAATTTTTCATAATGGAGAAATGTTTTCCAATTTAATCATTTGCAAACCTGTAAATATCTCAAAACAAGAAATGTATGACTTAGACCACTTTCATAATTATGGGCACATACATATGTAGAATTAATTGGAAGAAAAGATTCTTATAAAGCAATTTTAAAAAACAAAAAACTTATTATGAACAAAAACGAAAATCAAGGCAATCTTTTTTAAAAATTTAGTTCGAAGCATCACCACAATCTGTAATAATTTAATCCATTTTCTAGTTGAGTTTCACATGATGACTTAATATTATCAAAAATGAATTGATAACCATTGGAGAGCTGCCACGATCCACGATTTACGGTAAAATTTTTTTTTTACATAACCGTTAGCTGTAACTCTGATGATGTTGTGTTTAAGATGATGATGTTGTGTTTATTCAAGCTATTGGAAAGACTTATACTACAAAGGGTTCAAAACAAAATCAATGTCGAATTACCAAAAGAACAAGCAGGTTTTCGACAAAATCGTGGTTGCAACGAACAAATGCTCGGTTTTTCAACATATGTCGAGTCAGGTTTTCAAAAACATCTGAAAACTTGTATAGCACAAGCTGATCTTACATCAGCATATGACACAGTTAGTCGTCATGGATTGTTGTTGAAATTTGCATCAATTATTCCTTGTTTTAAAGTGATAAATCTTTTAAATGATATGCTTTCTAATAGAAAATTTCAGGTTTTCATGCAAGAAACTAAAAGCAAATGGAATTGTTTGGCAATGCAAGCAATGGTTTGGCTCAAAGTTCAGTACTTGCTCCAATTCTTTTCAACTTATACATGTATGACATGCCAAAAACCACTTCCCAGAAATTTCAGTATGCTGATGATATTACTTTAGCTTATCAATGTAAAGATCTTCAACTTGGTGAAAAGGTTATAGAAAAAGATTTACATAAAATATGGAATTATTTTAAAAAATGGGGTCTTAAACCGAATTCCAGTTAAACTGAAGTCAGTGCTTTTCATTTAAACAATCAAATGGCAAAATCTGAGTTGTGTGTTAAAGTTGAGAATGTTGTTCTTTTACATAACCATAATCCAAAAATTCTAGGTGTAATTTTTGATCGTTCTTGGACTTTTAAAAATCACTTAGAAGCAATAGCCAAAAAAGTTAGTGCAAGAAATAATTTGTTACAACAAATTGCTGGTACAACTTGGGGATCAAACGCAAATGTTTTAAGGACTGCTGCTTTAGGATTAGTATATTTTACAGCTGAATATTGTTCTTCAATCTGGATGAACAGTGCTCATACACCAAAAATCAATATTCAACTGAATCGTGCAATGAGATTAATTTCTGGTGCTATAAAACACATTTGAATTGGTTACCTGTTTTATCAAATATACCACCACCAGACATTAATTGTCGTAAAGAAATGTTATTCAATACCATTCAAAGAAGTTCAGAAGTTCACAATTCTTTATTGTTTGATTTTTTTTTGGAAGCTCCTGATCAAAGTTTATGTAGAACACCACGGTATATCACAGCTAAACAACTTATTTCACAAAATTTTAACTCTAAAGAAATCTGACTGATGTCTTGGAACAATAACCTTCCATTAAATGGTACATTTGTTCAAAACCCTAATATGAAATTAAATGGTTTTGAACTAAAAAGAAATGATTGGGTGAAGTTAAATCGTATTAGAACAGGCTATGGTAGATCAAACTATACATTACATAAATGGGGTCTGGTGGATTGTCCATCATGTGAATGTGGTAAAGAATTTCAGACAGTCAATCACATATCTCAAGAATGTAACTTAACTAAATTCAATGGATGTTTTGAAGAGGCTTTTTGTTTATCTGATCAATTTATTGATTGGTTACATGGACTGAAAAATAAAATTTAATGTATTTTGATGTTGAATAAACCGTACGGTTAAAAAAAATTGTGTAAAAACAAAAAACCGTTAAACCAATATCAGTTGAATTTTTACTTCAAAATTATCCGATTTATTTCTATTTTAATTGTTTGTTTTATCACAGGAACAGCCTTCTTTTTGTTGAGTTTATATGAAAAATTTATTTTTCTTTATTATTGATCTGTTTTATTGCTTTTAAAAATAAATTTATGTCGAATTGTTTGCTCGAAGAAGCGTGATTATAATAAACAAACAAAAAAAAAACGTAAATATATTCACCAAATAAAATTTAACAGAATAATTATATAATAAAAATCAATAAAATAGAAAATTAAATTAACACCATTCATCATCACATACTTCAGATAATGAAAATTAAGCTCATAAAATTGAAAATATTAAACTTTTTCCTTTTTATTTATCGTTGTTGCCGTTGAAGCTTTATAAAAAAAGTTAAAAAACATGGGAAGAATTTAAATGAAAAAAGTGGAAGGTTATTCAAACAAGATAATAGTAAATTATGATGCAAGGACGTAAAACTATAAGGTTTTTGGACGTACGTGGAGTTTGTAAATCGAGGCGCCAGTCGAGTTTTGCCAACCACATTAAGTTCAAAATAACTACATTCATCCGTCATATACTATTTCTAATTCGCCGCAAGCAAAATATTCTAAAAAAATTGTCTTTTTTTTTTATTAATTAGTTAGACATGTTTAGCACACTAAATATAAAATATTCATTATTCAGACTCTTTGAATATCCGAAGATACACATTTCAACTATAAAGGAAGAAGATGAGGAAAATGGAAGGAAAGAGGATATAGGGACAACTATACTAATTGTTTTAAATTATAATGTACATTCTCTTTAAATGATTGAGGGGAAAATTAATCGGGAAACACAGAGGAAGGCATTGAGTTCCACAATTTGGCCACTCAATTAAAATAGTCGTTCTAGAAGGACACAGTTCTACAACGAGGTATTTGTACAACAAATGGATGAGATAACTCGGCAGCTCTTGTTTGTCGATTATACTGCGCACATGGTGGAAGGATATTTTGAATTTCCTTAGAGGAGAATTCGCTAAAGTTATATTTATAGTATATTGACAATTCAGCCACATTTCTTCTGTGCTGGAGCGAATCAAGCTGGTCCGTTAGTTTGGTATTACCAATCAACCGTATTGCTTTGCTCTATACAGAGTCTAGACATTTTATTGTTGACTGACGAGCACCTCCCCAAACATGACAGCAGTATTTCATACATGAACGAATAAAGGACTTAAAGATTAGCAAAATTTGATCGGGATTAAAATATTTTTTACATCGAATCAAGAATCCTAATTTTTGCATAGCACATTTAGCAAGGTTGAACACATGTTTATTCCATTTCAGGTCATTTTGAATATCCACGTCAAGAAGTCTAACTGATTCAACCTCACGCAGTTCCTCATGATTTATCTTAATAGAGAAATTTTTATGTCGCTCTATTCGTGAAAGACGGCAAAGTTTGGTTTTGGTTGGATTAAATGAAACAAGATTGCGATCACCCCATTCCATTATACGATCCAGGTCTTTGTTGATAGAATCAATTAGCAGCTCTCTATCAGTGGTAACTGCAGTATGAGATCGAAATTTGAGAGATGCATGTGATGCAAGCAATGTGCTGCCATCGGCAAAACTATGTATTGGGTGCACTGTGGAAATAAGTAAATCATTAATGCATAGAAGAAACAAGGTTGGTGGGAGTGCAGAACCTTGGGGAACCCCAGCATTAGTTGTGAAAATATTGGATGTAATACCATCTAAATTAACATAAAATTGGCGACCTGTAAGAAAACTATGAATCCATGAGACAGTAAGATGGTCTATGCCATAAGATTTTAATTTAGCTATGAGATACCACACTTTATCAAATGCTTTAGAAATGTCAAGTGAAATACTGAATGTCTCACCATGGTTTTCCAGCGATTTGTTCCAGAGATGGGATACGTAGGCTAACAGATCACCTGTTGCATGACTTCTACGAAAACCATACTGCTTATCATCAATAATTCGCGATATTTCTAAATAATCTATTAGACTGTAGTTTTTCAAATATTTTAGCCAAAACCTACAGAATTGCAATTGGTCTATAATTGTTAGGGTCTATCTTACTGCCTTTCTTTGATATGGGTTGAACGCAATCGGGAAATATTCCGGCTTTATAAGATAAGTAGAAAAGTTTTGTTAAAATTGGAGCTACTTGCTTAGCAAAGTTTTTAAGAATAAGGGGTGGAATACCGCCGGGGCCAGCAGATTTGTTGATATTGATAGAAAGAAGCATTTTCCGTACAATATTGCAACGAAAAATAATTGGTTTCATTTTTGTTTCAACTGGGGAAATGAGTGTGGGAGAATGGGGAAGTTCAATTACTTTTGTGTTTTCTGCGAAAATACGACCCAAAAGATCTATCTGCCTTTTTTTTTGAGTCACTCACGGGAATGTCATTCAGAACCAATGTTGGAATAGAGGATCGAGTAAAATTGCTCTGGACTGATTTAACTACCTGAAAGAAACTACGTGAGCCAGATGGGTGCTCGTCGAATTTCTTTGCTTTCTTCTGGATAAACGCGTCTTTGTTCAAGTCTATTTTGAATTTACTAATATTTCTGGCTTTCTTATAGGCGCTATGGTTTCAAGTGTTTTATTTGAGTTATACGTCTTAAATGCTTTGCGTTTATTCCTCACTGCCTCATCAACATCCCGGGTGAACCAAGGCTCAGTTTTAGGAGTGATTAACCGATTTGGAATAAACCGCCGCATTCCGTCTTTTATGATTTCAGAAATTCTTATTGCCAATGTGATAGAATCATGATCAACATAACAAATAGTTTTCCAAGGTGTTTTCTCATAAAAGTTTCTCAGTCCCTTCCAGTCAGCGCGTTTATAATTCCAAACTCGACGAGGATTTGCTTTAATTTGTGTCGGTGATGTAAATTGCACTATTGCTGATATTAGTAAATGGTCCGATGTTCCGAGGTAATCTGCGAGTATCAGTTCGGCTTGCCTTCCTACGTCGTCAGTGCGCGATGAATACTTAAGCTATTCTTTATTATGAATATAAAGTCTCCAAGAATGGCAAGTCTTGCTTTGGGTTAGTCCGTGGTATTCTTGTCTAGATTAACCGAATCGATACCTCTTATGTTGGTGAAGTGAATGCTAAGCTGTTGGTTCACTCTGCTGCCATTTTGTTGAGACCTAGACTTACCCTTTGTCATTGCAGGTATAAATACTGAAACTCGGCCAGGCCAAAAACACGATAGCAGCTTTCATGCAACAGTTGCACGATAAGCGAAAAGCAAAAAAATGGGAACACAAAAGACACTAACAAAATTAAAGAGTACACATAAAGTGTTAAATTCAAAATTCTTACTAATAACTAAAACGGAATTTTACATTTGTTGTTACCAATACAAAACAAATTTATGCTTTAAAATAATAACAAAGAATAAAACAAAGGAATAACATCAAAGCCATATAAGGTAAAGTTTTTACCTGTTTACCGCCTGGTAACAGTAAATATAAAATATCAAACAATCTCACCAGTTATATAATTGTACGTCTTCTATCCTCACTTCACTTTTATTTTAATAAACACTAATACACACTCAATGTATTTTGTCTTATTTTGCCCCTAGTTTGTATTTATAAAGAATACATGCAAATAAAATAAAACAAAATACACTTTATTTTTTATCTTGGATTATTTTTTTTTCTCTTTAAAATGCACAACCTTCTTCTTCTGACTCGGGTTGATGAATGGAGATCTAACTTAAATCAAAATTAAAAATTTGCACAATTTTTGAAATCAAAATATTGTTACAGTTATAGCAAAATCATAACAATATTCAACAATAAATTAATGAATCGAATAGTGTTGTTGTTGTATTCTTAGAACATGGGTTAACAAAAATAAAATAAATGATTTTATGAATCAAATAAACATAACGTAAAATAATTGAATATTCTAATATCGTCGCTTTAATAATGAAATAACGTATACGCAAATGTGTAGTTTCGAGATAATTGAGTTTAAAGATGGATGTGCGCATGCATTTGCATGGACGTTAATTAACAATATATTAATTTTTACCCCCAGTCATAAAATAATTCGAAAATGTAAAAACGCCACTTCAAAGATATCCTTATGGGGAATGCAGCGCACCGCACCCATTATATAATAATAACGTATACATAGCATACGTTATTTCATTATTAAAGCGACGATATTTCCTCGAGGTTTCTAAAAAGTGACCTCAAGTGGTCGAGAATTATGCAGCTTTGTATATAAGGAAAATACTTCTTACAAAATTAGATTAGTTTTATTTTAAACCTAGAAATATTTTGTGTATTATTTTGAACGTTGTGTAACTGGAAATTTCTACAATAAACCGTTGGAGTTTCGAAGCTGTTTGAAGAATGTTCTAGTTTGGCATATTGTTTGCTGTATTGTTTTCTTGTTGTTGTGGAACAATTAAGGTGTTTGAAGACTTTATAAAACCTGGTGTTTTGCTTACTAATCAGTAATCAAACTCAGAAGAGATTTGGGAATTGCATTTATCGATTTGAGAGTGGGGTTAATTTGAAGTAAGGTTAGGAAAACGTAACATTAGTGACATCGGCGGATTAGTTAGGTGTAAAAATGGTTTTCTTAAGCGAGTTAAAGGTTATTTTATTGTGGAAAGAACAACGTTGTTTGTCAACGACCGGAAACAAAAGTGAATTGATGCTTCGGTTTCGAGAAGCTATGGAAGTCAGTGGAATAATTGTAGGGAGTTACCACTTTGAGGCAATCACAAGAAACAGTGATTTAAGCTGTTGAGGAGAAAAGTTTTATTGTGGAAATAACAACAACTTCATTACCTTCTGCAAACTGCGATTTTACGCAGTTAATTTCTATGATTCAACAGATGAGTTTGAACATCAATCAACAAATGACTGCAAATAAGGAAGAAATCAGCTTCAACATAAATCAACAGTTGGTAAATGTCAACAATAATATGGCTGCAAATAAAGAAGGGATTAGTCTCAACATCAATCAACAATTTTTTTTTTTTTTTTTTTTTTTTTTTTAAGGCGTTCATGCTCCATGTAGGAGCGTTGCCAGGTTAATCAGCTTTGAATATTCACCACAGTCGTTCGCAACAGCGACATAATTACCATGGCAGCCGATTTTTTTAAGGTCGTTTATTACGTCAGTCTCCCATTGTAGTCGTGGTCTACCTCGCGGTCTACCACTCCCTGGGGTACTAACGTACATTTTCCTAATCATTCCAGACTGTGAATCGGCTCGTAGAACATGCCCAAACCAAGCAATCCTATTAGAACGGATACAACCTATTATATCAGGACCCTCAAGAAGGTCTCTGATCTCAAAGTTATACCGGGTTCTATACTCTCCATCGTCTGTCTTAAGTGGACCAAAAATGTAGCGTAGGATCTTACGCTCAAATACAGATAAATGCGATTCGTCATTTTGTGTAAGGGTCCACGTTTGTGACCCATACATCACAACCGGTCTAATCAATGTCTTGTATAACTTGAGCTTGGTGTTAGTTGATACATACGGTGATCCAAGGAGAGGTTTAATTGAGTAGAAAGTTCGATTACCTGCAGCGATTCGAGCTTTAATATCTGTAAGTATGCTGTTGTTTGAGTCAAGCATTGATCCCAAATATTTAAAAGATTCAACTCCCTCAATTCGTTCATCGCCGCACATCAAATCTTTCTTCTCAGCCTCTCTTGAAACATTCATATGTTTGGTTTTATTGTAGTTAATTTGCAGACCAATTTTCCTAGCACCACTCTCAAGCGACTTGAAAGTCTCACTCATAACAGCTTCACTTCGGCCGAGGATGACAACATCATCAGCGTAAGCAATCATCTGTACTGAGTTTATTGACAAGATATTGTTATTAGTCGGTAGTTTCTTTTGACGGCACACATATTCCAAGGCTAGATTAAAAAGTATAGGAGAGATAGCATCACCTTGTCTTAAACCGGAGTCGACTTTAAAAAACTTTAATATTTCGTTCTCTACTCGTACACAGCATTGAGAGTTCTGTACTGTCATTTTGCATAGTGATACCAGTTTACCAGGAATTCCCATTGACACCAGAGCAGACCATAGAGTCTCTCGTTCGAGAGAGTCGTAGGCCTGCCTGAAATCAATGAAAAGTTGGTGCACAGGTATGTTGAACTCTCGACACTTTTCCAAAATCATCCTTATCGAGAAAAGTGCATCGGTGGTACCTCGGCCCCGCCGGAAACCACACTGATATTCTCCAAACAGCTGTTCAGCAAAAGGATTGATTTTGGATAGCAAAATGTAGGAAAAGATCTTATATGCTGTGCAGAGGAGGGCGATTCCTCTGTAGTTTGCACATTGTAGGCGATTACCTTTTTTATGGATTGGTATCAGCATAGCTGTGTTCCAGTCCTGTGGCATGGATTCAGTCCTCCAGATCATTTGAACAAGTTCAAACAATCTTAAGGATAGAGTTTCGCCACCATGTACAATCATTTCGGATGTTATATCGTCGATACCAGGTGCTTTATTGCATTTTAATTTTGACAGCGCCGCATCGAATTCCTCTCTGGTGGGTTCTTCTACTTGTACCTTTGACGCACGAATAAGCTTAGCTCGTCGCCCGACTTGTTGCTGGTCACTTAAGTTGAGAAGATTCTCAAAATAAGCGGCCCAAGTATCTAAAATATTTTTAAGGTCTACTTGTAGCTCCCCATCTTCGTTTTGAATAGCAGTCGATCTAGTTTGAGGGCCCTTCTTTAAGGTTTTAACCTGTTGAAAGAAGTTACGCGATTGATGTTCCTTATTGAAGCTTTCAATCTCCTCACACTGTCTCTTCCACCATTCTCTCTTCGTTCGTCTACATAGCTTTGTAACGGCTTGTCTTGCCAGTTTATAATTGTCCTTCGTGGACCTGGTGTTGCGTCCTTGTAGACACTTCAGATAGCAATCTCTTTTGTATTGAATAGCGTCAAGGCATGCTTGATCCATCCATGGCTTCTGGGAGTGGTTCTCTGGTCGTCCAAGTATTCCCTCAGCAGCGCTTAAAACAGCATCTTTGAGAAAATACCATGACTTATCGACGTCTCCATTAATGGTTTCTGATTTCTCCAATGTTTCGACAATATGGATTTGATATCTCTCTTCTGTTTCAGCATTCTTTAATGATGAGATGTTAAAACGTTTCCGTTGATTGAATTTTGGAATGCCTGGATTTGGGAAGTGGAACCTTATCGTTGCACATACAAGGAAGTGGTCACTTCCAATGTATGCACCTCTAAAGGATCGCACATCCTGAACGCTCGAAAAGAAACGTGTTGTTACTAGAACGTGATCAATTTGATTTCGAGTATTTCCATTCGGTGAGACCCAAGTCTGCTTATGAATCGATCGATGCGGAAAGAACGTGCTGGCAATTCTCAAATTATTTGATAATGCAAACTCAGTCATTCTCTCAAAATTATCATTCGAATATAAATGCAGGCTGTTGGGACCCACCACATTTCCATAAGAGATATCTCTTCCAACCTGTCCATTAAAGTCACCAAGAACCATAATGAAGTCGCGTGTTGGTGTTTGTTTCATAACCTCTTCCAGTGCTATGTAGAAATTATCCTTCTCGTCGACGGTCTTAGCTTCAGTTGGTGCATGCACGGCAATAAGAGAAATATTGTTATATGTACCGCGTACACGTAGGTAGCAGATCCTCTCACTGACCGGGATGAATTTCATCACGGCTTCTTGTATGCGTGCACCAACAAGAAAGCCAGTTCCAAATTCTCTTCGAGAAGGATGACCACTACAGTATAGAGAGTGACTATCCAAATCTTGTTTTCCGATTATCGGCTGTCTAATTTCTTGTAGAGCAATAATATCCATCCTATACCTCTCAGCCTCTGTTTCTAGACTTATAAGAGCATCAGGAGCGCTCAGGCTGCGCACGTTCCACGTTCCGATTCGGTAGTCTGGTCCTTTTTCACGTCCAGGTAAAATTCTGTTGTTTTTTCCGGGTCTGTTTTTCTCTTTCTGATAACCAAATTTAACATATGAGTTTTTTTCCGGGGTTAGGGTGTTAACCTTAGGCCCAACCCAAATTGTCGTGAATGGGTCCGTTCTGCATATTAAGGTCACCAGAAACAACCTTTTTACACGTTTATATAGCGAGCCGCTTGATTCAAGACAGACGCCCGCTCCAAGCCGCCCCTGACATGGAGAACAGACGCTTGAGTCGCATTGGTTGTAGAGCGCCAATTCGCCGTGATGTAGCGTCATTGACTAAGCAGTTTTTACTCTGCTTGTCTCCAATACACCAACCTAATTCTGTCAGCATTACCCAGGCAGCACGGCGTGGACGTCGAATCTCGGATTTCCGCTACCCCAATCAACAATTAGTAGCTACAAATAAAGAAGAAATCAGTAACATCAATCAACAGTTAGAAGCAACAAACACAAACATTGCTATGAGTCGCGATGAAGTCAAACAAATTATGGACGAGAAACTTCTACAAATGTCTATGGCATTCGATGGAAAAGTCGAGAGGATACAAAACGTTATCCAAGAATTAGAACAAAAAGTGCTTGACGAAAACAAAAAGTAACTTTCCAAAGTTGATGATTTCGAAAAACGGTTGAAGGATGTTGAGACGGTGGTACATCAAGTAGCAAATATCAAATTAAAACCATCATCATACAATGGAACAACATCGTTCGACATCTTCAAGTTCCAGTTCGAGAACGCAGCAGATCAAAGAACGCTGAAAATCGTATAGCTGCATTGATAGTTGCGAAGCAGCTGAAATATTACAGGCGTTACCGGAAAACGAACGCAAAATTTATGGAACGTAAATATGGCAGTTACCATAAAAAGGAGCTATACAGAACCGAGTTTAAAGGTCGCTTGCAGCGGAGTGGAAAAAGCTTACAGGACTATTCTTTGGCAGTGGAACGCCTTGTTTATTTGGCACACTCGAATACTTCACCGTATTTTATGGAGAAAATGAAGATCAAGGACGATCATTGACGGTATCCAAGATCCGGAAAGGATAAAAGTTATGACTGCATCTAAGGCAATTTTCCATGAAACAGTCGCATACACAATGCAATATGAGATGGGTCAGAGAATCTGTAGGCCATCTGTTGGTTTCAGAAAAAGGGCTGAAAAGAAGAACATCAGAGGGGAAGTTTTGGCATACAGAGATAGGATCGACATGAGTGCAGGAAAAATAGGGAAGCAAATACATCGTCATCTTCTGTGAAGAGTAGAGGAGGCGAAGAAAGGGAACACGTAAGGTTCAAGAGCAACTGTAAGAAACTCCTGTGTGGAATATGTAGGAAATCGGGCCATATCTCACAGGCCGGCTGGAACAGGAAACGTGAAAGATCTTCGTCTCAAGTTGTGAAGCCAACAAGTGCGAAGAATGTTCCTTACATCCCGATTTCAAGAATAGTAGTTAATGGTGGAAGTTTGGGTATCGTAGGACAAATTGAAGGTTAAAGATGCTTCATGACACTAGATACAGGATAAGCTCGAACATATCTTCGTAAAGGATTGATTGGCAGCATTTTGGAACCATCAGATGGATTGAAACTGCACATGTTAACTGGAAAATGGGCTAATATAGCTGGGAAAAGGATCGCTGAAATAAAATTAGGGAACAACTGCTATCAACAAGAGGTGCTAGTAGCAAACATTATGGATGAAGTCGTTTTGGGGATGGATTTCTTGAAGGCGAACGGATTCGTCATCGATTTTGGACGTTTAATCTTAAAGGGTAATAATGTTGAGATGCCACTACTTGTAAATAAAGCAGAATCCACAGATATTGGCAGCGATGAGAAACTTTAATGAAGTGCAGTGGAAAATCCAGAGCCATCATCCAAACAGATGAAGGAAAGAAACGTCAACCGACGCAGACGAGTAAAGAAACACCGAAAGTTTAAAAGGAAACAAGTTCAGGTACATAACGAAGTGAGGATCGTAAATGAATTGTTTCAAATAGCTTGAAATGGGGACGAATTTCAGTTGAAAACAAGGCAAATAGGAATAGTTCGGGGATACGCAGGAACGAAAAATTTAAGGAGCAAAGAAAATGAAAACGCCCAAAGTAGTGAGAATCGAAATTCGGGACGAACAGGCTTAAGTGGAGGGTATTGCTACGATTATAGAAAAATCATAACAAAACACAACAACAAATTAATGAAACGAATAATGTTGCTGTTGTATTCTTAGAACTTGGGTTAACATAAAATAAAATAAATGATTTTATGAATCAAATCAACATAACGTAAAATAATCGAATATTCTAATATTGTCTCAAGGTTTCTAACAAGTGACCTCGAATGGTCGAGAATTATGCAGAATTGTGTATATAAGGAAAATGCCTCTTGCAAAATTAGATTAGTTTTATTTTGAACCTGAGATGGCAAAGTTAAAATTTTAAAAGTAATTTTTAAATTAGTGAATAAAGTTTTAGGTGCTATTGAGTAGAAATATTTTGTGTATTATTTTAAACGTTGTATAACTGGAAATTTCTACAATAAACCGTTGGAGTTTCGAAGCTGTTGGAAGAATGTTCTAGTTGGGAATATTGTTTGCTGTATTGTTTTCTTGTTGTTTGGAACAATTAAGGTGTTTAAAGACTTAATAAAACCTGGTGTTTTGCTTACTAACCAGGGATAGAACTCAGAAGAGATTTGGGAATTGCGTTTATCGAGTTGAGAGTGAGGCCAATTAGAAGTAAGGTTTGATAAAACCTAACAATATCCTGAACCAGTAACCTTAGACCAAAATATTTATTATTTTTTCAAACAGATTATATAACTATGACAGCAAAAACTAGCAAATATTGTGATCGGATTATGAAATTTTGAATTCAAAGGTTGCTTTCGGACGTAAGTATGGCGTAACTATGACAACAAAATATAGGGTTAAAAAGTGACATTTTATGACTGCAAATTACAGTAATAAAGTAACACTTTAATATGTAGGCGAATAAAAACATTTTTTGTATTGTAAGGAATAAAATTCTATTTAACCAGCATTGTAAGTCTACATAACGAAACATAAAAACTCAATACCATTCTTGATAATGTGATTAATTGCTCTTCGATAAAAGAGGTACATTTTTATGGATCTAATGTCAAATGTAAAAATAATTATTTTATTATTATCAACTGAAGAAAATTCAATTGTTTTAATTTCTTCTCTATAAAATCTGAGGAATTCGATGAATATTTCACCTCAGAACGCATATTGTTATGGGACCTAGTTCTCAAAGAGGTTTTTATGTGTTGTTGTAGCACATATTGTGATTCCTAAAAAAAGTTCAATATTACTTATTGCAGCAAATTATTTGTGATATAACATCACTCCGATGGAAAATCTCTCATCAAGAATATAAGAACTGACTCTAAAAAATTATGGGACAAATTATGAAACTTTTTGCAATCCATACAATTTTCGACCGATCTAGTTTTGAACCAATGAGAAAATTTTAAACTTTAAAAAGTCCAAGCGGCACGTATATCCGCTAGAAATAGGTAGATTTCGAGATCAGACAGTTTTGTGTGCCAGTAGAATCTGATGTATCAGATTAGTTTAAACAAAACAAACTAATTTCAAACAGATATCGAACAAATTGTAAAAAGATAATTAGCTACCTACAAGCAAAATTATATCTATCCAATTTTGCAACAAACAAATATCAAATCTACCACAGAACATGTGTGTGACAATTTATGACACAAATCTACTCTATATCATATGTCGTGCAATTACTGCAAAATATCAAAATAGTTTATTTCTAAGAAAAAAAAATTAATTTCTTCTATTCAAATCTTTTATTTTTTTGACTGTTATAAGGTTGACATTGACTGTTATAAGGTTTTTGGAAATTGTAGTTGGGGATTGTTGCAAACTTTTTTGTTGAAGCCAACAAGTCAAAAACCTCTAACTGCAGAGGTTTATATTTATAAAAAACAGATTAAAATGTTTCCACAGATTCTAAATTTATGAAGATTTTAAAAATATTAGTATTCAAACGGCCGTTATAACGGATTAAAAAAACTACTTTTTTTTCTAGTATAAAGCCTATAGTTCCTTAACCATGTGTCAGATTTTTTTGATTTGCGAACTTGTCCAAGATATTAATAAAACACACATTTTTAAGAAAGGTTTTTTGATCTGGCTCCACAACTGCAACCGTGAGAGCGCCGGTTGATTCAAACGCATTTTGTGTTTTACAAGCTTTGTTGTTGGAGGCGCTCACTCAGAAACCTCCAACTGCAGAGGTCCTTTTTTTGAAAGAAACTGATTAAAAAGATTTCAAAAATTCTAAATTTATGAAGTTTTTAAAAATATTAGAATCCAAACGGCCGTTATAACGGATCTAAAAAACAGAGTTTTTTCTAGTATAAAGCTTCTAGCTTCTTAACCATGTGTTGGATTGGGCTGATTTACGAACTTATCCAAGATATTAATAAAACGCACATTTTTAAAAAAGGTTTTTTGATCTGGCCTTATAAATGCGACCGTGAGAGTGCCGGTTGTTTTAAAAAAAAAATTTTGCAAATTTTTTTGTTGGAGCCGCTCACTCAGGAACCTCTAACTGCAGAGGTCTATTTTTAAAACAAATTGATAAAAAAGGTTCCAAAAATTTTAAATTTGTTAAATTTTTTGAAATATTAGTATCCAAACGGCCGTTATAACGGTTTTAAACAATCAATTTTTTTCAGAAAAAAGCCTCTAGTTTCTTAACCACGTGTTGGATTTTGCTGATTCACGAACTTGTCCAAGATATTATTAAAACACACAAGTACAGAAAAATTTTTTGATCTAGCTCAACAAATGCGACCGTGAGAGTGCCGGTCGTTTTCGTTATATCTCATATCGTTTATATATATATATATATATATATATATATATATATATATATATATATATATATATATATATATATATATATATATATATATATATATATATATATATATAAATTTTTTTTTTTTTTGTTTTTTTGTCTCCGCTTATCATATGTAGTCGTTTGGCACAAAAATTTTTCCGAAATTCCGAGATGAAGCCATTGCAATAGGTAGATTTATATATGAAATCTATCTAAAAAATTTATCATTTTCATCAGGGCTAGCCGACTAGATAAACTACCAAGGGAAGACTAGTCATCTTCTTCTCGCCGATACTAGCTTGATAGTCAATACTAGTATGTCTAGAGCATAACAAAACAGTGATCACTAGAGAAACTAATTGACTAAACCGAAATCTATTATATATATGTTTATGTAAATTTTTTGTTTTTTTATACTTCGCTAGAGATGTAGACTAATTTTTGGTTTATATAAGCGTTGACATTTTTTGGTAGTTTATCTAGTCGGCTAGCCCCGATGAGAATGATAAACTTTTTTAAAGTTTAAAATTTTCTCATTGGTTCGAAACTAGATCGGTCGAAAATTGTATGGATTGCAAAAAGTTTCATAATTTGCACCATAATTTTTTAGATTCAGTTCTTATATTACTTATTGAGTTTTACTTTTTATAATGTCGCCAATAATTCTTTGATCATTTATAAAAGTATTTCTGCAGACTCTCACATTTTAAATTTCGCTGGGAACAGATTTGCTTATCCATTGACGCATGATAATCAATAAAATTGAGTTTTAAAATTCTCCAAATAGTTTTATGATATGTCTAACATTGTAATTTTCATTTTTGATATTAATGATTGTGATTTATTTCCAATCGTAACCAGATCTCACATTTCAAAAAGCTGTAGCAATCCGTACTACAATGTTATCGATTAAAATTAATTTATCCAACTATACGAGAGGAGACATGTGTCAAAAAAAATTATATATTTTATTTTTTCCAACGTTCGTATCTGATTAGCTTCGAATATATGGTTTATTCATAAAGAAATGATAATATATAATTACAAAATTAAAATAAAATGTTTATATAGAATAAAGACCTAGATTAACCATCCTTGTCAAAATATCTGTAATCAACATCTGTAGAAAATTAAAATCAAATCCATTGCAATGATTGATTAATAAACTTTTTTAATTTAAAAGTAACGCCCGTTAATTTGTTTTTCTTCGATAGACAGCAAATATATATTTTGCAGACTTATTTCAGTCAGCAAAGTGGCACTTTTCCTGCCTAGGCAGCAAAGCAAGTACTTTGCTGCCTAGGCAGCAAAATCATTAGACTCATAGAAATAAACAGATATTTTTCCACGAATCTGGCAGAAATTTTTTAATTTGTCAAACTATAATTATTATGACATTTCCATAACAACTAAATCTTCCAACAATTGCGATTTTTTTTTTCATTTTTTAAATTTTGCTTTATTTTTAAAGTAATAATTATTAAATTACATATCATTGTAATTAATCGGAGAAAAAATTATATGTTCAACTCGGCAGCAAGGTAGATTGACTGCCTTGGCTGAATTCCTAACCTCGCTTTGCTCGGCTATGAACTATCAGCCGCGGCAGTCAATCTACTACTTTGCTGCCTAGTTAAACAAATAACTATTTTATAAATAGAGAAATAGCTTTTGTAGAACAAAGTCGAAAAAATTTATGAACATAAATATGTAACAGAGATGGAAAAAGACGTTTTTTAAGTCATCCAAATACAGCTTGATGTTAGGTCTTTTCGGAATTGTTTGCGTGTTTAAAAACTGTTAGAATTAATTTTTTATACTAACTTTCACTAACCGGAAATGTGTATTTTTTATACTATCCCATTATAATTGATGCAAAATATGGATTTTTATAAGAAACACGAATGCTATTTGTTTAGGTTTTTGTATAACTAAAAATTTAAAATGCTTTTTACAATGTTTCAGCAAATAATATGACCGCACAATCCCCAACCAATTAACGTTTATAATTAAAGTTATACCATGGAGCTCATTAAATATAAACTTGCGTTATTTATCGTCGGATATAAATAAAAAACATTTAACATTCAACAATGGAAACTCCATTAACTGTTTTTAATGAAATATCGTAACACATGCTTCAAGATAATTTAAAAATATAAGTTGAAATAATTTTTAACTGCAAAACTATTTTAACAACAATAACAATACACCATCATCAGTAAAATTGTATTCTAAATACTGCAACCGCTTTTCCTGAGTGGCAGCAGGTTGATTTTGTGACGAAGGAGCTCCCAAACACAATATTTTCGTGCTCATTTCTTCACTTTTACTTTCCTCCGTCACAAGGTGCCCGATTCCAGATTCCACAAATTCATTTTTGTCTCATGACATTTGACCCATCTTTTAAAACCAAGTTTCAGTTTGCTAATAATGCAAAATTCCATTAATTTCAATTACAACCATTCCCATGTTTTAGTTTTGCAATCTTGCAAAACATCTTTATTAAATTAAATAAAATTAAATCTAATTTAAACGGTTTTCTAAAAAAAAAAGATAATTCTCCAATTTCTTTATTGTTAACATTAAAACTAAAACTCCGTTGTGATGTTTTTCTGTTAACTTTTAATTTTTTTTTGAAACTTGATAAATTTTCTATTTAATTGTGGAAAACTATTCCCACAGTTTTAGTGGAATTCTCGAAACACTATTTTTTTTTGTTATTATCATTACTAGGACTCGGATAACACCGAGGTGTAAACTTTGGTGATATGATTGTGGTTGGGGACTCTCGATAGAAAAGTAGACGTGGTCGGGTGTAACGATTTTTTTTTTGTGTTTTTGATCTTGAAGCGAGGCGGTTGATAGATAGTTAGTTTTAAAGTAAATTCGTTTTTTTTGGAAACATTTTTGAATTTCTTATTTCTTTATTTTCGGTTGTGTTTTTAGGGTTCCGTTTTTTATACGGAACACTATTGGTGAGAGTAAAACGAGTTTTTCACATTATATCGATTATCTCGTAAACTATAAATGCTATGGACTTGAAATTTGGCATGTGTATAAAAATAATCTGTCCACATGAAATGACGAATACAAATAAAACTAAAGTGGTTTTCGTTTGGTTTACAGGGGTTCGATGTGAGACCTTTGAGAAAATAGATTTTTTTATAGATTCAAGTAGGGTATCATATGAAAGGGCTTCATTTCAGTATTTCTTAAAAATTTATTTTGGAATTTTACAACTCACCATTTTTTGTATAATTCTGAATAATGACGTTTTTTTCGTGTTTTCTTAACTCGATTAGCTCCGAACCTAACTAATCGAAAATTTTCAAATGTATTTGGAATGATAGAAAAATTAGTACAGTTTTAATAAAAAATATATAAAAGTGTCATATTCTCATAATTAGATTTATTAAGGGGGTGGAAATGAGGAGGGGTAAAAACACTATTTAAAATGTGGTCAAGTGGGGTGTCATTTGAAAGAGCACCTGATTTAGAAATCATAACAATTTTTTTTAGAATTTTGCGGTGCACAGTTTTTGAGTTATTGTCAAAAACATACCGTTCCCCCCCCCTTCGTTTCGACACTGATTGACAGAAAAATTTGGAAAAATTCACAAAGTTAGGAAATTTGGTAAATTTTGTATGAAAATTATAGCGAAGTCTCAAATAATTATATTTCTGTGTGTTTAGGGGACCGGGGTAAAGAGGGTAAAAAAAAAACTTTTTTGACCCAAGCGAGTGGGGTGTCATTTGAAAGAGCACCTAATTTAAAATTTGTTGCAATTTTTTTTAGAAATTTTCGGTGCACAGTTTTTGAGTTATGGACAAAAAAGTGCAAAATTAAAACCGTTCCCCCCCCCTACGTTTCGACACTGATTGACAGAAAAATTTGGAAAAATTCACAGAGCTAGGCAATTTGGTAAATTTTGTATGAAAATTATAGCGAAGTCTCAAATAATTATATTTCTGTGTGTTTAGGGGACCGGGGTAAAGAGGGTAAAAAAAAAACTTTTTTGACCCAAGCGAGTGGGGTGTCATTTGAAAGAGCACCTAATTTAGAATTTGTTGCAATTTTTTTTAGAAATTTTCGGTGCACAGTTTTTGAGTTATGGACAAAAAAGTGCAAAATTAAAACCGTTCCCCCCCCCTACGTTTCGACACTGATTGACATAAAAATTTGGAAAAATTCACAGAGTTAGGCAATTTGGTAAATTTTGTATGAAAATTATAGCGAAGTCTCAAATAATTATATTTCTGTGTGTTTAGGGGACCGGGGTAAAGAGGGTAAAAAAAAAACTTTTTTGACCCAAGCGAGTGGGGTGTCATTTGAAAGAGCACCTAATTTAGAATTTGTTGCAATTTTTTTTAGAAATTTTCGGTGCACAGTTTTTGAGTTATGGACAAAAAAGTGCAAAATTAAAACCGTCCCCCCCCCCCCCTACGTTTCGACACTGATTGACAGAAAAATTTGGAAAAATTCACAGAGCTAGGCAATTCGGTAAATTTTGTATGAAAATTATAGCGAAGTCTCAAATAATTATATTTCTGTGTGTTTAGGGGACCGGGGTAAAGAGGGTAAAAAAAAAACTTTTTTGACCCAAGCGAGTGGGATGTCATTTGAAAGAGCACCTAATTTAAAATTCGTTGCAGTTTTTTTTATAATTTTGCGGTGCACAGTTTTTGAGTTATGGACAAAAAAGTGCAAAATTCAAACCGTTCCCCCCCCTTCGTTTCGACACTGATTGACATAAAAAATTGTAAAGATTCACAGAGTTAGGCAATTTGGTAAATTTTGTATGAAAATTATAGCGAAGTCTCAAATAATTATATTTCTGTGTGTTTAGGGGACCGGGGTAAAGAGGGTAAAAAAAAAACTTTTTTGACCCAAGCGAGTGGGGTGTCATTTGAAAAAGTACCTAATTTAGAATTCGTTGCAGTTTTTTTTATAATTTTGCGGTGCACAGTTTTTGAGTTATGGACAAAAAAGTGTAAAATTCAAACCGTTCCCTCCCCTACGTTTCGACACTGATTGACAGAAAAATTTGAAAAAATTCACAGAGCTAGGAAATTTGGTAAATTTTGTATGAAAATTATACCGAACTCTCAAATAATTATAGTTCTGTGTGTTTAGGGCACCGGGGTAGAGAGGGTAAAAAAAAACTTTTTTTGACCCAAGCGAATGGAATGTTATTTGAAAGAGCACCTAATTTAAAAATCATTGCAATTTTTTTTATAATTTTGCGGTGCACAGTTTTTGAGTTATGATCAAAAATGTTCAAAATTCAGACCGTCTCTCCGTGTATCAAATATTTATTAATCGTTTTGAAAGGGTAGGAATGGTAAGGTGAAATAAAGCTTTTTAACCCGAATAGCAATATTGAGTGGGACTGGCGTGTACATTTTTAGTCATGTCATCCTTTGTACTGATTCTTAGAGCAATTCTTAATTTTGCAACTCTTTTAGAGTGAATATAACCAGTTATCCAAAAGAAAGAACTTTATTTTTAAAATTATCACGGTCCTTTACTATCTATTGTATATTGTATTGTATTGTATGCCATAAGTGGGCCCAAAAGGTGGCGTAAATTCTCAAGGTTCAAATCAGATTGATGTGATTTGTTAGTTTGTGTTAAGATCCACGTTTGTAATCCATTCATAATTACTGGTTTAATAAATTTCTTGTATAACTTTAGAAAATGTTGAGTTTTAATTGAATGGTAAGTTCGATAACCTGCAATTATTTTAGGGTTAATATTTGTTTAATATGCTATTGTTTAAGTCAAACATTGACCTTTTGTTAATTTTAAATATTGTTAAAATTATACGTTGTTTTTCAAGAACCGACTCAAATGTCGAACTTATGTAATCTAACACAAAAAAATTGTTGCTATAGAAAGAACTGAAAATTTTAGTAAAGCGATGAGCCTATAATTCTATGGAACACGAAAAATATAGCAAAGCTTCAAGTGATTTTATTTCTATGTGTTTAGGGGATGGGAGTGGGGAAGGGTGAAAAATTGTTTTTTTGACCCGCATGAGTGGGATGTCATTTGATAGAGCACCAAAATTAAAAAACAATACAGTTTTTTTAGAATTTTGCGATGCACCGTTTTTGAATTATTCTCAAAAAAGTGCAACAAAAGGTTGGTCCCCCCTCCCTATACGTTTCTTCGTTGATTAACAGAAAAATTTGAAAAAATTCATAGAGATAGGAAATTTAATAAACCCTTAACGAAAAATATAGCGAAGCCTCAAGTAGTTTTAATTCTACGTGTTTAGGGGATAGGAGTGGGGAATCGTGAAAAAAAGGTTTTTTGGCTCGCATGAGTGTCATTTGAAAGAACACCAAAATTAAGAAACATTACAATTATTTTAGAATCTTGCGATGCACAGTTTTTGAATTATTGTCAAAAAAGACCTATTTTTAGCGTTAACACCACTCCACCCCTAAATTTCGTCGTTGTTTAACAGAATTGAGTCGTTCCTTAGCTACCATAAATAGCTATGGATATAATTTAACCTAAAGTAATATTTTTTATATCATTTCGATCAATTTAGATGAGATTGACATTAACTATTGATATTTACGATGAACCATTTAGTTTTTATGTGTCTATGGTCTGGCAATATAAACCCTTTACAACACAACTTTATGTAAATTATTTTGATATTGTTTTCTTTACATTCACGGAACCCTTGACGAGCGAATTTTATTCGCACTTGTCTGACTTTTTTGTTTTGGTTTCGGTTATTTAATGATTTAGTTTGTGAATAAAAATCTATGATTTCATTTGATAAAAATATATATTTAATATAACTAAATCAAAGATTATTTAACGATTTATTTTGTGGATAAAAATCTATGATTCCTTTGATAAAAATATATAACCAAATCAAAGATTATTTTAGTGATTTCTTTTGATAAAAAGATATTTAATTAAATCAAAGAACTTAGTGATTTCTTTTGTTTATAAAAATACATGTTTTCTTTGGATATAAATATAAAACTAAATCATAGATTATTTTAGTGATTTCTTTTGATAAAAAGATATTTAATTAAATCAAAGAACTTAGTGATTTCTTTTGTTTATAAAAATACATGTTTTCTTTGGATAAAAATATAAAACTAAATCATAGATTATTTAATGAATTATTTTGTGAATAAAAATCTATGATTTCATTTGATAAAAATATATATTTAATATAACTAAATCAAAGATTATTTAACGATTTATTTTGTGGATAAAAATCTATGATTCCTTTGATAAAAATATATAACCAAATCAAAGATTATTTTAGTGACTTCTTTTGATAAAAAGATATTTAATTAAATCAAAGAACTTAGTGATTTCTTTTGTTTATAAAAATACATGTTTTCTTTGGATAAAAATATAAAACTAAATCATAGATTATTTAATGAATTATTTTGTGAATAAAAATCTATGATTTCATTTGATAAAAATATATATTTAATATAACTAAATCAAAGATTGTTTAACGATTTATTTTGTGGATAAAAATCTATGATTCCTTTGATAAAAATATATAACCAAATCAAAGATTATTTTAGTGATTTCTTTTGATAAAAAGATATTTAATTAAATCAAAGAACTGAGTGATTTCTTTTGTTTATAAAAATACATGTTTTCTTTGGATAAAAATATAAAACTAAATCATAGATTATTTAATGAATTATTTTGTGAATAAAAATCTATGATTCCTTTGATAAAAATATATAACCAAATCAAAGATTATTTTAGTGACTTCTTTTGATAAAAAGATATTTAATTAAATCAAAGAACTTAGTGATTTCTTTTGTTTATAAAAATACATGTTTTCTTCGGATAAAAATATAAAATTAAAATAAAATTTGAATATTACATGCCTATTACTGGCGCAACAACAAGTGTTGTCTTTTTTTTATCGAAGTACCAGTAATTTCTGGAATTGGAACCTCCTCGCAGGAATAGGTGAGTCGTTAAATTATTTATTTTAATTTTAAGTCAGCACAACGTTTCGATCAACAAGTATTGTTACCTTCGGTAACATTTAACGGTAGAATGTCTTTATAAGTTATACTAGTGTAAAGAGAGAATGATTTCTCAGTCAGTGGCTAGGTGGGAATTTTCAGCCATGCCATGCCTATAGGTATATAATTTCTGCTCCTCTAGGACCCTCTGGTTGCCGGACACACCCACGACCACCTTTCCCCTGAAACTCCAGCCTCGCAATGAGCAGGTCCGGATTTTCCAACCAGAGGGACAAAAATAAGATTCGTTAATCCCCGGACATCCAGCTTCCTCGCTTGAGGAAGCAGGATGGTTTCAGGATTTCGTTTCATGGCGCCCAAAGATAACTAGTAAGTTAAGGCTCAAACTTTCGTGAACCGAAAGAAATTAAGGTTCACGTCTTTTGTCCATAGGTTTTTTTTTGTTCAGGTTTGCTACTATGCCACATCTGAGTTCACTATTGCACTCGATTGGTATGGTACTAAGTAAACTTATCTTTTTTGTCTCGTGTTGTTATCCTCAATGTGTACTGCAACTAAATTGAATTAATAATTGAGATGTTTAGTCGCGAATAGTTCCAGTGCAATGCTGTTGTTTTATTTGTTAGTTTGTTATTGAGCATTTAAATTATTATCAAGTTTAATTCTCATATGAAGGTCGACCAGGAATACCACTATATCCGCTAGTTATTGCGTTGTTTTGGTTGGATATTCTTGGTCTGCCCAAATAAGGAATTTATCATCCCAATTATCTCGTTGTTCGACCAGGAATACCAGTATATCCGCTCTTATTGCGTTGCTTTGGTTGGATATTCTTGGTTTGTTCAGCGGCCTAATTGTTTTGTTTCCTTCTCCTTACCTATAGTTCCATCTTTTTTAGTAGGAATGTTAGTGTTCGTCCCAATTATAGAGTTGTTCGGCTAAGAATACCATTATATCCGCTTTCATTGCGTTGCTTTGGTTGGATATTCTTGGTCCGTTCAACCGAATAATCAGTACTCCCTTTTCCTTGATCTTACCGTTAGTTCTCCCTAAATTATCTCCTACCTTCCCTAGTACACACAGAAAATACCAGCTCAACCAATTTTAATTCTTAGTGGTTTTGTTTCCTTCTCAATAAATAGTTATTCCATTTCAATTGTCTGGACAGAACATTTTCCCCTAATTTTAATCAAATTAAACCTATCACTTATTGGTCTGGATTCTTAGAATTGAGGCCCTCTCATTAATTCATAGTGGTGATTTATATTAACCTCCTATTTTTCAACAATATGGTCCAGACATAATCCTATTTGGCTGGTTTTGCCTGGCCGCTGTACCTTAAAAGTCATTCTCTCTTTACTATTAAGCCAATTTTAAAAAAAAACTTTATTTTAAATTTTTTTTATATATTTAATTATTTTCGAGTTTTTTCAGTTGTGGTGTTCAAATTTTTATTGTCAATAGAGTTTCGTCATACATATTTTTTTTTGTTATTTACTTATAGTCGTAGCATTAAATATATTTTTTTTGTTGGTTTTTGTTGATTTTAGGTTTAAAAGGGAAAAAAAAAGGAAGAAATAATTATTAATTAGATGCTAGCCTAGTTTTCCTTACCAAATAATATAAATAATTTACTAAATAATATATATAATATATAAATAAATGTAATATATATGTATGTATACATAAAAATTTTCATACTATAAAATATATAAAACAGAACATATATAAATATAGTATACCAATATTCATAAATTACATACTATATACATATATAATAAATCCATCAATACAAATTTTTTTTAGTTTTGGTTTGTGTTTGAGGATCTAGCTTTATCTTATACAAGATAATTAAATTTTTAAATTTTAAATTAAACTTTCAATATTTCAATTTTTTTATTTTAATTTTATTTCCTTATTAAACGTTACGCGTATTTCAAAACGAAACACACGGCACCAATACAAAACAACTCTACACCCTCCAAAAGGTAGCCTATTCTTGTCATGATGAACCCTCTACTATTAGAAAGAGATGAGTTTAGTGTTGAGTGCGAGGTTCGCTATATTAGAGGGTTGCATTCGGTTCAACAAACTCTTCTAAAAGAACAACTGGACTTAGAAGAAAAAGATCCCACAGAAGCCCCACAGCACCCTCATGCCAATGCGCTCAAGAACCCAAAACGAGAGTTAGAGAAATGTATGAGTAAACTTAAATTAATTCGGGAAGACCTGCAGGAAAGAATTGATCCAACGGATAGAGCACGCGCGCAGGTGCTAGAAGTTATTGAGTCTAGACTGTCCCACATACGACAGAGATTGATGCGTATATCAAAATGCCCCGTGGTACAAGGACAAGTAGAAGCTCCGTTGGATGCGTGTCATAAACTTTTGTTAGTTGCTTTCGATCTCCGTCAGAATCCCGAACATTTAGAGCAGTCTCTCACCAACGTTCAAGATATTGTACTTCCAAAGGAACCAAACGATGAACCTTTGGAAGAAAAAGAATCTAGAGATGAACTTCGCCAATCCACTCCACGTCCTGGTACATCCAAGGAGACTCGCCCTTCAGTTCAAGAGAATATTTCGGAAAATCCAGTGGATGATCATTTCAATTTAACCGTTAACCAGAACATGAATTCCTTTGCAGAAGACATGGAGTCAAACCGTCCTAAATTAACTCGTCGGGATCCAGAAGTCGCTGAGCGGATCACTTCGAGTATTGATGAGCGCTTACAGAAGATGGAAGAGCTGTTAAGTCGGATGCTGGCTGTTCACGTTCCTCAGGTTTCTAACAATGTACCTAGAACTCCAGCAGTTCAGCCAGCTCCTTCTTCACTTCGTACTGACATGCAGATTCCTCCTACTACCACTGATTATGACAATCACACAAACAGGCACCCTCCAACCAGATTGCCTGCCTCTGATTTTCAACCTCAATATCCTCCTCCAAACATTTTTCAGCCTACAAGCAGCAAAATTCCTGTCCATAAATGGAATATTTCGTTCAACGGATCTCCCACCGGGATAGCAATTGAACGTTTCATTTTTCAGGTGGAACATCTGGCACGGTCGCATCGAGTTCCAGTAAACCAACTGGTTGATGATTGTGGTTTCCTGCTTAACGGGACCGCTAAAGACTTTTACTGGGTTTATTTAGAACGAACCGGTTGTCCTACCTGGTCACAACTTCGACAAGCATTAATAGATCGCTTTCAGGATAGACGAACCGACAGTGACATTAAACAGTCCCTAGAAACCCGGAAGCAAAAGTTTCGCGAGGGTTTCCTGGACTTTTATAATGATTTGTTAACCCTCTCACTTGGCCTTAAAGTACCCCTGCAAGATGGTGAATTAATGAACATCATTAAACGCAACATGCGACTTGGGTTGCAAGTTGCTGTAGCTGGCGAGGATTTTTCGAACATAAACCTACTAATACGTAAATGTGTAGCCGTTGAAGATGCTTGGAACTGGATTGGTTATAATCCAGAGGGTACCTATGGAGATCGTCGTAGAAAAAGTGAACTTCAAACAACCCACGATTTTCCCCAATTTTCCTTCAATCATGAGGCACCCCTCCCAGTAAATCAGGACGATCTCAACATATCAGCCTTGCATCGATCTAGTGTAGCAGCTGCTCGTCCCAATCCGGCTAAACCATATCATTGCTGGAACTGCCTAACTGGAGAGCACATGTATTATAACTGCCCTCTTTCACCCCAAAGGGTGTTCTGTTTTGGTTGCGGATCTCAGGGAGTAACTAAGCCGAACTGTGAAAACTGTTCGGGAAAAGCGAAGGGGGAGGTGAGTGGAGCGCCTCATCTCCCGAAACCAAACACCAGCTCTCAAACTTCACAGGTGGATGCAGCCGCCAATACCGATCCAGAACTGTACAGTCGGCAGTCAAGAGGATGGAGATAACTCCTCATTTCCTAAACCCATATTTTACTAAATACATACCCAAACCCAAACCTTACATTCCCAATTCTATCCTACGTACCTACCAGTTTTACAAGCAGCGACGTACCCTTCGATCTCATGTGGCGGCTTCCATCCTATGCAATACACCAGGAGACAATCGACCTTACGCCGAAGTTTCTATCGCTGGAATAGCTATTCGTGGATTGCTGGACAGTGGTGCTAACATCACAGTATTGGGCTGTGGTGCTGACACATTTCTTAAGGAAACTGGCCTAAAGGTGTGCGGTACCCCTTCATTTATTTCAACCGCTAGTGGATCTAAACAACGAATATTAGGATTTGTCCGTGCTATAGTCCAGTATAGAGGTAGATCTCAAATCATGTCCATCTTTATCGCTCCTAGTTTGCAACAATCCTTATATCTGGGTTTTGATTTCTGGAAAGCTTTTGGTCTTCAGCCCTCTTTTGTAAATGAACTAGAACAGCCAGGTTCCCTCTTACTTTACCAAATCATCATATTCTTACCTCCGTTCAACAACACCAGCTTGACCAGCTCATTCTACAGTTCCCGTGTGCTAAGCGTCATGGTCTAGGGCGTACGTCTTTGGTTACTCATATTATTGATACCTGTGAAGCCAAGCCAGTAAAACAACGTTACTATGCTGTTTCCCCAGCTGTCCAGAAAGAAATGTATAAAGAACTGGATCGCATGATTGAGCTTGGAGTAGTCGAAGAAAGTGACAGCTCTTGGAGTTCTCCGATGGCTGTCGTGCGGAAAGCTAATGGTAAAACGCGGCTCTGTCTAGATGCAAGAAAGCTTAATGAGGTTACTAAGAAAGACGCTTATCCTTTACCAATCATCGACAGTTTACTTAGCCGATTAGGGGAAACGCAATTTATTTCAAGCATCGATCTAAAAGATGCCTTTTGGCAAATTCCACTTGATCCCGCTTCTCGAGACAAAACTGCTTTTACTGTACCAGGACGACCTTTATACCAGTTTACTGTAATGCCATTCGGTCTGTGTAATGCCCCTCAAACATTATGCAGGTTAATGCACAAGGTAATTCCCCATCAACTCCACGATCGGGTATTTGTATATCTAGATGACCTTCTGGTAACCTCCGCTACTTTCGAAGAGCACCTTCTCCTGCTCTCTGATGTGGCAGCGCGACTTAAAGGTGCAGGCCTTACCATTAATTTAGAGAAATCCAAATTCCTCCTTAACGAGATCGAGTATCTGGGGTATGTGGTTGGCCACGGCGTGCTACGCGTCAACCAAAACAAAGTTAAAGTCATCATAGATTTTCCCGTGCCCAAAACCGTGAAACAGGTCCGACGCTTCCTTGGAATTACTGGGTGGTACAGACGTTTTATTGCTAATTATTCCACCTTATCTGCAAGCCTAACCGAGTTGCTGAAGAAAGATCGCAAATTTCTTTGGAATGTTGATGCACAGAAAAGTTTCGATTCACTAAAAAACTCACTGGTTACAGCCCCAGTTCTCGTCAACCCTGATTTTATTCGTCGTTTTTATATCCAATGTGATGCTAGCACCACAGGGATAGGAAGCGTGCTGTTTCAAAAATCTGACGACGGAACGGAACATCCTTTGGCATTTATGTCACACAAGCTAAATTCGGCTCAACGAAATTATAGTGTCACGGAACTGGAATGCCTTGCAGCGGTTCTCGCCGTTAAGAAATTCAGAGCCTATGTAGAAGGACATCCGTTTACCATCATCACGGATCACTCTAGTTTAAAGTGGCTAATGTCCTTGAAAGACCTATCAGGTAGACTGGCTAGATGGAGTCTTAAGTTGCAAGCTTACGATTTTGATATTGAATACTGCAAGGGAACTCAAAACATCGTAGCCGACACCCTCTCCCGGCTTAATGCTGATGAAATTGATAGTTCAGTGAGAAATGACCAGGATGTTGTGATGAATCTGGATCTTTCCTCCGAACATTTTAAGGACCCAGAATACCTAGCTCTAAGACCCCACGCAGATTCTAATATTCGAGAAGTAGATGGTCGTATTTACATACAAACTAACATTGGGTTGAAACACCTGGACAAAGATGAGCACTGGCGACTCTTGGTTCCCATTCCAATGCGAAATTCTCTCATCCGCCAAGCCCACAATCCCCCTCTTTCGGCTCACCTAGGTGCAGCAAAAGTCACCGATAAACTAAGGCGTATGTTCTTTTGGCCATCGTTAGCTCGAGACGTTCAAGAATATGTACGGAATTGTCAGGCATGTCGGATGAATAAGTGCTCCAATGACACACTACGACCACCCATGGGTCAGGAAACCAAAGTATTTCGTCCATTCCAGAGAATATATGTGGATTTCTTAGGACCCTACCCAAGATCAAAGTGGGGTAATACGCATCTTGTTATCGCATTGGATCACTTTAGCCGATTTGTGCTGACAAAGCCTCTTCGACAAGCAACAGCCGCTAACTTAGTCTCCTTTCTAGAGAACGATGTTTTTAACCTCTTCGGCGTTCCTGAGTCACTTGTTTCGGACAATGGTAAATAATTCGAGTCCCACCTACTGGCTAACTCACTCAAAACATTTGGAGTGAAGCATATACTTACTCCTAAATATTCACCCCAGTCCAACACTTCAGAACGGGTAAACCGTTCCATTGTATCTGCCATTCGTTCTTACACTAAAACTGACCACAAAACCTGGGATATCCATCTAAACGAGATTACGTCAGCCTTGCGAAATGTTTACCATCCGTCTATTGGGTTCACTCCTCATTTCGTCGCGTTTGGACGTCACCGAGTTAACCATGGTTCCGAATACCAAATCCTTCGTGATATTCATCACATTTCTGGGCAGCATTCATGCGCCAGCACAAGTGCTGACAACCTCTCTGGTATCCAAGAGGCCGTCCTTCAGCACCTGCATACCGCGTATCAAAACACTTCTCATCGGTACAATTTGCGGAGCAAGACCCGCATTCTTCACCCTCAACAAAGCGTTTACGTTCGAAACTTCGTCCAGAGTGATGCGACCCGTAACTTCAACGCTAAGCTCGCTCCAAAATTCATTCCCGCAAAACTTACTCGACCTGTTGGGACCGTGGCATTTGAGGTGGAAGACATGCAGGGGAAAAGCTTGGGTGTCTACCATGTCAAGGACATCCGCTCTTGAGCATTTACCTCCTTCCTTTCGTTCTTTGTTTTTCTCTACTTTTTTGATGGTTCGTCTACATTGGCTGACCGTTTTGGTTAAGGCACTTGCATATATAATTTTGGGGGTATTTTAAATTCTTTTCTTAAGTTTTGTCTCCTAATCTTATCCGTGTCTAAATTTTTTTTTATCTTGCATGTTTTTTTTGTTTCAGTTTCACTTTCATCATCAGTTGTTACCAGACAGGACTTGCAGACGGGTGTAGATGTTAAGTTAATCATTATTAACCAAAATAGTAATAACTAGTGCCACAAATTTTCTTGTGCTTTGCTATCATTAATTAAGTATTTAATAGTAAAAAGTAAGATTGGCTCCGTAATAAATTTCCATTCTTTTAAAATCGTTTTAATATCATAATACACTTACCGCCATACAGCTCGATTACAATGATAATATTTCCAATGACTAAATTCGCAACATCTCCAACGCTTAGTATGTCCGCAACTCGGGTTGTGGCATTGATATTTGTGACCCTCATAACCTACTCCAAAGCATGTCCAATAATTGTAGGTGTCCATGGGAACATTATCATTTGCAACATGAAGTCCGACGACCAATGCAATATAACTGTCAACACTGTGTTTGTGGCTACGGTCGACCGTGATCAGGTCATTAAAGGTTTGTTTTTAGGACTGATCGAGTATAATTGCAAGGGTTGTGAAGGTGATGCCATTTCCAAATACGAATGCCAGGGATGCTTAGCATGTTTCAAAGATGAAGTCATTCATCGGTGCTCCTCTCACTCGCTAAGCCTTGCGCTGGTGGTAATGATTATACTAATTCTCAACATCATTTTTTTCCTCACCTACTGGACGTGCAATCGTTATCTTGGGGGAATGAAAAGGAAGGTCCAAGATTGTCTGCGTAGACGGAAAACTTTAGACAAGGCTGAGCGACATAAGCGGTTGAACAGAGATCTCATCCGGATGGGCCTTATCAACCCTCAAGAACCAACTTTGAACCGTGGATCACGAATAAGTCTCGACGCGAATGAGGAAACCCACCCGACAACCTGCCTGCCAATAGACAGTCACTATACTGAGGTTGAACAAAAGATGTTCCTTGAGAATGTAGGGACCGCAGTGGAGTTTTATGAGGAAGACAAGCATAAGATCGCGGTAACTGGGATGTCCAGAATTGAAGATTTCGCGGACATGCACTGCAAAAACCCAGAATTCAAAGCTGTCACGAAAGCAGCTTACTTGAGAAGCCGGATACGTCAAGGGAGCATATTGTTATTCTTTGCACTATTGTTGGGGGTTGGTATAAGGGTTGATGCTTGCAGCCAAACTTTGTATATCAGTAGCGAAGGCACGGTTTGCGATGACCTCGATTGCAGAAACATAAAAAGCTATAGCTTCACTGCCAATATAGGAGAGGTCATTTGTTTCAAACTAAGCAATGGTGCTATGGCTCAGTTGGAATTGACCCAAGCTCATGTATCTAAATATTACTACCCGATATACAAGACCAACCTTTTTGATATTGAAGTCTTTAGCTTATATAACTGCAAGGGAGCCGGCGGGTGTTGGAAAGAAGGTACATGCAATAAACAGGTGCGACACCAGCTGTTCGAAGAGAAAGTCAACCTAAACAAGGCCCAGGGACACGGCTGTGACTTAGAAACATTGGGGTGCGGTGCCTGTTTTTATTCAACTCAATGCGTTTGGTGGTTTTGGCTGTTAAATCGTTCAACCAGGCCAAATGTTATAGTGTACGAGGCCTCTTTTGAGTCGTGGAGTATTACCATGAACACGGTTCTGTTGGACCCTTCCGGCATCACTTTAAATCACTACTTGTACCAGTTCACTCCCAATAACAATAGAGTGAACCTGATAGATGGGGAGCTTACGGGATTGGAGATGCCTATCATTCTTTCCAGTTTTCACCATGATCGGATCAACATGCCCAATACTTTAGTTCGAAATGCTAGTGAAATTACACACTTGCAGGTAGCGCCACTGAATTTTCCGATAATTGGTTTGACTGGGGAATATCAAATAAGCTTGGATGGGAAAAAAGAGATTTACCCACCATTTGCAGTCAGCTGCATGTCTGCTGGATGCCAGACCAGATGTACTTCCCCTGAGCAAGCGTTACATCGATTTCATGACATGATCCGGCCCAATATCAACTATATTTTGTCGAATACGTTGCACAATGACGGAAGAATCCTAACAACTGCCAAAACAACAGGCAGTGTAAGGATTGATATAGGTAATGTGGACATCCACAGCCTATATATAGTCAGACCCTCCTGTCGAATTAACGTCATTTACACCTATGGCATTGGCTGCTCTATGCCACCATACGTCATTCTCCAAGCCACCGAGATTAAAAGTACGGGGAATGTAGAGTTTATTAGTAACTGCACATTACAAAGTTCCTTTTTACAATGCAATGCTAACCGCTATATTCTGTACCTAGATGATCTGGAGGAATATTGTAGCATTGACATTCCTTCTCTCAATTCAAGTTTTACGTTTCAAGTTGCATATGAGTACACCGGCAACTTGGTAAATTTAGGGGTTGATTTCTATGGAGCTAAAGATAACTTGGCCGATACCATCAAGGAAGCTATCTACAACCCTAGCTTCATTAATAAGCTGGGATTTGGTCTTATTTCTTCTACCTTAATTACCACCGGTATAGTGGCAGTTGTGAATATAGTGACGTATGTCCTCGTGAACCGTAAGGCAAATGAGGTTGCAAACCACTCTTAGTAATTGTTTTCTCCCCTTGTTTAACTGTCCTTTTCTTGATCAGACCACTCGATGCCAACTGGCTCAATGTCAGTGCAATTAAGTCCTTGTAATTTTATTCTTCAGCCCGGCTTGAGATTTTCTCAGGGTGTGGGACGTCCCCACGATTTGTGACGAAGGAGCTCCCAAACACAATATTTTCGTGCTCATTTCTTCACTTTTACTTTCCTCCGTCACAAGGTGCCCGATTCCAGATTCCACAAATTCATTTTTGTCTCATGACATTAGACCCATCTTTTAAAACCAAGTTTCAGTTTGCTAATAATGCAAAATTCCATTAATTTCAATTACAACCATTCCCATGTTTTAGTTTTGCAATCTTGCAAAACATCTTTATTAAATTAAATAAAATTAAATCTAATTTAAACGGTTTTCTAAAAAAAAAGATAATTCTCCAATTTCTTTATTGTTAACATTAAAACTAAAACTCCGTTGTGATGTTTTTCTGTTAACTTTTAATTTTTTTTTGAAACTTGATAAATTTTCTATTTAATTGTGGAAAACTATTCCCACAGTTTTAGTGGAATTCTCGAAACACTATTTTTTTTTGTTATTATCATTACTAGGACTCGGAAAACACCGAGGTGTAAACTTTGGTGATATGATTGTGGTTGGGGACTCTCGATAGAAAAGTAGACGTGGTCGGGTGTAACGATTTTTTTTTTGTGTTTTTGATCTTGAAGCGAGGCGGTTGATAGATAGTTAGTTTTAAAGTAAATTCGTTTTTTATTTCTTTATTTTCGGTTGTGTTTTTTTGTTTTGGTTTCGGTTATTTAATGATTTAGTTTGTGAATAAAAATCTATGATTTCATTTGATAAAAATATATATTTAATATAACTAAATCAAAGATTATTTAACGATTTATTTTGTGGATAAAAATCTATGATTTCATTTGATAAAAATATATATTTAATATAACTAAATCAAAGATTATTTAACGATTTATTTTGTGGATAAAAATCTATGATTCCTTTGATAAAAATATATAACCAAATCAAAGATTATTTTAGTGACTTCTTTTGATAAAAAGATATTTAATTAAATCAAAGAACTTAGTGATTTCTTTTGTTTATAAAAATACATGTTTTCTTTGGATAAAAATATAAAACTAAATCATAGATTATTTAATGAATTATTTTGTGAATAAAAATCTATGATTTCATTTGATAAAAATATATATTTAATCAAAGATTATTTAACGATTTATTTTGTGGATAAAAATCTATGATTCCTTTGATAAAAATATATAACCAAATCAAAGATTATTTTAGTGACTTCTTTTAATAAAAAGATATTTAATTAAATCAAAGAACTTAGTGATTTCTTTTGTTTATAAAAATACATGTTTTCTTTGGATAAAAATATAAAACTAAATCATAGATTATTTAATGAATTATTTTGTGAATAAAAATCTATGATTTCATTTGATAAAAATATATATTTAATATAACTAAATCAAAGATTGTTTAACGATTTATTTTGTGGATAAAAATCTATGATTCCTTTGATAAAAATATATAACCAAATCAAAGATTATTTTAGTGATTTCTTTTGATAAAAAGATATTTAATTAAATCAAAGAACTTAGTGATTTCTTTTGTTTATAAAAATACATGTTTTCTTTGGATAAAAATATAAAACTAAATCATAGATTATTTAATGAATTATTTTGTGAATAAAAATCTATGATTCCTTTGATAAAAATATATAACCAAATCAAAGATTATTTTAGTGACTTCTTTTGATAAAAAGATATTTAATTAAATCAAAGAACTTAGTGATTTCTTTTGTTTATAAAAATACATGTTTTCTTCGGATAAAAATATAAAATTAAAATAAAATTTGAATATTACATGCCTATTACTGGCGCAACAACAAGTGTTGTCTTTTTTTATCGAAGTACCAGTAATTTCTGGAATTGGAACCTCCTCGCAGGAATAGGTGAGTCGTTAAATTATTTATTTTAATTTTAAGTCAGCACAACGTTTCGATCAACAAGTATTGTTACCTTCGGTAACATTTAACGGTAGAATGTCTTTATAAGTTATACTAGTGTAAAGAGAGAATGATTTCTCAGTCAGTGGCTAGGTGGGAATTTTCAGCCATGCCATGCCTATAGGTATATAATTTCTGCTCCTCTAGGACCCTCTGGTTGCCGGACACACCCACGACCACCTTTCCCCTGAAACTCCAGCCTCGCAATGAGCAGGTCCGGATTTTCCAACCAGAGGGACAAAAATAAGATTCGTTAATCCCCGGACATCCAGCTTCCTCGCTTGAGGAAGCAGGATGGTTTCAGGATTTCGTTTCAATTTGATTATTTTTTCATTGTGTATATGAAGTTTATGTTTTTTTCCTGGATTCAAACTGTTTTTTTCATACAAATATTTTCTGTTGAAATAGTTTTTCTAATTTGACATTTACATGAAAATGGAAAATTTCATTAATGTTTTTTATGTATACTGTTGGGTAAAACAATTTATCTGTTAAAGTTATGTTACGTTTAAATGGGTTTTGAAAAATTGTTTTTGTGCTAATTTAAAAAAGGTTACGATAGTGGTTTTAGGCGAAACTGTTTGAAATTGTATTAAATTGACAATTCAACTCACTAAATAAAGTTTCGATAAGGTCCAATAAAAACGCTTCGTTTACTATTTTTTAACAAATCAAAACGTATTATCGATTATTTTTCTCTGGTGGGAAGGAACAGCGAATTATAGTGACTATTTTCGGCCTACTTAATATATTAATTTAAAACTAGAGAAATTGAGATAATTTTTTTTTCTTAATGAGATAATTTTTTTTTATTTATAATTTTGTTTAAAAGATAATTATTAGTTTCTAAATAAAATTTTTTCTACAAATTATTCAATAATACAAAATTATGTAAAAATGCAATTTGCAAATAATAAAAATGTCCGTTTTCATTCATAAATGATTGCATGTTTATGTTTATTTGTCAAAAATAAATTACAAATTTATAACATTTATGCGCCTACTAAGATAAAATAATATTTAATTTTGTTAGAAGACAAAATGACAACAAAGGATTATGTTGTATGAAATAATGTTACTATTTCTGTTCGTTAAATTGTCTGCAAAATACAACTCGTCACCAAATTATTAGTCGATTATTTTTCAACATTACCACTCATGCCGTTTGAGGTTAAAAATTTCCTTCGTGCGCTACGCGCACTCGGGACCTCAAATGGCATTCGTAATAATGATTATGAAAAATGATCGACTATTATTTGACGACTCGTGATATTATCAGTGGCGTACGCAGGATTGAGCTATGTTTTTAGATAAAAAATTTAATTTCAGTTCCGTTTTTATACTGAACACTACTGTTGACACTACGATGTGTATTCTGTAGTCTGTTGTATTAAAATCGATTATCTCATAAACTATAAATCCTATGGACCCGAAATTTAAGATACGTATAAATCTAACCTGATGACCCTGAAGATGACAGATACAAAAAAAATGTTTTCCGTTTGTTTTACGGTGTGCAATGTAAGGTCTTTAAAAAATACTTTTTATTACCGAGTCAAACAGGGTATCATATGAAAGGGTTTGAATTCAGTATCCCTTAAAAATGTATTTTATAATTTTTTACTGTACAGTTTTTTGAATAAAATTGAATTATAGCGTTTTTTCATGTTTTCTTTCCTCACTTAGTTCCGAACCTATTTAATAAAAAAACTTCAAAAGTCTTAGGAAATATAGAAAAAGTGGTATCTTTTGAACGAAAAATATAGCGAAGTGTAAAATACTCATAATCGTATTTATTAAAGGGGTGGAAATGAGAAAGTAGAAAACACCATTTAAAACCCAGCCATGTGAGATATCATATGAACGAGCACTTAATTCAAGAAACATTGTAATTCTTTTTAGAATTTTGCAGTGAACAGTTTTTGAATTATTGTCAAACAAGTGCAACAAAAAGTTGGTCCCACCCCTTGGGTTTCGAGCTTAATTGGCAGAAAAATTTGAAAAAAAATCACAGAAAAAGGAAGTTTGATAAACTCTGAACGAAAACTATAGCGAAGTGTCACTTAATTATTTTTCTGAGGGGGGTGAGATTGGAAAAGGGTGAAACAAACCTTTTTTGACCCTAACAATGGAAAGAGCGAATGAAAGAGCACTTAATTTAAGAAACATTGTGATTTTTTTAAAATGTTACGGTGCACAGGTTTTGAGAATCATTGTCAAAAAAGTGCAACTGAAAGTTGGTCTCCCTCCTGTCTACGTTTCGACATCGATTGAGAGAAAAATTTGAAAAAAAAGACAGTGATAGGAAATTTGATAAACCCTGATTTAAAACTATAGCCAAGTGTCACATAATTATTTGTCAGTATTTTGAGGGGTTGAGATTGAGGAAGAGTGAAAAAAATATTTATATTTTCCAATTTAAACCATTTACAACGTGGTGTAATTGCATATCTCCTTAGTTACCTTAAACTGCTATTGCTAATATTTAACGAGATTTAATATTTTGTGTATAATTTGGATCAATTTTCAATTGACATTTCTATTGACATTTACGAGGAGAAAATCATTTCTATCACATAAATTATTTTTTATCATAGGCGCTATGGTCTGGCGATATAAAAGTCTACAACACAACTTTTTTTAAATTATTATTGTCAGTTTGTTGATTCACGAAACCCTCGGCGAGCGAATTTTCTTCGCACTTGACCAACTTTTTTTATATTTAAAAGGTTAAAAAATAAAATAGAAAATCGGTATTTAACATTTAACACAATCGGTATTTAAATATAATATAAATATATGGTTATGAATTATAATGGGGATATGACTTTAACTTAGACGCCAAGATTTTTTTATTTGATAAAGAATCACTCACTGAAGCGAATAAAACCAAAACGAGTTGTATCGGAGCCCCGGGGTTCAAGATACAGGCCTTTGAAAAAAGCAAAATCCATACAAAATTATGTTTTGACAAGAATTTTTTCTGTTTTTTTAATTTTTGCTTTATTTCCTATGTGCTAATAAGATAAACAGATTAAAACTGTTTCTTTTACTAAATTTTCTTAATTTACGATAAAAATAATAAAAAAAAATCCACTTGCGCCTTAGTTCAAGTAATCTTGCCATAACGTGGGCCCCTAAGGTTGTAATTATTTTTTTTAAGTAATTCGTGTTGATTCTATGAAATTGTATATCAAAAATAACATCAAACGTCATTTAAATTGCAATATTTGGTAAAAAAGGTGTATTTTTATACGATATTTTTTTTTCAAAGGGCTATATCTTGTTGCCCGGGACAGATTTTCAAAACAAAATTTTTGTAATATACTTATAAAAGTACCCTAAAAACAAAACAAACAAAAAATTGGCTGGCGCCTAAGTCAAAGTCATCTTGCTATTATAATTCAAATTGAATTATAGATTAAATAATATGTACATATACAAAATAACTGCTTTTATTATGAAATAAGGGATCTGATACAGACAATTAGGTTTTTACTATAGTAAATTTAAATTTAAATTCCATGTAAGTGTATATTAGAATAATTTTTTAACCGATTTGATGCAACATGGGGTCGAACCCCCAGCAACCCCTCCTTGCGTACGCCACTGGATATTATATATGAGTATTAAACATAAAAAAAACAGTTCAAATTACGTCATTTTCGTCTAAATAAAACAATCTACATGTTTTTGAAATAATACGGTGACAAGAAACTCAAACAGATTAGAATATAAATACTTAATGCTTCCATGAAAAAGCTTAAAGTATTTTTTTGTTTGGAGATGAAATTAAATTTATTTTGATTGACATAGGTGCTACACATAATTATTACATTAAGTTTATTTTTATAATTTCCTAATGTTTCCGTTTTCAATTTACTTTTGAATAGGTATGAATGAGGAGAGTATGTTTCAAAATTAGCTGTTAATGTGTTTCCTGAAGGCTTCTTAGACACTTGTTTTGGAATATACTACTGCAAAGATTAAATGAAGAATAAAATAGCAAATAAAACAGTTAACATATGCATGATTAACACAGTTTCGTGACTTTGAAAAATATTGAATTTGTATGCTCCCATAGTATTTTGTATATGTGTAATAAAATTTAAGTTTTTCCAAGTGAAATAGACGAATGTTTCCTTGTATAAATTTAGGACAAACAGAACCATAAATATTCGTTTCAATATAAATTCCACAATTTTATCGTTTGACTTTTTTTAAATTAATTTTCTTTTCGTTTTATACCATTGGTATTCAAATTCATTTTAGTTTTATGCAATCAAAAACTGCTATTGATTGTCAATTTAAATGTCTGCTGTGAGAGATATACATACCTAAATAATAAAACAAATATTGGATTTCCAATAACTAAATAGAACAAATTCATGTGAACTATAACGAAGACTTGCTGAAAAGTAGTTTATAAATACATAGTCTAAAGAATTTGACGGGTAGAATGCAAAAAAATCTTGCTGGTTGGGATTATGGCAGATCTCTTATACTTATACTTCAAATATATCAAATCATAAAAATATGTATTTTAAATTTTAATTTAATCTACTAAAGGTTTTTCATTACCTTTTTTTTACTTTTTTTTGAAAAAAGTCCACCAATACAAGAATAATAAATCGACCTTTTATACTTTTGAACAGTAAAACCTACCCTTTTTCGTAAAAAGATATAATTTTATCTCTGGCTCTATATATAATTCTGTCTAATCGGTACCTCCAAAGTCATCAAATTTTACTAATTACTACTTGACTACATAACAACAAGAAATCTTATCACATGTACAACTTCAAAGTTAATTAATTTTTTTTACCTTTTAACTTTAAATGAACCCCTAACGTTCCATAAATCATTTTTGTTGCTTTATTTATATTTATGAACAAAAAACTCACAGGAGAAAAAGCTTTTTCTACCAAATTATTTTTTCTATAAATTGATAAACTTCAAATCTGTTTTCTTCTCAACAAATAAAATAATTCTTTTTATTTCTTTAAAACGATCTCTTATAAAATACAAATAACAAAAAAAAATTTCTTTCTAATTTTAATGATAAAAACAAAAAAAAGTTTTCTTTTTTCGAATTTTCCACAACTTTTACAAGAAATTAAAATTAAAATAATACTATAAATATGCAAATTATTTATAACAAGAAAAAAACGAAAATATAAAAATAAAAATGTAAAGAAAAGTTTAATTTCTTTTTTTTAGCTTAAATTTATAGAAATGACATAATAAATGATAACGATAAGAGAGAAGAAAATTTAAAGTTGTAACCTGAAAATTTATGGAAATTATAAATTTATTCATAAAAATTTCAAATAAATGTTGACTTGTTAGCTATTGTAGTAAAGGTATAAAGTTATTATATTATAATAATAATAATTTGATAAAATAAAGATAAAATGAAGACGTATAACCGAAATTTGATAAAGTTTCGTATTGTATTGGTCGTTCGTTTTCAGGCATATCAGATTTTTTTAAAATCTTAAAAATCTTAAATCTTAAATCTTAAAAATTTTTAGATATTAAGCTCAAAATAGCTTGCGTCCGTGCGTCATATACTATTTTTTATTCGCCGCTAGCAAAATATTAAAAAAAATTGTTCAAATCGAATCAAATCAAAGTTATAATTTTGCATAAATTTTGAAATGAAAATATGTTGAAGTAACCTTTGACAAAATATTTGTTATTTTTTTTCAAAATAATTGTATAACTATGACAACAAAAAATAACAATAATTTTAATTGGATAATGAAATTTTGAATTTGAAGGTTGCTTTGATAAAAATTTCTGTTTTTTATAGAATTTAAACAAATACAAATGTTTTTGACTTTTTTGGACGTAACTATGACAACAAAATATATGAAGAAAAATTTTGATTAAAAGACTTCTTAAACACTTTAATAATATTTTATTTTTCTAAATATATTTTCTGTCTCTAAGAGACCTTCTTCAGAGAATGAATTCTGATTTCTTTAATTATCTACATTATATATCTACATTATAGAAATCAGAATTCATTCTCTGAAGGAGGTCTCTTAGAGACAGAAAATATATTTAGAAAAATAAAATATTAATAAAGTGTATAAGAAGTCTTTAAATCAAACATTTTCATTAGATTGACACTTTAAGAAGTTCATCCACAATTAAAAATTTCAAATATATATTTCAAAAGTGACACGTTACGGCCGCAAATCACAGTAATAAAGTAAAATCTTAATATGTAGGCGATTAAAAAGATATATTTTAGAGTTTCTGCTATAATTAATTTTTCGTGGAATTTGTAAACCTTGATGCCATTGTTGCTCTAATACATTTTTTGTGCCGTATATGTTCCATATTGGAACGTAGGCTGTCTACAAGTTTTCCTCACCTGCATCAATTTCATCAATTTATTCAAATTTATGGTCGAGTTTCACTTGAAAACTTAATTTTAATAGATTATTTTAATATGGGTTGATCAGCCTGTAGTTTTTTCTAATTTATCAACTATTCAACACCTAATGTTGACTATCGGTTAATTGGAAAACCGGCGCGTTGTAAATGTTATGCTAAAAAACACTTTGACCTACATGGGTGTCGAACCCAGGTTCTCAGAGTTCGAATTTCTACGTGTTAACCACCAGGCCACTCAACACGCTATTAGTATAATATACCTTGTAAAATTAAATAAAATGAATTTCCAAATAAATAATCTAACCATGCCGAGCGCATGATGAAAATGTAATGAACGATGAAAGGAGTTTTGGAGCTTCATACATAAAGTGTATTGAAATCTAACAAGTCGTTAATATTTAGGAGAAAAGGGAGCGTAATAAATCTGATCTAAATTAATGTTTGTAGTTCATTAAAATTCATACTACCATTATAATATAAAATAATTGTTCGTACGCTCGTGTTTTAAACCTTTATGTTCGTAAAATATTAATATTATTCTGTGCTCTTTATACAATATACTATTATTGTATAAAAATAACGAAAGTGTATGTATTAGGTCACACCATAAGGGGGTATATCGTGTTTGAGACAAATAGTCTCATGGGCAGTTGTTTCAATATTGATTACTAATTTGATCCTTGGAGATAGAAAAATTGAGTTAAATAAAAATATTTATCTAAAGAGGGAGTATTTGTGTTAAACATTTTGCAAAATATTGAGATAAAAAATTACTTCGGTCTGAAAGACCTAAGCATTGCATTCTCGAGACAAAAGTGAAATTCTTGCCCCCTCTTTTTTGGCATTTCTCGACGTTTTAGAACCTATTGGTTCTAAAAAATCAAAAAACAAAATGTATTGTATAATAATTTATATAAAATAAATTTATTAAGTTTTGCTTTAACAACTTTTATTAAATAATATTTTGTTACATGTTTCAACCATAAAAGGTCAGTGTCAAACATTTGAAAATATTATATTATAAATAATATTTTCAAATGTTTGACAATGACCATTTTATTGTTGAAACATGTAACAAAATATTATTTCATAAAAGTTGTTAAAGCAAAACTTAATAAATTTATTTTAACTAAATATTATACAATTAATTTAAACAACTCTCCAAGTCACCAAACCGTCATTATTTTAATTTATTTAACCAAATTAAAAATTTTTAAAAAATGTATGTCTGTCTGCCGGTCGGCCGTCACAACCGACGAAATTTTTGTAAAAATAGGTACATTCAATATAAGAGCCGAAAAGACGATGTGTTCGATAACTGTACCGGAAGCGTGTCAAAAAAATCGTCAATTGTGTCAAAACAAGGAAACTTGCATGTTTTTGGCTTAAAAAACGTTCATTTTAAGTGATTACGAATAGGAACATTAAATCTTGATGGTTGGTATTGGTATGTGAGACCGAAAACTAGATTATTGCATTATAAGTTTGTCAAGTGTGTCATTCTTTTGATCATGTTTTTACTCAATTTTTTGGAAAAAATGAAATTAATTATTTGTTTGTTATGAAATGTTATCGAACATGAAATTGGACATGGAAATTTTTAATTTTGTTATAATTTTTGAAATATTTTTGGAATTTTGAAAAAAGTTTGTATTTTTAATTTTGTAAGAGTTTTCGGAATATTTTTAGAGCTTTGAAAAAGTTTAAATTTTTGATTTATTATAATTTTTGGAATATTTTTGGAATTATGAAGAAAGTTTGTATTTTTGATTTTGTTATATTTATTGCGATATTTTTAGAATTTTGGAAAAAGATTTTTGAATTTTTGATTTGGAAAAAGTTTCAATTTTTGATTTTGTAATATTTTTTGACTTATGAAAAAAATTTGTATTTTTGATTTTGTTATAATTTTTGAAATATTTTTGAAATTATAAAAAAGGTTGTATTTTTGATTTTGTTATAATTTTTGCAATATTTTTAGAATTTTTGATTTTTATAAGAATGTTCGGAATATTTTTAGAATTTGAAAATTTTAATGTTTGATGTTATTATAATTTTTGGAATTTTGAAAAAAGTTTGTACTTTTGATTTTGTTATAATTTTTGGAATATTTTTTGAAATTTTGGAAAGATATACATCACTTCCCAAAACTAAAAATAATGTTCTCATAAAAGTTTTATACCGAAAACTATATCAAAATCCTTAACCCAGACCGAAGTTTTGATATCTCAGAGCTGTGAGATTTTAGCCCCTTCATATTACTTCGGTCTGAAAGACCTAAGTATTACATTCATGAGCTAAAAGTGAAATTCTTACTCCCACTTTTTTTGGCATTTCTCGACGTTTTAGGACCTACTGATTCTAAAAAAGCAAAAACAAAAATGTATGTCTGTCTGCCGGCCGTCACAACCGACGAAATCTAGAAAACAGCTGAAGGGATTTGAAAAATTTTGAATTCTAAAAATAGGTACACTTAATGGTAAGAGCCGACAGGACGATGTGTTCGATAACTGTACCGGAAGTGTGTCAAAAAAATCGTCAAGTGTGTCAAAACATATGAAAAACGTGTTCTAGACAGAGTTGTGAAAACTTGACCATTTTTGATTTTCCTGAAACTTGGCATATAAGTAGTATGAACAAAATAAAAAATACAACTTATTTTAAAATTTTTTTAAAGTGCATAGTTTGTGCATAGGGGCACCCCAACATGCATGAAAAATGAAAATTCTGCCAATCCGATGTAACTTTGAAATTAAATTGCTCAAGAACGGCTATACCGATTTCATCAAACTTTTTTTTGTTTGATAGATGATTAATTAGTCGTTTGAAAAAAAATTAATTTATTGTTTTTATAATTAATTTTGAAATAAAAATATTAAAAAAACTTTTTTAAAGATGGCGCTAGGGTCAAAGATCAATCGGAATTTAATTAATTTTTTTTCTGAAAATAGTTCTATCCTTACTCTAAAATATATCAAATTAACAAAGAGGCTAAAATTCTTGTTCTTAAGATATTTAATTTTAAAGATTTTTAGTCCGTTTAAAATTCTAATTGTTCATTATTTTCTCGAACTTCAGTGTTTAAAATTTTTTGATGATAAAAATTGTTTATTTATTTTTTACCCAATGTTTTGGAAAAAAATAAAATGAATTATTTGCATGACATGAAATTTTATTATTATTATTGAGAATTATGGCATTATAAGTTTGTCAAAAAAATGTTGTCAAGTGTGTCAAAAGAAAGATTTTTATTTTTTTTTACCCAATTTTTTGGAAAAATAAAATTAATTCTTTGTACCACATGAAATATTATTATTATTATTGAGAATTATAAGTTTGTCAAAAAAAAATTGTCAAGTGTGTCAAAAATATGATTTCATTTATTTTTTAGATAATTTTTTGGACTAAAAAATTTAGGTGTTTGTTTACGTAAATATAATCGAACATGGAAATTTTTGAATTTGTTATAGTTTTTGAAATATTTTTGGAATTTTGAAAAAGTTTGTATTTTTGTTTTTGTAAGAATTTTTGGAATATTTTAGAATTTTTAAAAACTTTAAATTTTTGATTTTATTATAATTTTTATAATTTTGGAAAAAGTTTCAATTTTTGATATTGCTATAATTTTTGGAATATTTTTTGAGTTGTGGAAAAAGTTTGAATTTTTGAATTTTTAAGAAATTTCGGATTTAGAAAAAGTTTAAATATATGATTTTATTCTAATTTTTGGAATATTTTTATAATTTTGAAAAAAAAAAAAATTTTGTATTTATATATATTTTTAGAATTTTGAAAAAATTTTCAATTTTTGATTTTGTAAGAATTTTTGGAATATTTTTAGAATTCTGAAAAATTTAAAATTTTTGATTTTATAATAGTTTTGGAAAAAGTTTCAATTTTTGATATTGTTATAATTTTTGCAATATGTTTAGAATTTTGGAAAATTTTAAATTTTTGAATTTTCAAGAATTTTTGGAATATTATTAGAATTTAGAAAAAGTTTAAGTATATAATTTTATTCTAATTTTTGGAATATTTTTAGAATTTGAAAAAAAATTTTTGTATTATATATCTATTTTAGAATTTTGAAAAAAGTTTCAATTTTCGATTTTGTAAGAATTTTTTGAATATTTTAGAATTTTGAAAAATTTTAAATTTTTGATTTTATTATAATTTTTATGATTTTGGAAAAGTTACAATATTTGATTTTTTTATAATTTATGCAATATTTTTAGAATTTTTGAAAAAAGTTTTAATCTTTGATTTTGTAATAATTTTTGAAATATTTTTAGAATTTTGTTTGAAAAAAGTTTGAATTTTTTATTTTTTTTAATTTTACAATATTTTTGGAATTTTGAAAGAAATATGAATTTGAGATTTTGAAATATTTTCTCGAAACGCTAAATGGAGAGGTTTTAGAGTAGTTTGCTGATTGTATAATCTTTTCACTAAATTATGTTAATGATCTGTTATAATTTTCCGACAACGTATTGATGTTTCGTGTTAGTTTTGTAATACATATCTAAACAGAGATAAAAAATAAATGTACTTTAACAAAAAGTTATGCTTGATATACATCGCTGCCCAAAACTAAAAACCATGCCCTCATAAAAGTTTTTTGCCGAAAACTATATCAAAATCCTTAACCCAGACCGAAGTCTTGAAATCTTAGAGCTTGAGATTTCAGCCCCTCCATATTTTTTAATTGACTTTTCATCTAAAAAACATACAAACGTAAATTTTACCAATTTAAAAATAAAAAACAAACACACATAAGTAAATAAATTTTAAATTTCCTATTTAAATTTTTTCTTTTGTAATGTTAGTAATATAATTAATAATAATAATAAATTGTATTTCTGGAATTCGTATTTTTGTAATTATTCTAACTTTGTCAAGGAACAACGACGCAGAAAAACAAATAAAAACGATGGGAATAAAACAGAACGAAAATTATTTATATTTTTTTATTATGGTAAAGTTTGTTATTAAAAATTAAATTTTCACGTCTAAAACTCTTCAACACCATATATAAAATGTAATGAGAATGAAAATATTTTGAATGCAAATCAAAGGTGATAATGAGGTTAAATGAGTTATCACGGGGATAGTCACGCCACAGCCGCAAAAAAATAAAAGTGAAAATATGAAAATTTATTATTTTATAAATAGAAAAAAAGAGGAATTTCTTTTATTCACAATCATATACATATGAATCGCTACTTCTGACTTTTTAAAGTTGGGATATGAGCTATTACTGTCATTCAATCTTCCACAAACCATATAAATGCCCTACTGGCTGCGAAGTAAAAATGAATTTAGTTATATTTTTGGTTCGATTTTTATTAACGTGTGATTTAGTTGGCTTTGAGAATTTTTATTTTTTTCAATCAAAATCTCAATTCAACAAAGTTAAAATAGACTGAGAGCTAGTGAACCCTTTGGGTAACGGTCTTTTGTAAGGCTAGAATTTTTTTAGCGATAAGTCATGAAATGTTAAGTACGGCAACCAACACCTGGCAGGCATCAGCCCTGCACGTCATTAACCTCTTTATTTTTGAAAGTGTAAATAAAATAAAATAAAAAAACTTCTTACTGTAAGCATGAAATTTTCGTAGGATTTAGTTCATTTATTGTAGAGTAGAAAAAAAAAGTAACAGACGATTTTGATGAGCACAAGTATCTGACAGATGAATCGAAAGCAGTATATAAATTACAGTATATGTGCAGTATATAAATTACAATAAACTTTATTCTGTAAAGTTGAAATTTATATATGAGCAATTTCACGAAGTGAAACAACGTTTTGACTTGACCCCTTTTAATTTTGATTATTTTTTGTTTATAGATAATCTTTCATAAATAAAAAATACTACTTCTCTTAGAATTTTTTTTTCTGACCAGGGGTCTTCACAGGGTGCCCCTCAATTTGTTGTTATTTTGTGGTGTGAGTGCATTTTGACGAGCGATTGTAGAAAAACTACTGAATCGATTTTCATAAATGATATGTCGTTGAATAGAAGTATTAGAACAAAGCTTTTAAAAATGTACACTGTTAATTTTTTGAAATAATTTTTAACGGTGTAACATAAGAAAAAAACGGTGTAATTGAAGAAAAGATGGCGCTACACCTTTTTTTTTAAAATTAAATTGAAGCTTATTTTAAATCTAACAACTTGTGAAGGTTTAGGATATGCGTTATTTTTTGTTTTAAAGATAAAATTCGTTGTGCATATGACTGTCGGGAATCAGTTTTTTTTATTTAATAATAAAATATTTGATATTTAACATAAAAAAAATCTCTTAGTTTATAACGCCATTTTTATAATTTTCCTTCAGAGCAAAAAAACTGATTCCCGACAGTCATATGCACAACGAATTTTATCTTTAAAACAAAAAATAACACATGTCCTAAACTTAAAAAAAATTCTAAGAGAAGTTGTATTTTTTATTTATGAAAGACCATCTATAAACAAAAAATAATCAAAATTAAAAGGGGTCAAGTCAAAATTTCCCAAAAATTTGCTGAACTTGCGTGAAATTGCTCATATATATGTTTGGGTAAGCGATTAAAAAAAAAGTGGCTACAATGACAGGCGGTTCCGGCTAGCATAAGTCCTGGGGGAAAATGCTATATTTTTAAAAAATTTGCTGTTTTATTTTTATTTTCTCCATAATATTTTGAAAAAAAATATTAGATTAAAAATAAAAAATACAAAACACAACATATTTGACATATTTTAGTCACAAAAAAGAAAAAAAAACAACGGGAAAATTTGAAGGTCTTATGTCTGAACCGTAGAAATATTTTAAATGAAAAATTAAATTTCGCCAACGATTAATCCACGTGAAGTAGTGTTTTGCTATATTGCAAGAAGTTTCTCCATTTTATATTGTTAATTATTTTAAAGTTTGAAAATTCAACTTTGAGTGTCTTTTTATCTATATCGGAGTAGACCGGGAGGCAGCGGTTAGTGGCATTTTGGTTAGTGTTTTGATGTCGGTTGAATTTAATTTTTATAGATTGATTAATTTTTTGTGATGTAGAAAATAAGAGTCAGCCGTCAGGCTTGCGGGGGGTGTGGCTGTGGGGAAGTTTTAAACCGGTAAAAAAAACGAATTCCAAAAGTCATTTGAAGCCGCTTCAAAATTTATATGATGCATGTTTACACCATAACAATTGAAAAAAAAAGTGATCAGCTGATTGGCGGATTATAGGTCAGTTGCTCGTTTATATCTGTATCAAAATGCGATATGGTCAAGACATTTGATGCCAGATAAAATTCATACTGATGAATTATAATAAGTACTATTAAAAATATAAAAGCAAGAATCAGCTGCAGGTATATCGGGGGTAAAACCATCAACTGGACAGTAAGCATTTTGAGGGATCATTGAATCTAAGTGAGGAACAATATTTTTTTTGGCAAACAGCTGTAAAATTTGACTTTACTGCCGAAGGTCAGAGTCTAACTTCTTTCACATATAATCAAAGTTGCTGTAAAGTAACGCTATTTTTTCTTTTTGACTGCGGCAGTAAAGTAACTCATATTGTTATGGTGGTAGTAAAGTAACTTTCTATAGTAAAGTAACTTTATATAACTATAATTAATTATGTATCTATTGAAATATGAGATTATAAATTTGAATCTTAAATGTTTTCGTAAAAGCAGCAACTCGTGCCACATTTACGTCGTTAATGCTTTTAAATCCATACATTCCACAGACAAACGATAACATTTGACAGTTTTCAACGTTTTTTTGTAGTTTATCAATATCACAATTGTATATATCAGAGAGAGATGTCTATGAACGAATAAATGAATAAATTATTTGAATTTTCGTTTTTTGGTTTGAATGTAAATAAAAAATATGAAGGGGCTAAAATCTCACGGCTCTGAAATAGCAAGAACTTCTGTTTGGGTTATGGATTTTTATATATTTTTCTACAAAAGGCTTTTATGAGGAAATTGTTTTTAGTTCTGGGCAGCAATGTTTATTAAACGATTATTCGTTTATTCTTTGCAAAAGTACAAGAAAAATAATTTGTACAAAATCAAAAATTGAAGCCTTTATAAAAATTCCAAAAAGATTGCAAAAATTAGAACAAAATCAAAAATTCAAAATTATTTTCCAACTATTCCTATGAACTGGGAGGAGTTTAATCTGGATTGAACCATATTCCATGTCTAATTTCATGTTCAATTAGATTTCATGTCATACAAATAATGTCATGTAAATAATTCATTTTATTTAAAAAAAAATAAGTTAAAAATAAAATTGAAAACCATTCGTTTGAAACACTTAACAGTATTTTTGACACACTTATAATAAAATAATAAAGGTCTTGGTCTCACATACCAATGCAGACCATCAAAATTTCTCCATATTCAAGGTAACTACTACGCGTTATCATTTAAAATGAACGTTTTACAAGCAAAAGATATGCAAATTTTCTTGTTTTGACACACTTAATGATTTTTTGATACACTTGCGGTACAGTTATCGATTATCGAACACATCGTCATTTCGACTCTTACCAGCATACCTATTTTTAGAAACAAAAATTTTGGAAATTACTCCAGCGGTTTTTTCTGTGACGATAGTTGTGACGGCCGGCAGACAGACATACATATTTTTTGCTATCTTAGAATCAGTTGGTCCTAAAACATCGAGAAATGCCATCAAAGTGGAGATTATAATTTTTTTTTACGTTTTAGCTAGTTAAAGTGTAATTTAAATTTTCCTACTCCTATCACAGTCAATTATAAATTACATCACACTATCCATGACATGTAAATTGATTATTTCAAAAAGTGTGCGGTAAGTAAAAAAGTGTGGGGTAATGGTTTTTCATATATATAATACGAAACACTTTTAATAAAAGAAAAATTTTTATTTAAAGAAAAATTTGATTTTTAAAAATTAAATATTTCAATTAATTTTGACACAGAATAATGCAAAGCCTACCACAATTCGTAAATTATTTGCATTTAATTTATAATTAGTAGTTCATTTTTTCAATTATATGCGTTTGGGTATTAAAACAAAGTCGTAGAAAAAGTATTGTAATAAACTTCGTCCAGAATGGGTTAATTTAATTTAATCATAAATAACCAATACGTTCCGCCTAAATGTTTTCTACATTCTATGGCAAATCAAAAGTTAACTCCCTTTAACAAATACATTTTGCATGAATTAAATTTGAGTTCGCTAATACAAATGCAAGTATGAATGAAAACAGGTGTGGCCTATTCAAGATGTACGGACTACGTAGTATTGATTTCTAGTGGATTATAGAAGTTTCGATTTATTTATTTTTCGATATAAATAAGCGAACAAAAATATCAGGTAGTGAGTTTTACTTTTGCAATTAAAAGTGTTGATAAATATTCGCAAGTATAAGGAATAATCGGTGGTACTTGAGCCACGGTACTAATAGTGAAAGAATCTGAACTTAGTGGAATAGTAAATACAGATTTTACGATTCCGAATATTATTGATTCAAATTGTGGAAAAGCGGTGAAGTTTATGGTACATAAATTGGAGACCCTGGAATTTATTGTAAGGAAAAACGGAAGCTGCTGTAATTTGTTGACAAATAAAGTTTGAGATTCTATTAACCAAAGATCTGTCTTTTACTGTCGTATTTGCTCAATAATCGAAAAGAACCAACGAAGAGTCGTTACAGTATATAACAAACCTAGAGCTGCAAACCATTTTCCATGCTCGTGAATGTACTGCACTCGCCGCTACGCGTCTCGTGTGCAATATTTTCACTCGCATGTAAAATGCTATTTACAGCGCTAGGTATGTAATATACTATTAATTATTTTGAATTTTTTTTAATGAAACTAAAACCTTATCACTTTACTATTTTATTTTATTTTTCCAAATATATTTTCGATCTCCAGGAGATAGTTTCGATCTCTAGGAGAAGTTTATAGAAACTTCTTCCCCGAAGAGATCGAAAATATATTTGGAAAAATAAAATAAAATGTTAAAGTGATAAAGTCTTTTTGCAATTCCGAATCACAATTCAACGTATTTCGATATTGTCAACACTGTCAAAAAGTGAGATTTATCCGCACTGTTTTATTTTTCCGCACTGTTTTCTTTGATTTTTTTTCCGCATTGTTTTAACTTTTTGCTTTGTTTTGTAGAAGTGCAAAATAATAACATATGGAAAATTTTCTCAATGCTAAATTGATAATAGAACTGTTTACTTATATCTTAATATGAATGTATACTGCAAAAAATTTGGTTGCAGAATAATTTTGTTTAATTGTGATTCGGAATTGCAAAAAACACTGTGTGCAACTCGTTGCACAAATTGATTTTTTCCGCACTTGTCGTATAGTTGTCCAACTCGGCTTCTCCTCATTAAATAAAACATAAAATTACGACGCGTGCCGAAAAAATCAACTTTGTGCACCTCGATACACAAAATACTATAGTTTCATTAAAAAAAAAAAAAGTTAAATTTTTGATTTACACGTTTATTTATACTCAACCTTTGTATGTTTATTACCGCAGCTGAAGGTAGTACCCCCGATATGCCTGCAGCTGATTCTTGCTTTTATACTTTTAATAGTATTATAAGTTATCTGTATGAATTTTATCTGGCATCAAATGACTTGACTAGATTGCAATTTTATAGAGATGCATATGAGTAGCTGACCTATAATCCCCCATCCGCCAATCAGCTGATCATTTTTTTTTTTCAATTGTTGTGGTCAGATTTATCATCAGCTGGAGTTAATAAATTATAATAAATTAAAACCAACCGGCATCAAATGACTTTTTTATTTGCAACGCTGCCTCCCGGCCTAGAGAGATCGGAGCTATAAAATAAAATCTATCAGATATATCGTATAACTTTTTCCTCCGATATAATTAAGTTTTGGATATAAAATCAACTGTCGGGAAGTTCTCTGAGTCTTATGGCGGAAAAAATGAAAATAAAATTTATTAAATAAATTAAAATTTTATTAAATAATTTATTTAAATTTGCTTTTTAATCGAAACTTTACCAACAGTTTTATAGATTTATCCTATGTACGATGCCTTCCAGTTGGTACAATATATCTGCAAAAGTTTTCAGAGAGAAAAAATATGATCTGAGATATATCAGAGAATGGAAAAAAAAAGATAAATTTTTTGACGTTTAAAATATCTCTCCGATCTCTCTGATATAATATTAATTGTGCAGCTATCACTGTTAAGCTTTATGTAACAAGTAACTTTGTTAAGCTTTATGTAACAAGTAACGACCCAGTGAACACATGACATAAATATGACATCACATGAAGCTCATACACACATATATGACCTTCGTGTGAAGATATCACATACCACTGGCAATAGCAGGGAGATGTCCCTAGCCAAGGTGATATCTTAGGGTTGCTGGCAGATGAACTGTATTCAGTCAACGGTAGCATTCTACGTCTTAGCTCTGAAATATTTCTTGATGATGGCACGCAATTTCTTGTTCGAAGCAACGAGCCTTTATATAACTCTATCTGGGTTTTAATCATTAAGGAAGACATTGGTTACATAATCAAGGTATATGCCACTAGTTGGATTGACTTATGTCATATTTTGTATGTGATGGGATTTATTGTTTAGTTTTCCATTTTTTAAATTTAAAAAAAAAAATTAAGATTTTGCAACCATCAACACGTTAGATCGCGACACTTCGGTCTTAAAAGGTTTTTATGTGTTATTGTGACACATTATAATTCTTACAACACGAGATTCACACAACAAATTTTATTAAAAAAAAATTAAATAAAGGACAAGTATTCTTTGCAATATGAATATTTTAGTACATATTTTAAGTTTTTACAAAAATGTTCGATGTCGAATAAGAGTCGATTGATTTTTCGGTAGTTACTGAGAAAAGCGAAACATCAATATCAAGTGAAGTAATAGAAATGAACTAATGTACATATAGACCAGGGCCAAACCGTTATAAATATCGAAATTGACAAAAAATTCTTAGCAGTATGAAAAAATATTCTTAGCGAATGGTCGGAAAATGTAGTTAATGGTCTAAGTAATTAAGGAAAAATCGACGAAACTGAGTAAAAGTCCAGGTAAGGGGTGGGGGTTGTAGTATATACGTTTTTAAGGGTTTGTATTTGTTTTTAGCGATTTGCGGCTAAACTATGCTTCCTTTCGAAAAAAACTATTTGTAAAAGTTGTAGATAATAAAAAAATCTAAAACTTTTTTACTGGACGTTATTGACATCAACCACAAAATTATCGAGAAAAATGCAAAAACCCGTTTTTTTTGTTTTTAATTTATACTTTTCGATTCACCTGTCAGATACTAGTGCTCATCAAAATCGCCTGTCAATTTTTTTTCTACTCTACAATAAATGAACTAAATCGTATAAAAATTTCAAGCTTACAGTAAGAAGTTTTTTAAATTTTATTGGCATTATAAATTAAAAAAATATTAAAATGTTTCGCCAAGTGCCTACAGCGTCTTCAATTATTTATATTTTATTGGCACTTTCAAATATAGGGGTTGATGACGTGGAGGGCTGATGCCTGCTAAGTGGTGGTTGCCGTTCTTAATATTCCATGACTTATCACTAACAAAATTTCTAGCCTTACAGAAAGACCGTTACCCAGAGGGTTCACTATAGCTCTGAGACTAAAATCATTTAGAGTTAAAATTCGATTTACAATCTATCACTTCGGTCTGAAAGACCTAAGTATTACATTCATGAGCTCAAAGTGAAATTCCTACTCCCACTTTTTTTGGCATTTCTCGACGTTTTAGGACCTACTGATTTTAAAAAAGCAAAAAAAAAATGTGTGTCTGTCTGCCGGCCGTCACAACCGACGAAATCTAGAAAACCGCTGAACGGATTTCAAAACTTTTTTTTCTTCTAAAAGTAGGTTTACTCAATGGGAAGAGTCGAAAGGACGATGTGTTCGATAACTGTACCGGAAGTGTGTCAAAAAAATCGTCAAATGTGTCAAAACAAGGAAATTTGCATATTTTTTGCTTAAAAAACGTTCATTTTAGGTGATTACGAGTAGGAACATTAAATTTGGAGAAATCTTGATAGTCGGGATTGGTATGTGAGACCAAAATCTAGATTATTGCATTATAAGTTTGTCAAAAAAATGTTGTCAAGTGTGTCATAAGGAAGAATTTTATTTACTTTTTTACCCAATTTTTTGGAAAAAAATAAAATCAATAATTTGTATGACATGAAATTATATTATTACTATAGAGAATTATGGCATTATAAAGGTAGAAACACAACACGGACGATAACGTCGGACGATAAAAAAAATGTCTACAATTTTGCTGTTGTAACCACAACAAAGGCGTCAGCGTGAAAAGCTGTCAAAAATAAAATTACATAAACTAAAATACTTTGTTCTTTGTCAAAATGAATTTCGCAAATTTCAATTTTAAAAATAACTAATTTTTACTAATAAATAAATAATAATAATTTTTCTACTATTAACTAATTTTAAAAATAATATACAAAACAAAGTGAAAATATATCAATGAATAAAACCGAACTTTTAACCGAAAAATATGAAGGAGCTGAAATCTCACAGCTCTGAGATATCAAGACTTCGGTCTGGGTTAAGGATTTTGATATAGTTTTCGGCAAAAAACTTTTATGACGACATGGTTTTTAGTTTTGGGCAGCGATGTATATCAAACGTAACTCTTTGTTAAAGCACAAGTATTTTTTTTAATCTCTGCAAACTACTCAAAAACCTCTCCATTTAGCGTTTCGAGAAAATATTACTAAATCACAAATTCATATTTCTTTCAAAATTCCAAAAATATTGTAAAAATTAAATAAAATCAAACTTTTTTCCAAATTCTAAAAATATTCCAAAAATTATTACAAAATCAAAGATTTAACTTTTTTCAAAAATTCTGAAAATAATGCAAAAATTATACAAAATCAAAAATTGAAACTTTTTTCAAAATTCCAAAAATTAGAATAAAATCAAATATTTAAACTTTTTCTAAATCCTAATAATATTCCGAAAATTCTTAAAAATTCAAGAATTCAAACCTTTTCCAAAACTCTAAAAATATTGCAAAAATTATAACAATATAAAAAATTGAAACTTTTTCCAAAATTATAATAAAATCAAAAATTTCAAATTTTTAAAAATTCTAAAATATTCCAAAAATTCTCACAAAATCAAAAATTCAAACTTTTTCAAAATTCCAAAAATATTCAAAAACTATAACAAATTCAAAAATGTCCACGTCCAATTTCATTTTCAGTTACATTTTCTGCAAACTATTCAAAAACCATCAATTTAGCGATTCAAGAAAATATTACAAAAAAAACTAATGCGTGTCAAAAAATGATTTCATTGATTTTTTTAGCCAATTTTTTGGGAAATGTAATGTTTTTTATGATGTAAATGTAATTGAAAATGAAATTGGACATGGAAATTTTTTAATTTTTTATAGTTTTTGAAATATTTTGGGAATTTTGAAAAAAGTTTGTATTTTTGATTTTGTAAGAATTTTTGCAATATTTTTAGAATTTTGAAAAACTTTTAATTTTTGATTTTGTAAGAATTTTTGGAATATTTTTAGAATTTTAAAAAATTTAAAACTTTTGATTTTATTATAATTTTTGGAATTTTGAAAAAATTTTCAATTTTTGATATTGTAATAATTTTTGGAATATTTTTAGAATTTTGAAAAAATTTTGATTACACTATAATTTTTACAATATTTTTGGAATTTTGAAATAAATATGAATTTGTGATGTTGTAATATTTTCTCGAATCGCCAAATTAAAGGTTTTTGAATTGTTTGCTGAAAATGTAAATGAAAATAAAATTGGACATGGACATTTTTGAATTTGTTATAGTTTTTGAAATATTTTTGGAATTTTGAAAAAGTTTCTATTTTTGATTTTGTAAGAATTTTTGGAATATTTTAAAATTTTGAAATTTTTGATTTTTTTATAATTTTTATGATTTTGGAAAATGTTTCAATTATTGATTTTGTTAGAATTTTTGCAATATTTTTAGAGTTTTGGAAAAAGTTTGAATATTTGAATTTTTAAGAATTTTTGGAATATTATTAGAATTTAGAAAAAGTTTAAATATTTGATATTATTCCAATTTTCGGAATATTTTTAGAATTTTGAAATAAAAGTAGAATTTTTGAATTTTATATACATTTTTAGAATTTTGAAAAAAGTTTCATTTATGAATTTTCAATAATTTTTGATATTATTAGAATATAGAAATAGTTTGAATTTTGGATTTTATTCTAATTTCTGAAATATTTTTAGAATTTTGAAAAAAAAAAAGAATTTTTGAATTTTATATATTTTTAGAATTTTGTAAAAACTTTCAATTTTCGATTTTTAAGAATTTTTGGAATATTTTTGGAATTTTAAAAAATTTTAAATTTTTGATTTTATTATAATTTTTATAATTTTGGAAAAAGTTACAATTATTGATTTTGTAATAATTTTTGAAATATTTTTAGAATTTTGTTTGAAAAAAGTTTGAATTTTTTATTTTACAATATTTTTGGAATTTTGAAAGAAATATGAATTTGTGATTTTGAAATATTTTCTCGAAACGCTAAATGGAGAGGTTTTTGAGTAGTTTGCTGATTGTATCATCTTTTCACTAAATTATGTTAATATATGATCTTTTATAATTTTCCAACAACGTAAAGATGTTTCGTGTTAGTTTTGTAATACATATCTAAACAGAGATAAAAAATACATGTACTTTAACAAAAAGTTATGTTTGATATACATCGCTGCCCAAAACTAAAAACCATATCCTGATAAAAGTTTTTTGCCGAAAACAATATCAAAATCCTTAACCCAGACCGAAATCTTGATATCTCAGAGCTTGAGATTACAGCCCCTCCATATTGAATTAAATTGATTAAATTGATTTGGAATTATTAAATTGATTTGGAAATTCTTTAAAATGACTGGTTGTGAATAAAATAGCATACAAATCAGGCTGGCAATACAAATTTTCGTATACTTGCCTTACGTTATAAATACTCTTGGTGATACGTGCTTCGGAAATCTATTTATAAGTCCACGACGGAAATGAATCGAATATGATATATTTTTTCAAGATTTTAGGAATTAATTGAAAATTGACAAAGATAAACTATTTGTTTCCTAATTTGTTCTGTTAATTTAAAAAAAATTTGTGATCCATAAATACTTGAATATGTTTCAGGAGCTCAAAATTTTGAAATTTATTTTATTTTTAAGAAAACTAATTCAAAATATTTTCAGCATGCTTGACAACTCACTTTAAAATAAGTTTAAGTTAAACAAATTCGACCACCAGGCCTATAAGTATAGCTTATATCATTTACTCTACATGACACTTACCTAAAACATAGAGGCCCCAGCTGCTTTTAATTAACGAAATAAATAAATTGTAGTTAGATATTAGTGGTATCCATGAAGAAAATTTAGTTCAATTTTATTAGTTTACACAAATCAATATGCATGGACCTTTACATATATTTTTTTGTTAATAAATGGTAAACTCATTTGTGAATCTGAAAATTATTAAAACAAAACTTTCAAAAATATATTCATATAACAGTAAGAGTACTATACTTACAGTAAACAATATTGTAATTATATTTCAATAATACACTAGCTACATCAATCATCTAATTTTCACTAATTTATTTCTATTTATTGCAAGTAAATATTTTTTCAAATCATAAACATAATTAACATAAATTTTATTAATAACATTTATTTATATATATATTTTTTTAAAACAAAAAACAATTTAAAATTATAAATTTAAAAATTTAACTGATTGTCATAATTGATATCTTAATTATGAGTTTTTTGTTATTATTATTTAATTAACTAATAAATAAATTGTTTTATATCTTTTTGTTTTATTTAAAGCTCTTTTTTTATTAAATTCGTTTTGATATAAATTTCTTGTTTTTTGTAATTCTTTTGAAGTGATATGTGGAATTTTTTTAAATTTTTTAACAAATTTTATACACAGATGCTCAGAAATTATAAACAATTACAATTAGTTAAAAGGTTCTTTTTCTCACATTTCAATACAAATAAAAAATTCAATATTTGCTAACTTTTTTGGCAGGTTTTATAATCGTAATACATATATTATTAAAAATAAAATATAAAAAATCATGAAAAATAATATTTGTTTGTATAAATTGTTACAGAAGTTATTAGGTTTTATCCAATTTTATTTTTATTTTACAAAATATGTATATAAATAAAATTCAGAGTATTATTTTATTTATTCATTCAATTTAATTTCTTTTGAACAAATTGAAAATGAAAAATAAGAAATTTTTTAAGAGATAACGAAAGCATTAAGATAGATGAAATAATTCTTGTTGTCTGTATTAACGATTGTGAAAGCTTAAGTTTATTCAAAATATCTTAATCAAATTTCAAAATATGAACTGAGCACAAATTTGGTATACATTCTTGATCTTACTCACGTAACTGAATCATTTAAAATAGAAAGATTAAGAAATTAAAAGAAACGATGGCCTGGATATAAAAATCTCACTTCAGTATTATGTCCAATTAAACTATATTACATTCTTTGTAAAGTTGTAAAACATACCTAAGTAATTTTTAAAATTTGTAATAAATTGATTTACAAATTTAAATTTTAGGATCAAAAACAACATAACAAAATAATATATTGTATTACACGCACAGAATGATATCAATATTATTCCAGTATGAATTGGTTTCAAACACAAGCGTATCGTGGTTTAAATTCATACAAGAGTAAATATTATGATTCTGTGTGAGTTTTACACTATATTTTTTCTACGATCGAACTAGAAATTAATTAATAAATGTGAAGGAGCTGAAATCTCAAGCTCTGAGATCAAGAGTTCGGTTTTGGTTATGGATTTCGATATAGTTTTCGGCATAAAACTTTTATCAGGAAATTGTTTTTAGTTTAGGGCAGCGATGTATATCAAACATAACTCTTTGTTAAAGTACATGTGGTTTTTTTCTCTGTTTAAAAGTTTATTACAAAACTAACACAAAACATCAATACGTTGCCGAAAAATCTTAACAGATCATAAATTAACATAATTTCGTGGAAAGATGATACAATCAGCAAACTACTCAAAAACCTCGCAATTTAGCGTTTTGAGAAAATATTACAAAATCACAAATTCATATTTCTTTCAAAATTCCAAAAATATTGTAAAAATTAAACAAAATCAAAATTTTTTCAAAATTCTAAAAATATCCCAAAAATTATTACAAAATCAAAGATTAAACTTTTTTCAAAAATTCTGAAAATATTGAAAAAATTATACAAAATCGAAAATTGAAACTTTTTTCAAAATTCCAAAAATATTCCAAATATTAGAATAAAATCAAATATTTAAACTTTTTCTAAATCCTAATAATATTCCAAAAACTCTTAAAAATGCAATAAATCAAACTTTTTCCAAAATTCTAAAAATATAGTAACAATTATAATAACACCAAAAATTGAAACTTTTTTCAAAGTTCCAAAAATTATAATAAAATCAAAAACTTTAAAATTTTTCAAAATTCTAAAATTATTCCAAAAATTCTTACAAAATCAAAAATTGAAACTATTTTCAAAATTCTAAAAATATATAAATAAAGTTCACAAATTCAAAAATTTTATCATACTAAAAATATTGCAAAAATTGAAACTTATTCTGAAATTCTAAAAATATTGCAAAAATTATAACAAAATCATAAATCCAAACTTTTTTCAAAATTCCAAAAATATTTCAAAAACTATAACAAATTCAAAAATTTCCATGTCACATTACGTCATGCAACAGTTAAATTTTTTTTTCCAAAAAATTGACTAAAAAAATAAATGAAATCATTTTTTGGAAATCTGAGTTTGTTAAAAAAATGTTGTCAAGTGGGTCAAAAGAAAGATTTTTATTTATTATTTTCTTTTAGAAATTTTATTCTAATTTTTATTCTAATTTTTGGAATATATTTCAAATTTTGAAAAAAGTTTCAATTTTTGATTTTATTATATTTTTGCAATATTTTCAGAATTTTTGAACAAAGTTTAAATTTTTGATTTTGTAATGATTTTTGGAATATTTTTAGAATGTTGAAAAAAGTTTGATTTTATTTAATTTTTACAATATTTTTGGATTTTTGAAAGAAATATGAATTTGTGATGTTGTAATATTTTCTCAAAATGCTAAATGGAGAGGTTTTTGAGTAGTTTGCTGAGTGTATCATCTTTTCACTAAATTATGTTAATATATGATCTGTTATAATTTTCCGGCGACGAATTGATGTTTGGTGTTAGTTTTGTAATAAATTTCTAAATGCCGAAATCTATATCAAAATCCTTAACCAAAACCGAAGTCTCGATATCTCAGAGCTGTGAGATTTCAGCCCCTCCACATTTTTATCTTTGAATTTAAAAAATAAAGAGACGTCCAAAATTTGTCCAGATTGGTACATAATGAATATGCAGTGGATGCGTAACTGCGTTACGTTCGTGCAGAGACCAACGTGTAGCATATCTATTTAGGGAGCTTTAAATTAATCTAGATATACATTTTGAAATGATTGAAAATATTATTCTCTGGTGGTGGTGGAAAACATAATACTGAGCGGTTGGCCATTGAATAATAATTACATATCTATTTTTCTTGACAATGAAAAATATGTTGGTACGAATTCAAACGAATTCAGTTCAAAATAATAATTTAAAAATTAATTCGTTGGATAAAACCTTATGTATTTGTGTATCAAGTGATACTACAAATGTTTCAATTTTCGAGCATCCGCATCTGATTCAATGTGAAGATTTAAATTTAGATTTTAATGAGACAAGTTAATTTATATCGAAGTTTTTATTATTATAACAGAAAATGTTTTTTATTTATTAACTGGAAAAATCAAAAAAAAAAAATTATTCCAAAACTATTACTTTAACATTTACTTATATATCGCAGAGAACTATCTATATTTTATATATTTTAAGTATCTTCACATTTTAATAATCAGGATAAAAATTAATATATATTTAAGGTATATACATACATACATTGCAGTTGATTTGGAAAAGATTCTGTTGTTATTTATACGTAAACTCAAAATTTATATTTTACTTTAATTAATTAATTAATTAAATTTTATAGGTTCCTTTATTTTTTTATGGAATCATAAAATTGGTTCTAAATCGAAGCGCGTCATTAATATAATGTTTCTTTAATATTTTAAATCCATCAATGAGAATATTTCTGAAAATCGGTTTTGTCGAGGTTTATTTCAATTAACTTTTGAATTACAGTAAATTTGTGAGATGGTAAAACAAGTAAGTTAGGTTAATCGAGAGCAAAGTAAAGAATATTGAAAGTAGTATGGTTTTTCTAGAGGTTCGCGTTCTCTTCTGAGAAATTTGGTTCAGACTTAAAATACAGAATTTTTTTAACACAATGTAATACTTGCTATAATATTCAATAATATTGTTAGAATTAAACGAAATCTTTTGTATACGTTAAGAATTACCAGTATATTGTAGAGTATAAAAGTTGTTCTCAAGTTCCTGTTACAAAACTGCTGATCTACTGATCTGTTCATTCTATTCAAACTTGCTTCTACAATTATTTTTATGAATACCTTTGAAGGTTTAATAATTTAAAAGCTGACGACATAAAATCTGTCTAGCTAAAATAAAACCACATTTTAGACATAAGCCTACCAGTATTAAAATGATATTTTTCGAACGTTAAGTTTAATTTTGGAATCACTTAAAATAATAACAGATTGTAGCAGAGCTTATCTCTACGTTATGTTTAAATTCTCTACTGAGGAGAGCTCGTGAGCTCAAGTGATGGATGTTAATATAATATTTTAGTATCAAAATTGTTACTCTTTTTACTAGGTAAAAGTACAATATCCTGTCTTTTACACACAACTTGGATGTAATTAAAAAACATCGAAAATAAAAAAAAGATGCATAGCTAAATACCGGAATAAAATTAAATTCACTAAAAATTCAAAGTTAAAAGTTCGATTTTTAAGCCAACATAATACGATTAATTATTTTGCTTTATTTGTCTTCTATTTGCCCACCCACCATACCTAGCATCGAAGAAATATAAAGGAAACGACCTTTTTCTTTCGCTTGATATCGTGGAATATTCTTGATTCTTTGATAATGGAAAATTTATACTTTGTGTAGACTTAAGCTCTGTTTTGTTCGACAATGAAGTCCTAAAATTGGAAATTTCAGTCAAACATTTTGGAAATTCTCATACTATCAGAATCAGAAATTTTTAAATACAAAAAAAATGGTTTTTAATGAAAATAAAATTAAACAAATAAAGATATATGTATCTATTTAAATATGCAATTGAAAATTATTTTAGTAACTTATTATAAGTATACACTAAGTGAAATAAAATACTGAAAATATCATCACTATACGGAAAACTTGTTAACAAAAAATCCTAAAAAAATCTTTTAGGCAGTTTTATGTAGGAAGCTCTGAAATTAATTGATTGCTTGATAGTTTGACTAGGTGACGCTAAAATTATTTATTTATTGTATATAAACAATTAATATCCGAATACAAAAATGCTGCCGATTGGTCTAATAGAATACCTTTACTGGTTTTATGTTGAAATAGATAAAAAAATAAATATTTCTAACTATTTCTTTTAAAATTAGGATAATTCCTTAGCAACTCAATTCTACAATTATTAATTTTTTCTATTAAATTATTCACATCTTTACTTATTTTAAAACTGTACAAGGTTTACATTTATTTATTATAGATTTTTTCTTATATTACATAATGATATATATTTCTAATTCTTATCGTAATTATTACTATCATTTTTTGAGTTTTTTGTTTTTTGTCAATTTTTTATTTGAGATCACAACTTTTATTTTTAGTTACTTTTTTATTAAATTAAAATCTTTAATTACATAATATTAGTTTTTTTGTTTGTAGAAACAGAACAGTCTTTGATAAAATTTAGATAGCTTATTTTTTTTTGGTATTTTGTTGTAAATATTTTATAGTTATGAAAAATATAAAACAAAAAAATTGAAAATAATAGAATTAATTATAAACTTATTTACAACAAAATGGTCATATTGCAGACACTTGTTCTAAATCAGCTGATGAACGTCCAGAATTCATAACAACATTTTTCGCAGCATAATCGGTAACATAACGATCACTATTTCGAGGATGTACATTACTGATTTCTTGAGCACAACACCATGAATTACGTGATGTTAAGATACGTTTAAATGCTTCACGAAATTCTGTATTGAATATTGAATAAATTATTGGATTAAATGCTGAGTTAGAATAGCCAAGCCATGATAAAATTTTAAATGTCTGTCCCCCAATACATGTTTTACAAAATGCTGCAACAATATTTACACAAAAAAATGGAACCCAACATACTAAAAATACGCCCATTATTACACCTACAGTTATTGCTGCTTTGTGATCCGATACATGATACGGTGATGAATGTTGAAGATGTCGAATTTTTAATTTCTTCTGATGATGCTTAGGGCGTCTTATACTTCGGTAACGTTTCTCTGCTATTTCACCTGGTCTTGTTACAGCCCGTATTGATTTAACGTGTTTTTGTGCGTAACAGTAGAGTCTGGTGAGAGTTAAAAATTAAGATATTATTTCTTGTTTAATATGTTATATTATTTTTTTAACAAATATTAAATGCGATGTCTAGCTATATTAACTAATTAAAACTTGATTTAAAGTGGATTAGTAATTTAGGCTATTAAACAACCATTGGAAAACGATTTCTGGATTCAATCCTAAAATTCTGTATTTTAGTGTTCATTTAATTTTATATAGAAAATAAACACTAGAGAAAATCGTTCCAAAAAAACCAATTTTTCAAATCGATCAGAATAAACTAAAACCAATATTGGTTAATCAACCAATATAATTCTCTTGAGACATAACAGATAACAACTTCAAATTATGCTATCACTCCAGTCATTCCACCCTAACAAATTCATTTACCACATCACCAAAATGAAAACATAACAATAATACTCTCACCCTAAACTTACCTGCAATAAATTCCAATCATAACAATACACGGTACATAAAAACTTATACAACTTGATACAACAGCATAAGTAGGTGTTAAATCTAAAGCACATGTTGGATATTTTTTTCCGTTATCCACATAAACAATAGGATTCTCGGGTCGATGAAGACCAAATGAAATTGGTACAAACGACACTAATGCTGCTAATAACCATATTGTTGCAATTGTACCGACAGCAACACGTCGTGTTACCCAACGACCATATCTGAAACAATACGAAAATAATAAATTAGTTTTATTGGTTTTTAAGTGGAATTGTTGTTGGAAAATGGTTTGTATTAACGGTTGGTAGTTTGTACATCGTACAAAACTAAATTAAAATTAAACAATACAATCTAAAGTTGGATAATGAACTTAGTTTTTTGTTGATAAAGTTGAAATAATTTTATGGAAATACTCCCCAGTGAATTGTTTTATGATGTTTATTCTTTGAAAAGAGGGTACTTTGTATTTTGTAATGTCAATGTTGTTACATACCACATTTGCTTAGATTTATAACATTTATTTGCAATTAGTGTTTAATTTAAATTTAAACTTTAGATTTATTAAGAAGTATGTTACAGAGATATCAGTATGTACTTTATTCTTTTGATCTACGGATTTGAATTAGAATTTTAACTATCTTGATTTCTAGGCGTATCGAGAACTGTACGAGAGCACATATCGAGAGCTGTATGAAGAAGATTTTACCCGCAGTTCATATTAAAACCGCGAAGCGAAGGCTTTTATTGAGCCAACCGTGCAACTGAATTGTAAGATAAATCAGAAAAAAACTAAACATGCCATGATTTTCACTAAAAACTTCATACAATAATTTGTTCATACGCACAATGAATTGTAAATAGTATATGCATTGTATGCAATCATAATACGTATGCAAGCACGTAAAGATAAGTTTTTTTTTATTCAAAGTTAGGCATGTTTAGTGTTAATTATAATAAAGTATACATTAACGTCTCTGAATATCTGAAGATACCATGCCAACTAGGGATAAGAATGGAATGCAAATTAAGCTTCTCTAAGAAATTTATGAACGTTAACCTTAAAACTTTAAGGATTAAAGTCATCAGGGAAACCTCAGGAAGGCATGGCATTCCAAAGATAAGAGACTCTGTTTAAAAAGTCACGTTAGAAGGCTACTGTTCTACATCTAACTATTTAAACCGTAAAGAGATGGGCTACTACTGTTGCTCTGTTGTGACGCGAAAGGTTTGCAGATTTAGGTAAAATCGATTTGATCTCTTCAAAAGCACGTTCATCCATAATGTATTTATAAAAAATAGTCAAATCAGCAACATTTCTTCTGTGCGGCAAAGAATCAAGACCGTTAGAAAGACTTGAGCTACCAATGAGTTTAATAGCTCTACGCTATACATAGTACATTGAATCGAGACGCTAGCCGGGATTCGCGCCCACATTTAGTCTAAAATGGCTAACGTCCGTGCTTAATATACTATTTTTTATTCGCCGCAAGCAAAATATTTAAAAAGAATTGTTTAAAATCAAAATAAAAAATTTTATAAATTTTGAAATAAAATATGTTGAACAAGCAGCCTATGAAAAATATATTTGCTATTTCTTTTCAAATAAATTGTGTAGCTATGACAACAAAGAATAACAAATATTTTAATTGGATTAGGAAATTTGGATTCGAAAGGTTGCTTTGATAAAAATTTCTATTTTTTATAGAATTTAAACAAATACAAATGTTTTTTACTTTTTGGAGGTAACCATGATAACATAATATATGGTTAAAAAGTGACACTTTAAAGCCGCAAATCACAGTAATAAAGTAACACTTTAATATGTAGTTTTATATGTATAAAATAGTAGATTATGATGCAAGTACGTAAAGCTATGGTTTATGGACGTATGTAGAGTTTGCAAATCGAGGCGTGAAAACTACTGCGCCGGTTTTAAAATTATTTTTTTTAAATTTTTTTAATATATTCAAAACTCAAATTCTGTAACTGTGTAGCAGCGAAGTGTTAAAAATTTCTTCATTTCGATTTTATCACTCATTTTTTATCATTTTAACATTTTTGCGATTTTATATGCAAATTATAGCCACTTTCCAATCAAGTGAATTACTGAATGATTCACTTAAACTGAATTGTATTCCGGAATTTTCATGTTCCAATGGTAATATTCAGTTTACACTGAACGTAAACTGAGCTATAACCGAAATGAATTGAATTGAATAAAGTGAATGAAAAAATAGGTTCATCAGCTTAACATATTCATATTTTTTATTTACGGTTTGTGGTCAAACGTTAAAAATAATTAAAAATTAAATCGGTACATATTTGTTTGTGTCTAAATTTTCGATTTTGGTTATGTATTTTTTAAATGTCAAAAAATTGCTGTTTTTGTTGTTTTGGCTCTATTTTTGATGATTTACTGAATAATAGAACAATTGGCTACAATCAATTCCTACAGCAATTCACTCGATTGGAAAGCGGCTTATATGTGATGTGGATTTTTAAAAAATCTAATACCAAGCGCACTATTAAAAGTCAAAAATCAACTGTTTATCTTTAACTTTCAACAGAAATAAGTTTGAACAACATACTTTAAAGTTTAAACATACATTTTGATAAATTTAATTATATATAAATATTTTGGAAATTAAATTTAAAAAATAAATCATGATTTAATTGATAAAAATGTAAATAAAAAAATCAAATTACATTGACGTAATGGTTTTTTGGACATATGTAATAGACATAATGTCAATGACAACAAAAGAAACAATTTGATTTTATCGGTGTTATCTTTTTAGTTTTTAAACTTCGATGAAACAATGATGAAAAACTTATCACGGTGGAGAGTTACAGAATTTAGCTGCTGAACAACTTTTTCTTTGAAATTTCAATTACTTTAAGTTCTGCCATTCGATTTTGATGAAACTTATGACATAAGCTTTTCGGTATTCTTTAAAGTTTTTAGACAAAATTGGATAAAATGGTAGTAAGGAGTCTACCGACAACGGTTAATTTGAAACTTCAATATCTTTAAGTCTTGTCATTCGATTTTGATGGAACTAGGTTTGCGCTACTAGATCAGTTTCCATTTAATAGAAACCAGTTGAAAAATACCAGGTAGTAGATTAAATGTTCTTTTTTGCAAAAGTTATAATTATTGAATAAAAGCGTTTATACCCTTATGAAATAGAACCCTAATGTATTATGTGTTTTCTTGAGTTTTTCTCACTAATTTTCTACCTATTTTTAGTCTAATTTTGTTTGTGTATTAAATTTAATTTCTTTCAAATAAGGAAAACAGGATGTGCTATTGAATAACAGAACTCTAGGCTTAGCTATGTACTGTATACAGTTTTTTCTTCGTATTTGTCAACAGTCAAAATCACCTCTCCAACTCTTTATCGAAAAAAAATCCTATTTTCAAATAATTGTTTAACAAATCATTCAATCTTGTATCTCAAAAGCTTCATTATTTAATTTCAATTAAGTTCTTCATTGAATCTATTTTGAAATTCTTCAAATTGTTAGGGCGATGATACATGTAAAAGATATATCTTTCAGACATAAAAAATTTCGCATTTAATTGGTTGAGTGGCGGTAACATTTTTTAAATTTCAAAAAAATATTTTTGACTGAAAGAGAGAAAAAATATCTGTAAGATATAAAAACATAACCTAAAAAGATATTTTTTGCTTGACAGTTAAAACTGATTAACTGAAAAATTGATTTTAAAAGTAAGTTTTACCAATAATCAATTACAATTAACTTAATTTGATAATTTAATAACCATTAAAATAATTGGTTTACTTATTCACAGGCGCGCACACAAGGGGGGGGGGGGGTTTCGAGTTCGGACCCCCCCCTAACCGATAATTTTTCAGTATTGTTTTTTAAAGTTAGACATTATTTAGTGTTAACCATAAGAAATTATAGATTAATATCTCTGAATTTCGTAAGATACGATGCTAACTATGGGATCTAAGGTTACTCACTATTGATCCATTCTCTTTGAGGATTTTTTAAACGCTATTTTGAAAGTTTTGTGGATTACAATTATCAAGGAAGACCCACGTCAGTAAGGCATTCCAGAAATGCTAGATTCTGTTAAAAAAAATCTCTTTGAAAAGCTACATCTTGTCACTCGAACCTTAAAAAGATGAGCTGCTATTGATACTCTGTTCAGGTAAAATTGATTTGATCTAGGCAGACACACCATTCATCCATAATAGTTATTTGTGTACTTTCAAAGTTTACATTGTCTTTCATTAAGTATTTTTGACGACTTAAGAAGCTCATAATATTAAAATTAATAAACTTCTCAAATATTTTTGCAACAACCGACAAGATTGATGTGGGTTTGTAAATTTGTTGAATTCGTGTTAGCAACTTTTTTGGAATTGGCTGTATACTGGCCATTTTTAAAGAGCATTTATTTTAAATTTTATTGCTTCTTAACATTTACCCGAAACCTAAAGATCTGCGCATACCCACGTGTATTATTTCTGAAAAATTAAAAGCAGAAATGTTTGAATTAAACATATATCTCTAAGCCCTTGCCAATCTGCCACCCAAATAAGACTAGGATTAGATTGAAACTGTTTGTTTATATGAACTTGTAAATTTAAATTAGTGGAAATTAAATTATGGTCTGAACCACCTAAAGGTTTTGATACTTTAAATTGTACCAACGAAAGATCATTTATCAAAAACAAATAAAGCAATTTGCTAATTTGACCAGGAATGTGAGGAGCTCTGGTAGGTTGTTTGGCCATTATATCCGAGTGAAAATAAACATAAAAATAAAATAATAATATAATAATAATATGGTATAAATTTTGTTTGACTAAAATGTTTTAGTATCAATAAATTCGTTCCCTTCTAAATAATGAGACCCCAACAAAAATATTTGTTTTCCAGTCAAATTGGCCCTTAGAAACACATAAAGATCATTTAATATTTGGTTCCATAACAAAATTACCTTAACGATTTAAGTTCTAATATCTATACAGCCCAATAGTATATTAAACCAGATAAACGAAAACGAAAAAAACAGAAATTGACAGAGCAAGAGCGGCAAAACTTTCTACCAAGTCCATTCCTGACAAAAAATTTTACAGCGCCATTAATTCTTTAAAGTCTGGTACCAACTCTTTTTTTTCCTATTATTGACGGTGATTTAATCGTCACTGACCCAGCGAGAAAAACCACATTGTTCGCGGAACGCTTTGCTGTGATCTCGACTGTTGTAGAAACTCCTAAAGAAAAACCAAAAATCCAGGCTTCAGGAGTTAATATGAAAGAACTTTATTTCAAACCCAAAATTGTTAAAAAAATCTTAAGGGGGTTAACTACCTGCAAAGTCTTCGGTCGGAACATCATTCCTCCTATTATTCTAACAACATTTTCAAAAGAACTTGCACCTTCTCTTACTAAAATTTTCTACAAATCCTATAGATCTGATATTTCACTTTCGTGCTGGAAGCTAGCCAATGTCCAGCCCATCTTCAAAACGAAACAAAATGTGATATTTCAAATTATAGATCGCAATACCCTTGCTCTCAGTTCTATCTAAAATATGTGAGCATTATATTAATACACAGAAGTAGTGCCAGATCGGGTGATTTTTTTTCTCTTTATAGGATATTTCATTTAAAGCAGGAAAGCGGACAAAAACTTGGCCAGTGCGGGCTTTTTCACAATAAATTGTAGAAGCGTTTTAAATTTCAAACTTATTCAAAATGATCGCAACAACTATTTGTTACTATGCTTCCAGAAAGATGTTGATTACTCAATAATTTTGTTTAAATGAATCTGCCATTCATCGCCTTCATAGTATACAGTAAAATCGATGAAATTTCAGCCTTCAGATGTTGATGTTCTGATATTTCTTAGGGAAATAGAAACAAACGTTTCGAAAATCCCAAAAGCAATAACATATTTCTGAGTTTCAGGAATGTTTTCACACTACGACACGAAAAATAACTTACTTCTTTTAAAAACGTCTTACGCAATTTTGATAGATTTAATGCTCTATTTCATAGAAATACTACCTTATTCCACAAGGTGTCTGAAGAATCGAAACAAATATTGTTATAGTGGTGGTTTTTGAAGTTTTTTCCATTTAAACAATTGGATTTATATGTATGTATATTTTTAGGGTTCCGTTTTTTATACGGAACACTATTGGTGAGAGTAAAACGAGTTTTTCACATTATATCGATTATCTCGTAAACTATAAATGCTATGGACTTGAAATTTGGCATGTGTATAAAAATAATCTGTCCACATGAAATGACGAATACAAATAAAACTAAAGTGGTTTTCGTTTGGTTTACAGGGGTTCGATGTGAGACCTTTGAGAAAATAGATTTTTTTATAGATTCAAGTAGGGTATCATATGAAAGGGCTTCATTTCAGTATTTCTTAAAAATTTATTTTGGAATTTTACAACTCACCATTTTTTGTATAATTCTGAATAATGACGTTTTTTTCGTGTTTTCTTAACTCGATTAGCTCCGAACCTAACTAATCGAAAATTTTCAAATGTATTTGGAATGATAGAAAAATTAGTACAGTTTTAATAAAAAATATATAAAAGTGTCATATTCTCATAATTAGATTTATTAAGGGGGTGGAAATGAGGAGGGGTAAAAACACTATTTAAAATGTGGTCAAGTGGGGTGTCATTTGAAAGAGCACCTGATTTAGAAATCATAACAATTTTTTTTAGAATTTTGCGGTGCACAGTTTTTGAGTTATTGTCAAAAACATACCGTTCCCCCCCCCTTCGTTTCGACACTGATTGACAGAAAAATTTGGAAAAATTCACAAAGTTAGGAAATTTGGTAAATTTTGTATGAAAATTATAGCGAAGTCTCAAATAATTATATTTCTGTGTGTTTAGGGGACCGGGGTAAAGAGGGTAAAAAAAAAACTTTTTTGACCCAAGCGAGTGGGGTGTCATTTGAAAGAGCACCTAATTTAAAATTTGTTGCATTTTTTTTTAGAAATTTTCGGTGCACAGTTTTTGAGTTATGGACAAAAAAGTGCAAAATTAAAACCGTTCCCCCCCCCTACGTTTCGACACTGATTGACAGAAAAATTTGGAAAAATTCACAGAGCTAGGCAATTTGGTAAATTTTGTATGAAAATTATAGCGAAGTCTCAAATAATTATATTTCTGTGTGTTTAGGGGACCGGGGTAAAGAGGGTAAAAAAAAAACTTTTTTGACCCAAGCGAGTGGGGTGTCATTTGAAAGAGCACCTAATTTAGAATTTGTTGCAATTTTTTTTAGAAATTTTCGGTGCACAGTTTTTGAGTTATGGACAAAAAAGTGCAAAATTAAAACCGTTCCCCCCCCCTACGTTTCGACACTGATTGACATAAAAATTTGGAAAAATTCACAGAGTTAGGCAATTTGGTAAATTTTGTATGAAAATTATAGCGAAGTCTCAAATAATTATATTTCTGTGTGTTTAGGGGACCGGGGTAAAGAGGGTAAAAAAAAAACTTTTTTGACCCAAGCGAGTGGGGTGTCATTTGAAAGAGCACCTAATTTAGAATTTGTTGCAATTTTTTTTAGAAATTTTCGGTGCACAGTTTTTGAGTTATGGACAAAAAAGTGCAAAATTAAAACCGTTCCCCCCCCCCCTACGTTTCGACACTGATTGACAGAAAAATTTGGAAAAATTCACAGAGCTAGGCAATTCGGTAAATTTTGTATGAAAATTATAGCGAAGTCTCAAATAATTATATTTCTGTGTGTTTAGGGGACCGGGGTAAAGAGGGTAAAAAAAAAACTTTTTTGACCCAAGCGAGTGGGATGTCATTTGAAAGAGCACCTAATTTAAAATTCGTTGCAGTTTTTTTTATAATTTTGCGGTGCACAGTTTTTGAGTTATGGACAAAAAAGTGCAAAATTCAAACCGTTCCCCCCCCTTCGTTTCGACACTGATTGACATAAAAAATTGTAAAGATTCACAGAGTTAGGCAATTTGGTAAATTTTGTATGAAAATTATAGCGAAGTCTCAAATAATTATATTTCTGTGTGTTTAGGGGACCGGGGTAAAGAGGGTAAAAAAAAAACTTTTTTGACCCAAGCGAGTGGGGTGTCATTTGAAAAAGTACCTAATTTAGAATTCGTTGCAGTTTTTTTTATAATTTTGCGGTGCACAGTTTTTGAGTTATGGACAAAAAAGTGTAAAATTCAAACCGTTCCCTCCCCTACGTTTCGACACTGATTGACAGAAAAATTTGAAAAAATTCACAGAGCTAGGAAATTTGGTAAATTTTGTATGAAAATTATACCGAAGTCTCAAATAATTATAGTTCTGTGTGTTTAGGGCACCGGGGTAGAGAGGGTAAAAAAAAACTTTTTTTGACCCAAGCGAATGGAATGTTATTTGAAAGAGCACCTAATTTAAAAATCATTGCAATTTTTTTTATAATTTTGCGGTGCACAGTTTTTGAGTTATGATCAAAAATGTTCAAAATTCAGACCGTCTCTCCGTGTATCAAATATTTATTAATCGTTTTGAAAGGGTAGGAATGGTAAGGTGAAATAAAGCTTTTTAACCCGAATAGCAATATTGAGTGGGACTGGCGTGTACATTTTTAGTCATGTCATCCTTTGTACTGATTCTTAGAGCAATTCTTAATTTTGCAACTCTTTTAGAGTGAATATAACCAGTTATCCAAAAGAAAGAACTTTATTTTTAAAATTATCACGGTCCTTTACTATCTATTGTATATTGTATTGTATTGTATGCCATAAGTGGGCCCAAAAGGTCTCGTAAATTCTCAAGGTTCAAATCAGATTGATGTGATTTGTTAGTTTGTGTTAAGATCCACGTTTGTAATCCATTCATAATTACTGGTTTAATAAATTTCTTGTATAACTTTAGAAAATGTTGAGTTTTAATTGAATGGTAAGTTCGATAACCTGCAATTATTTTAGGGTTAATATTTGTTTAATATGCTATTGTTTAAGTCAAACATTGACCTTTTGTTAATTTTAAATATTGTTAAAATTATACGTTGTTTTTCAAGAACCGACTCAAATGTCGAACTTATGTAATCTAACACAAAAAAATTGTTGCTATAGAAAGAACTGAAAATTTTAGTAAAGCGATGAGCCTATAATTCTATGGAACACGAAAAATATAGCAAAGCTTCAAGTGATTTTATTTCTATGTGTTTAGGGGATGGGAGTGGGGAAGGGTGAAAAATTGTTTTTTTGACCCGCATGAGTGGGATGTCATTTGATAGAGCACCAAAATTAAAAAACAATACAGTTTTTTTAGAATTTTGCGATGCACCGTTTTTGAATTATTCTCAAAAAAGTGCAACAAAAGGTTGGTCCCCCCTCCCTATACGTTTCTTCGTTGATTAACAGAAAAATTTGAAAAAATTCATAGAGATAGGAAATTTAATAAACCCTTAACGAAAAATATAGCGAAGCCTCAAGTAGTTTTAATTCTACGTGTTTAGGGGATAGGAGTGGGGAATCGTGAAAAAAAGGTTTTTTGGCTCGCATGAGTGTCATTTGAAAGAACACCAAAATTAAGAAACATTACAATTATTTTAGAATCTTGCGATGCACAGTTTTTGAATTATTGTCAAAAAAGACCTATTTTTAGCGTTAACACCACTCCACCCCTAAATTTCGTCGTTGTTTAACAGAATTGAGTCGTTCCTTAGCTACCATAAATAGCTATGGATATAATTTAACCTAAAGTAATATTTTTTATATCATTTCGATCAATTTAGATGAGATTGACATTAACTATTGATATTTACGATGAACCATTTAGTTTTTATGTGTCTATGGTCTGGCAATATAAACCCTTTACAACACAACTTTATGTAAATTATTTTGATATTGTTTTCTTTACATTCACGGAACCCTTGACGAGCGAATTTTATTCGCACTTGTCTGACTTTTTTTTAATTGAAAGCTTGATTGGAAGTATTTCCTTAAAGAAACGGTAAAAATCGGGAAGTTTTGATACGGCAACGGGAAATTTATTTTTCAAAGTCTAGCATCACTGATGCACACATATAAAAATTTTTGGAAGACAAATCTGGCAGCCAATACGTTTTTTGAAACAAAAGATCAACAACCGATCGAAACACACCGATCTACATCGTATAAATGAAATGCTTAGTCCGAATCAACAGTCCTGGGGGCGTACAATCCACAAAGGTTTAAAAAGCGTTCATCAACACCTCAACACATGTTGTTGTTGGACCTAGGTCTTAAAATGTATCTATGTGTGTTGTTGTAATTCCTACACAGCACTTTTTATTTTTAAAAAAATTCGTTGGACTGTGCGCCCCTGCCCCCGCGGGGGGAGGGGGTGGTAAGATTAATTCGTACGAAAAGAGGCATGTTTTTGTGAATTTTTTGAGACGACCCAGTTAAAATTTCTTTATTAAAACCAATAGTTCATTAAAGTATGACATTTGAAGAATATTGTGTAAAATTTTCAGGAAGAAATTAAAAAACACGGCAATGGCAGCAATTATTCAGACGTGTCTCGGAAAAAATTAGAATTGCGGTGCTCCTCATAACTTGGTGTTGGATCATCCGAAATCAAAAAATCAAAGTTCATTCGTTAGATAATAGTTTTTTCTAGATAACACTGGGAGGGTTTTTTGTAATTTTAATTTTTCACTTTTTTGGAACACTTTGAAGGGAAAAACGCGATTTTTCGCGAAAAAACTCGACAAATTTGTTATTGTAAAATAAAAATTATTTACAAAATTTGCAAAAACTCTCCAGCGTTACCTCGTAAATTAGTGTTCAAAATTTCAAAAGGATCAGTGCAGTTTTGAAGTTATGAGGGGCACCGACTTTGAAAACGTGAGTTGTGGGGAAAACGCTTTAAAGTTTTGAACACTAAAAAATCCGGTATAAAACGTTCATAAGCAAATTTAAAAATACTCGTACCTTCGTCAATTTTGCTCTAATCGACTTGAAATTTTAACACAATATTCTTAAAATATTATGCATTCAATTAAAAAAATAAAAAGCACACAAAAAAAAAATTTTAATACCTTACCACCCCCTTAAGAAAACTTGGAAAGTACTTATTTTTAAGTATTATTTTAATCTCGTTTGTTTGAGCTAGTGGTATTAATATGTACAATTCGAACGGAGTGAAAAGGTTTTTAAAGCCATAGTACTTTTTGCTCAACCAGTTATATTTTTATTTTTAGTGAAAATATACAACATGAGATTATCAAACACTGTAAAAAGAAAATCTCAATCGACTTAAGGCTAAATTTGATTAGATTTTATAAAACGATTTTCTCATAAGAGTAGATGAGAATACTCGTAAACGTAGTTAATTCTATTCAACTTGTATCATGAGCTTTTATTTACACATTTTTTTGTATTTCAAATTAAATTTAAAATCTTTATGTGAACGATTTAGTAAAATTAATTTTTTGTTTCTGTTGTTTGTGTCAATCTAGTGGAAAATGAAAATTTAAGTGGTACTTCAACCAAGGATTCTGTTATGATGGCTCTAAAAAAATTCTGAAAGTGGGCCGAATTAAATAATTATAATTTAAATTAAATATTTCCTGAGCAATATTATATAAGCATTTAAATTATTATTAAAATTATTTTTAGTAGCTTTGGATCACAACACTTAAAATAATTTAAATTGTGAGACAAATGAACTCAAAATTGGCATACATATGCTTCAATGAGGACCAAAAACTGAAACTTAAAAATTTATGTTTTGAGAATTTAAAAAAACAAAGAAAATTTCAATTTTTTCAAAAGGAATTGTGATAATTATAATTGTTTTAAGTTGCACAATAATTGTTTTAATTTAGTTAAACTCCTAATAATATTATGCTTATAATGCTGGCTTAGAAGTTACAGTCATATAAATAGTAGTAATGATTTGTGAAGGACCGATGTTAATTGAACGGATTACTTCGGTGAACGATAACCGATAGTATTAATGAACGATTGTATTAATGAAAATGTTACTCTGTGAAATTAATTCAATAACTTAGCACAAAATATGTTTCTTTAAAATGTATATATCTAAACAGATTTTCAGTTGTAACTTCCGAAGGGCGGTGATAATTCGAAATAATTTTTTACCAAAAATTTCGAAAGCAAGTGTATTGATAAAAGCACAAGGCCGTAGGCTGAGGGCTATTATCAATACCACTTGCTTGAGGAATTTTCCAAAAAATTATGAGAATTTATCAACGAACGAGGGGAATTCGTTAAGAAAATTTTTTGCCATTTTTCATTTCTTTATGCATTATACGTTGGCCTACTGCGATATCAGTTAATTATTTCATAAAATATTTGATAATTTTTAATATCCCAATAGGCTAGACGTATAACTATTTGTTATTAGCATAATTCAAATTTTATTGGTGAAATTGAATGATGTCATTACATTTTAGAGAATTTCATTTTGTTAAATTAAAATAAAACTAAGGGAAAAAATTTTCAGTTTTAATTTCCCAAGGTCGGTGATAATTCGAAATAATTTTTTGCCAAAAACTTCGAAAGCAAGTATATTGATAAAAGCACGAGGCCGTAGGCCAACCTGGGGCTGTTATCAATACCACTTGCTTGAGGAATTTTTCAAAAAATTATGAGAATTTATCAACGAACGAGGGGAATTCGTTAAGAAAATTTTTTGCCATTTTTCATTTCTTTATATATTTTTTATGAATTATACGTTGGCTTCTGTGATATCAGTTAATTATTTCAAAATTAGACTGATAATTTTTAATATCCCAGTAGGCCAGACGTATAAATATTTGTTATTAGTATAATTCAAATGTTATTGGTGAAATTGAATGATGCCATTACATTTTAGAGAATTTCATTGGTTTAAATTAAAATAAAACTAAGGCAAAAAATTTTCAGTTGTAATTTCCCAAGGGCGGTGATAATTCGAAATAATTTTTTGCCAAACATTTCGAAAGCAAGTATATTGGTAAAAGCACGAGGCCGTAGGCCAAGCGAGGGCTTTTATCAATACCACTTGCTTGAGGAATTTTTCAAAAAATTATGAGAATTTATCAATGAACGAGGGGAATTCGATAAGAAAATTTTTTGCCATTTTTCATTTCTTTATATATTTTTTATGAATTATACGTTGGCCTACTGTGATATCAGATAATTATTTCAAAGTCAGGCTGATAATTTTTAACATCCCAATAGGCCAGACGTATAAATATTTGTTATTAGTATAATTCAAATGTTATTGGTGAAATTGAATGATGTCATTACATTTTAGAGAATTTCATTTTGTTAAATTAAAATAAAACTAAGGCAAAAAATTTTCAGTTTTAATTTCCCAAGGGCGGTGATAATTCGAAATAATTTTTTGCCAAAAACTTCGAAAGCAAGTATATTGATAAAAGCACGAGGCCGTAGGCCAAGCGAGGGCTTTTATGAATACCACTTGCTTGAGGAATTTTTCAAAAAATTATGAGAATTTATCAACGAACGAGGGGAATTCGTTAAGGAAATTTTTTGCCATTTTTCATTTCTTTATATATTTTTTATGAATTATACGTTGGCCTACTGTGACATCAGTTAATTATTTCAAAATTAGCCTGATAATTTTTAATATCCCAGTAGGCCAGACGTATAAATATTTGTTATTAGTATGATTCAAATGTTATTGGTGAAATTGAATGATGTCATTACATTTTAGAGAATCTCCTTTGTTTGAATTAAATAAAACTTAGGCAAAACATTTTCAGTTGTAATTTCCCAAGGGCGGAGATAATTCGAAATAATTTTTTGTCAAAAATTTCGAAAGCAAGTATATTGATAAAAGCACGAGGCCGTAGGCCAAGCGAGGGCTTTTATCAATACCACTTTTACTTAGCAATTTTTCAAAAAATTATGAGAATTTATCAACGAACGATGGGAATTCGTTAAGAAAATTTTTTGCCATTTTTCATTTCTTTATATATTTTTGATGAATTATACGTTGGCCTACTGTGACATCAGTTAATTATTTCAAAATCAGGCTGATAACTTTTAACATCCCAATAGGCCAGACGTATAAATATTTGTTATTAGTATAATTCAAACGTTATTGGTGAAATTGAATGATGTCATTACATTTTAGAGAATTTCATTGGGTAAAATTCAAATAAACTAAGGCAAAAAATTTTCATTATAACAATCTGAAAAAAGCAGCTCACAAAATTAATAATTTAAAAAAAACACTTTTATTCTGAATCGAAAGAAAAAATCAAACAGTTCGTATAAAAATTAAACAAAAAATAAACCAAACAAAAGAAGAAAGAAAACTGAAAACTTGTATTGCTTAAAACGAGCATTTGCGTTATAGTTATTTACATATCGAAGGCTGAAAGAAGAAAATTACGTCAGCGTTTCATATTGAAGCCCGACGCGAAGCGAGGGCTTTTATTGAACTAAGGGCGTAATCTTCCTTTTAGCCTGAGTGTATGTACAACGTTTTACGCACAACTGTACAATTTTATTGTAGTATATATCAATTTTTGAATTTTTTAAACTCGCTAGACATTTTGAAAATTATGCTAAACATGCCATGATTTTCTCTATAAACTTCATACAGTAATTTATTTGTTTGTTCTAATTTTATGAATGTTTTACGGGTGATTATTTTACGGGCGGTAAAGTAGAAAAATATATTAATATTTCATATAGCAACGGGATTTTGTTTTACGGATGTAAAGTTCAACTTTCAGCCACGATAACTAGGATGTAAAATGTGTTTTACGATTCGTTGTGCGTAAAAAAAATTACCGATTTAAATTGAACGATCCAAAAACAAAAGAATTATTGTTATAAATATAAATAGAGATGAACGATTTATACAAAAATAACGACCGACAACACTGATTCGTTGTTGAAAAAATGATTGCTTATAAAAACCACCTAATTGGATGTCGGTGATGTTTTGACAAAATGTGATAAAACATTAATATGTAGACACATCCCTGAAATTTGATCTTGCATTAGATTAATCATTTTTTCGAACTCCGCATTAGATAAATAACATATTGCAATCACTTATTAAAATTTTGCTGAAGATTTCATTCAACTAACGTAATGATTTAGTGGTGGAACGAAATTCATGGCTTCACAAAATAAATACGTATTAGAAAACACGCTATATCTAAATAAGGACAACTCAAGATTGTTACTATTTATGAAAATACATAAAACCATAAAAATTTCAGCAATAAAACACACAAGTTAAATAAATGTGTAAAAACGAAAATAAATGTGCACATACAAATATTTGCAGATTAGAAAATCACTTTTACGGTGAAGAAAATGATAATCTTTTTTGTATCTTTTTTATTGTTAGTGAAACCATTTAATTTTATATCACCATAAACATCTAAAGAATTTACCACTAAAACCATAATTTTAAAATATTATTTAAACCAAGGATAAGAATTCCTTAACCAAACCAAGCATATTTCAAAGAGATTAAACCAATTTTCATTGTAGCTACGTTTATGACTTTTAAATAAATGCTTTTGATGTGCTTTCTAGATAACATTTTTTTTGTGTTTAGGATTATTGATGGAAAGGTTAAAGTTTTAAAGAGAGTTATTTTTGTTTTGTTAAAGATATAAGAAAAAAGTATCATAAAGTTATATTTTAATGATTATTTATGTGGGTCGGAAAAACATAAAACGAAACAAATGTAATTTTTTGTAGCTCTGTAGATTGGGTGGTATTGTTATGTTTGATACTACAACGAAGAGGATACAATATTGTTTTACACAAATTGCTTTGGGAATTTGTTTTTGAGATGCATAGATATAGTGCAAAATAAAAAATATATAATGACTTATAAGAGAATCTGGGCAGGAATTGTAGGTTTTGTTTTGGTTTATACAATAAAAACTCTAAATTAAATTCTATACTCTGATGCTAGAGCAATTTTTGTGGACTTCGTGAACGTGGTCCTACCCCCACTTTTGAGCATTGCAGGTAATTAGGATATTAGGATAGGAATGAAAATACGTAATTTTATGAATCATGAAAACGCAAACTTAGAAACCTCAAGAGCTTTTCGCACTATGATGGTATCCTGTCTCTTAGACCGACTCAAATATATGTTTTTTTTTTCTTTCGAGCTGATTAATTTTTTTTAATTTGTTTTAAATTAAATTAAAATATGCTATTTGTAGAGATTTATAATATATTTCGGGCTATCCCGAGTCGAAATTTAACTACTCTTTCAAACCTACAGATTCTACTATTTAGAATTTAGAGTATAGTTTAGATATTTAAATATCACTTATTTTCAATACAAAAATACCATCTACACAACTCTTCTAAAAGCAAGTTACCGGCAAAAATCTCAATTGAGTAGTTAAAGTGTTAAAATAAATTTTCTTTCGGTCTTGTAATAACAAAATATGGAGGGGCTGAAATCTCACAGCTCTGAGATATCAAGACTTCGGTCTGGGTAAAGGATTTTGATATAGTTTTCGGCAAAAAACTTTCACGAGGACATGGTTTTTAGTTTTGGGCAGCGATGTATATCAAACATAACTCTTTGTTAACGTACAAGTAAAAAATACTAATCTGTTTAAAATATATATATATATATATATATATATATATATATATATATATATATATATATATATATATATATATATATATATATATATATATATATATATATATATATATATATATATATATATATATATATATATATATATATATATATATATATATATATATATATATATATATATATAAAATATTGCAAAAATTATAACAAAATCAAAAATTGAAACCTTTTTCAAAATTCCAAAAATATTCCAAAAATTAGAATGAAATCAAATATTGAAACTTTTTCTAAATTCCAATAATAATCCAAAAATTCTTAAAAATGCAAACTTTTTCCAAAATTCTAAAAATATTGCAAAAATTATTACAAAATCAAAAGTTGAAAATTTTTTCAAAATTCCAAAAATTATAATAAAATCAAAAATTAAAAATTTTTCAAAATTCTTAAAATATTCCAAAAATTCTTACGAAATCAAAAATTAAAACTTTTTCAGAAATTCTAAAAATAATGCAAAAATTATTACAAAATCAAAAATACAAACTTTTTCAAAATTCCAAAAATATTTCAAAAACTATAACAAATTCAAAAATGTCCATGTCCAATTTCATTTTCAATTATATTTACGTTATAAAAACAGCTACATTTTTTTTCCAAAAAATTGGCTAAAAAATAAATGGAATTATTTTTTGACACACTTGACATTATTTTTTGACAAACTTATAATGCCATAATTCTCAATAATAATAATAAAATTTCATTTCAAACAATTTTATTTTTTCCTAAAAATTGGGTAAAAATAAAAAAAAATCTCTCTTTTGACACACTTGACAACATTTTTTTGACAAACTTATAATGCCATAATTCTCAATAATAATAATAATAAAACGCATTTCAAACAAACAATAATTTTATTTTTTTTCCAAAAAATTAGGTAAAAAAATAAATAAAAATCTTTCTTTTGACACACTTGACAACATTTTTTTGACAAACTTATAATGCAATAATCTAGATTTTGGTCTCACATACCAATCCCGACCATCAAGATTTCTCCAAATTCAATGTTTCTACTCGTAATCACTTAAAATGAACGTTTTTTAACCAAAAAATATGCAAATTTCCTTGTTTTGACACACTTGACGATTTTTTTGACACACTTCCGGTACAGTTATCAAACACATCGTCCTTTCGGCTCTTCCCATTGAGTTAACCTATTTTTAGAAAAATTTTTGAAATACGATCAGCGGTTTTCTAGATTTCGTCGGTTGTGACGGACGGCCGGACGGCCGGCAGACAGACACACATTTTTTTTTTTGCTTTTTTAGAATCAGTAGGTCCTAAAACGTCGAGAAATGCCAAAAAAAGTGGGGGTAAGAATTTCACTTTGAGCTCATGAATGTAATACTTAGGTCTTTCAGACCGAAGTAAAATTTATTTAACGATAATAATAATAAACAAAAGAAAAGAAAGAATAAGAATAGAAAAATTAAAAGTATTTCTATATGCTAGCATGGCTGGATTTATTTAACATTTTAGGAAAAAATTTACATGCATTAAACGCATGTACATTTTTACAGCCATGTTTGAATATATAAAAATACTTTTTATTTTTCTACTCCTTATCCTTTCTTTTCTTTTGTTTATATTATTATTGCCATTAAATAAATTTCATTTTTTATTATTATATGAATAAATTGAATAATTTTAATTTATTATTTACATATAAAGTTATGTGCCAAAGAAATTTTTTAGTGAAGATAATTAAAAATATCTCGCTAAACAAACGGCCGCTTCCAATAATTAATTTTAGTGATTTAAAAAAATTATTACATTGTTTTAATATATTTTATTTGTCTTGTTTCATGTCGATCTAAGTATCGATATTTAAATTTAATTTTTCATAATATTGAGAAAATTATGGAAAATTAGTATTATTTTCTACACATAATTCAAATATTTTAATTTTTTGATTTTTGTCTTTTAAATAGTATTATTAAAAAAATGGCGAAAAAATGGACGCATCCTTTTCATATACAAATATACAATCACAATCACACTCATACATTTCCAATTTAGAACTTAAATATACGACCGCTGTCTTCATGTATAAAAATGTTTGTCAGGTTTGATGCGGAATCGTAAATAGTTTTCGAAGATTCAAATAAGATGTTAATTTTGTACGTTGATAGAATTGATAGAACTTATCAAGTTCTTAGGATATGATAAGGACTTAGTAAGGTGTTGAAAAACAGGCTTATTTAGGTGTTAATTAGTATTTTAAGAATAAGTAGTCTGTAAATAGTTTTTGAGATTCTAATTAGATGTTAAATAGTATGTTTTTAAATTTTGTAGGAGTTAACAAGTTTATTGAGAATAAAAAGATCTTATTTACATATAATTAAGGATGAAAAGAACTAAAATAGGTTCATTTGAGAATGTCTTCTACTTAAATCGTGGTTAAAGGTCAACTCATGTTCGACTCAGGCTCATCTTCAGGATCAAAAATTAACAATTACATTAAAATTCAAAAACATAAACACAAAATGAAACAAAAAGAAAAATAGAAATTTAACATAAGCTGCTATGGAAAATTAACATAAAAATTGTTAACTCTAGTCTTAAAGCTCATAAAAACATTTTAATAGTAATTATTAGATTTAACTAGAGTTACCAATTTTTATGTTAATTCGTCGAAAATCCGTCTAGGGAGACCAAAATGTATCGGTTGGATAGAAAATTTTGAATTAGCTTCACAACATTGGGATGAAAACCATACGCAACGAGCTTGTTGATAAAGTTGGCATGCGAGACTCGATCGAATGCCTTGGAGATATCTAAAGCGATAACGTATGTTTCACCACCTTTATCAAGTATGCTATTCCAACAATACGCTACATCATTTAATAGATCGGTAGTTGATCTTTTGTTTCGAAAACCGTATTGGCTGTCGGCTATTAAATGATTTACTTCCAGAAATTTTGAAATGTGTGTATATTAATATAATGCTCGTAGACTTTGGATAGGACCGATAGTAAAGCTATTGACTGGACATTTGCCAACTTCCAGCACGAGGGAAATACACCAGATTTGTAGGATTGGTAGAATATCTTAGTCAAAGCTGGTGCAAGTTTTTTAGAAAAAGATTTTTAAAATAATGGGTGAAATGTTGTCTATTCCTGAGGCTGTGTTGATGTTTAACACATTTAAAAGTTTAGCGACTATTTTGGGTTTGAAGTGGAGTTCATTCATATTAACTCCTGAAGACTGGATTTGGGGTATTTCTTTAGGAGTTTCCAAAACAGCGGAGTTCAGAGCAAAGCGTTTAGCGAACATGTTAGCTTTTCTTGCGGGATCATTGACGATTAAATCACCATCAATAATAGGGGGAATAGAACATTTTGTCCCAGAATTTAAAGAATTAATGGCACTGTAGAAACTCTTGTCAGAAATAGACATAGACGTAAGTTTTGAAGCTTTTGCTCTATCAATTTCAGACTTTTCGTTTGAGATAATCTGGTTAGATATTTTGTTGGCCTTTAGATATTGGGATCGATTAGCGGGAGTTTTGTTATGAATCCATATATTAAATGATCTTCTTTTGTTTCTAAGTGCCGTTTTGGCAGCTTTCGAGTACAAGTGTTTTTGTTTGGGTCTTACAATGGAAAAAGGGACGAATTTATTGGTAGCAAATTGAATGGCTTCTGTATAGTTTTGAGCAGAGACATTTACATTGTCAATGTAAAAATAATGACGGTCGAAAAGTAAACCATGGACAAAATTTTGAAGACCACTCTTATCCATTTCTTATTCAGACGCGGCAAAAATTTCTGTCAGTTTTCCACTATTGTCAACATCGTCGGTCGATTTTGAGAATTCCAATCATGAGTTGTTGTGGATGTTCAAGTTACCGGTAACGATAACTTCACAACTAGGGGACTTTGCTCTAATCTCGTCCACAATTTTTGTCAGTAAATTAAAAAAGTTTGGGTTACGTTTGTTGGGGGACCGGTATAAAGCTTTTGTAAAAAAAAGTTATTTCTGGAAGACAAATCTTTAAAACCATTGTATTGAAGCCATCAACGCTCTCATTAATGAATGCGCATACGCCTTGATGGAGTTTGAAAACTGATTCAAGCCTATATTTGGAATTAAGCGAATCTTGTGTTTCTGTAAGGAATAGAATGTTCGGTTTGTCGTGCTCAAGATGATGTTGCACGTGGTCATGGTTAGCGTTCAATCTGCAGATGTTTTGAACATGTATTTTAAAATTTGTTTTTGATTCATATATGTGTTGTCCCTGAAAAAACCGTGGACATGCCGCTTTATGGGCGGGTGGATTACGCATATTTGCTTTACCACTTGCAGATTTATATCCTTTCTGTTGTACTCCCATATATGTATCAAAAGGTTCATATTTTTTTTATGTTTTATTAAAGAATGGATAACTAAACAAAAAATGTTATCATGCAATATAATATCACAATATTATATAAGATGAAGAAACAATAGCGAAATAATAAGTGAAAAACAAATTGAGAGAAATTTGCAGAAAACAAAACAAAACTAATTGCCAATAATCCAGCTGATGCAGCGCACTCAGACACACCACTCACCACCTCAATCGAGGCACAAAGTCCACACATAATTATATGTTGGTCTGATTCCTTGAAAGAGCTAATGAGCGGTACTACTACGGAATGCTGCCTAGCTAAGACTGCACTGAAAAAAAATTGAAGTTCATGACAACCTCATCTCGAAGTTGGCAGTTGATTATTCATGCAAAGAAAAATTATTTGCAAACAATTTCACTGTGATTGGGACAACTACACGATAACATTTTCCGAACAACAGAATGAAGTTTATTTAAAATATAAAGTGCTATATCCAATATAACAGTAGTTGAATAAAGATAATAACTATTTCCTTGAAACAAACTTTCTTTGGCCTTATATCATGAATTTTTCATTTTAAAGTTTAAGTATTTGAGATTAATTGAACTATATTTTATTTTTCCATAAATATTTCGTGTGATTGTCTCAACTTAATCGATTTATAATTGTAGAGTTGTTGAAGCAATTTCGTAGTTTGATTCGCCATATGTGACCACACGGTGAGGTTGAGACAATTGCATTTCGATTGGAAATAGGACCTGCTTTTTTCAGTGTGGGAGTGTTGCCGTTGACCAATTGAAGTTCGTCCGCCAGCACCCTAAGATATCAATTTGGCGAATGATATCACCTGACATTGCCAGTGGTATCTCACGCTAACTCATACGTCAATGGCAGGGACTGGAGTACGCGGGGCAGTCAGACCCATAGATCAAAATTGATCATAATCGATCAAAATACACCCCCCCTGCGTATATGTATATAGTTAGTTATATTTAAATACATATAAGTATAACAACTTAAATCAGTAAGAGAAGTAAACGCTAGAAAAATCAAAAATTGACAAGCAATTAGTTAACTCACACTATCTTGATGGGTCAACGTGTTGTTGTCCATGGAAGAAAAAGTGAACATATTAAGTTTCTTTCTGTCGGTCGTTGGATCTTTCTTCTCACACCCATAATTGATTAATACATCTTGGCACTTTGGTATTTGTTTGCAGATATACCACATAAATATTTTATTTGTTTAGTATTTGCTTTACCACTATGTTCCAGTTCCCGGGTAAGAAAAAGCTAATGGACCAAGCCTGGGCCAAACCCGCGAAACAGTTTTTGGAGTTTGGGCCAGGCCTAACATTTTCAAACTGCCCAAGCTTGAAACAAGCGTGGACTGATGTCCTAGGGCCAAGTCCTGCAAATGAGATTTGGACCAGATATTCCAAACCAATTTTTTCCCCAGATCTCCTTTAAATGTGTGGAAAGAGGTTGTGGAAAGACTAGCATAAAAAAAATAAAGATAAACATAATATGGCCAGCACATGTTGATTCGGCCCTACAAAAACAAATCAACTGAATCCTGGCAAATATCACTTTCTATTTGCTTATTTGTTATTTCAAAATTTTAACGTATTATTATTTAATTGTCTGTAATTGATTTTCTATAAAATTTGTTGTGATCAAGGGGTTATTTCAAAATTGTTTAATGTTAGTTACAAATTTAAAAACCGGATCAATGATAATAAAATTAAAATAACATAACCTGTGTAAATATATAATTCATTCCCTTTTCAAGTGTAATGTTGTGCACATCAAATTAACAAATATTAAAATTAGCTTTGTATTTAAATAAATTATAAATTGTTGTAAAACTTTGTCAGTGTTTTTAATTATTGTTAGTGGTTAAATAATCGTGATCATTTTTTTGGAGAATAAAAAATATAATGGAACATCATTCAACTCAATCAACCAACTCAAAATTCCAGCGTAATCACATGTTTACAATGCATTAACCTGATGAATAACGCGTAATATGATAAACTGAATTTTGGTTCAGTCATTGCAACTGGCCCAAACTGCATTCTAGCCATTTACAACTGGTCCAGACTGAAATCAAAGTTAACTAGCCAAAGCTCGCCAATACTGATCCAAGATTGGTTCGTTGTTTAATATTAGCAGTTCCTACCCGGGTTATTATTCGGTCTATAAACTAGTATTCCAACCCTTATCGGTTGTGTATACTTTGAAATGATTGTATTCACTAAACAAACTAGAATTTTCCTTAAACATAAAATTGCATCTTAATTATAATTTTGTTCCATTTGAAAAATTGCTTTATTACTTCTTCCAAACATTTTAAAAGCTTTGTCCTAATAAAATTTACAACTTTTCTTTGTTGAAGAAAAAGAGACGAATAATAAATATTATTATAAAAAATTTATTTGGCATTATTTTTATAATCTTAAATTGAACAATGATTTTTGTATAATAAAACAAAGACTTATGTTATTGCTCTGAAGTTTTTGTTTGTTGGTTCCTTTTTAAAGAACTTTTTTATTTCCTTAAAAAAGCTAACATAATGATATCTCATAAATAATAAATTAAAAAAGTGAATCAAATGAAATTGTAATGATATTGTAAGATTTTAAAATAAATTGTCGTTTCGATTGTAAGATAGATTCGTTTTGATTTAGTTTATTATGATCTGGGGAGTAAAAGGAGCCTACTTTAGTTTAATTTATTTTAATTTAAAAAAATGTCTTTATGAATTAAATAAATTAATATTCGGTTACTATAAACAACAGACATTTAAAACAATAGCCCCGAAAAAAGTTTCTCTTTTCCAAGTATTTTAAAATTTAATTAAAAGTTTCCATTTTAATTTTAATTAATAAACCAAACAGAACTAACTCAATGTACATATACGCTCGATTTCCTTCATTATTTTTCCAGATGGTTAAAATTATGTTAAAACTTTCAATAAAAAGATAAATATTTATAAAAAATATTAACTAAACAATAAGAAAAAGCTTTTAAATCTAGTAATAAAATAAAATTGATATTGTAAACTTTTTGTTTTGTTATTTAATTTGAGAAGAACTTGTCTCTTAAAGTTGGTAAACTTGTGCTGTTTATCGCATGGTTTGTTTCTTAATTGAGATATAAATATAAATATTCTTTTTGACAGAAAAAATGGTAAACGAGAGTTTTTTGAATATGGTTTTACCGACAATTTTAAGCTTCAAAGCATTAATAAAGTTTGTTTAGGTTTTTATTTAACTATAGTAATTCGTGATGTTTTGTGTTGGATTTACATTGTAGCAATTATTTTTAATATTTAGGTCACGGTTTTTGAAACAATAGATGTTTATATTATCCAGAAACGAAAAATGTCAAATATTATGGGAGTGTACAAGTACGAGCATGTATTATTATTAGGGAAACATTAAGGGAATGTGGTCATATCATATTAGACAGGTGGTATGCAAAGCGGTAAACAACGACACAAGAGCTTTTACAATATGCTAAATTCAAGATAAAAAAACCATCAGTTAAGCAAATTTTGAGCATGAAAACATGAAAATTTCAATAAAAACTTGTCGGATCTGTTAAACTGTTTAATGTTTTAAATCACATAACACAACTACAAGCAATACAAAAAATTGTTTTTGTGTAAATTCCCTTGGTTCAACAAACACAAAAGTATATTTCATTGACGGGATTACATGCACATACACTTTCAAATATTTGTTTGAATGGAAAAAAGTAAATTGAGATTCGTTCAAACACACAAATTTTTTTGAAACTAATTCAACACATTTTCCACACAAATAAAATGAAAAACATGAACACGCGAATTAATGTCACGGAAATCCCAAATGTTATTTTTTTAAACTTTAAAGTATAATTATGTAAAAAGTTAATGGAAATCGATCGACCCATATAAATTTTGTAGATATATAAAAATATCTTTTGTTTTTGTACATGAGCATGTAAAACATATCGAAATGAGCTCACACTTTTTATTTAAATAAAAAAGCTTTTTTACTATCAATAAAATTTTATATTCATTCATCAAATGTGATAAAGCTACAATGTTCTGAAAAATAAAAGGTTTTTACCGTTAGTTATATTAATCTGTGGTTGAGTTAATGAAATGCTTTATTGTTAGGTATGGTGAGTTTTTCCAAATTTAAAACAACATAAAGCAAACGATATCCCCAAAAAATTATGTCGTTGGCTTGTCATAAATTTATCTACGAGCAAATTGAAATCTTTTCATCTAAACTTTACCAAAAAACTTCTTATCCTATCCTATTAACTTGATGTCTTCCTGTTTCCCGCACAAACATCAGAAAGCCAAAAAAATGTGGAAAGTAAATTGTGAAAAGAACATTGTAATTTAATTTCCTATTTATTTTTCTTTTCTTTTCGGTTTAGTTTATTGCTGTCGTTTTTATACTTTTATTTGTATTTCAATGGAAATTGAGATTTCCCAAAACGGTTCACTAATATTTGTGTGTGTAAAATTTTTTTTGATTTTTGTATAGTTTTGTTGCTGCCGTTCTCACGTTTTCCATTTTCTATTTTTTGTTTTTAGTTACAAAAAAAAGAAAAATTTCGTTTCTTATATGTACGTAGTTAAAGGAGATATTTGTTTTGACTTCAATAGATATAAAAGATAAAATAATGATAAAGTTAATTTGTACATCCGTTAGTGGTTATATTGTTATTGAAAATATTTGTATCGAAATACAAGGGTGAATTTGTTGATATAATGTTTGATAATGTTTCTTTGTTTTTACAAATTACAACTACATGTACTCTAAAATATGAGCATAAAGGAAAACTCGAGAATTTTCGTCGTTGTTTTGAATCAGTAAGAATCAGTAAGAATCGAGTAAGAATCAAAATCTCAGATGTTTGTAACGATATTTAATAGTTATTTTTGTACGAGTAAACCATAAAATGCACTTTTACAATTCAAAAATTGTAGGTAAAGCAGACCTGTTTGCCTATTGAAATAACAATGCGTAAAATTGAAATAATAATGCCTAAAATTACTATTTTACGCCCTAAGGCCAAAAGCTTAAATATTTTTGAGAACATCAAACGAACTCGAAAGAGCAATAGCTATTTATGTATTAAGGGCATACAGTATGTCTTTTCCGCTTGAGAGTGAAATTGTTACTCGAGGCGTTAGCCGGAAGAAACAATCACTCGAAAGCAAAAAAGATACTTTATGCCTGAATTGCATACAAGATTTTTTGTACGAGTAAGATTCTGTATTATTTGCATAAATAAAAACACATATATTAACACAAAATAGTAAAATAATTTTAAGAAAATTATTTTATCAAAGTAGTTTTTCGAAACAATAGTAATACTAAGGCATTGTTATTACAATTTTATAGGCATTGTTATTTCACTTTTAGCATTGTTATTTCAATAGGAAAAAAGGTCTGCTTTATGAATAATTTTTGAATCGCAAAAGTGAACGGTTTACTCGTATAAAAAATACATTTTGGCTATTTCCAAAAAGACACACATGTATTGACAGACATATATGTTTTGTGAATTTTTATTTTGAGAAAATTGTTTAATTTAAGCATATTTTTGTTTGTTTGTAATTTTATATACAATTAAAATTAAATAAATTGGTTTCTAAAGAAATTTAGAAAAAAAAAATAAACAAAAATTACTTTAATTTAACGATTTTTTCAAAATATATTTTACAAAACACAATAACTTACTTATCTATAGGATAGATCAAATACAACTGAAAAACAAAATGTTTTAAACAAATTCATATAGAACTTTAAAAAAAATTGGTTGCTATAGAAATTTAGGAAAATAAATATGAAAAGCAAAACTACTTGGATTAAACAATTTTCTCAAAAAATATTTTGCTATTTTGAGCAATTCCACGTCACCGCAACATCGATGTTCCCGAACCCCTCTGATTTCGATAAAATTTCATATACAGATAGCCAATGACAAAATAAAAATACAATTTCTTTCAAAAAATTAAATTTCGTTTTAGAAATGACGCAGGGTGGCGGCAAAGTTTTAGGGGTTTGCGAAACATGAGTATCTTTGAATATCGATTGCTAACGATTGATTAAACCGATTTAAGTCATTTATAGCTCATTTGAAAGGTAATTGATAGGACTTATAAAAAAATTACTTAAAATGTTTTAATAATTTTTTAAAAGTTTGTTAAACTTAAAAAAAAAATTCAAAGATGGCGCTGTTAGGGGTACCCTCACTTTTATTACCACTTTTTTTTCCAGGAAAAAAATGTTTATTAGTTCGTAATCTAAAACGAAAGGTTCCCAGGTACCTAATTTCTCGTTTTAAAAATAAAATTTTTACAAAATTTTCATTTCCGTTTTTTTTTTCAATTTTTTTTTAAACATTGCAGTGAATCATCTATTTAACTCAACCCACTGGAATTCTTGTTTTATAATAATTTAATGACCATTTAACTATTTTAAGGATACAAATTAACTATTTGAGGGTGTGAATGCTTTTTACATAATTTATCTTTTCATCCATTTATACCTGTCCGAAATTAATTTTAAAGGCATGGACAGATCAAGAACCGTACTTTGTTACCTGTTAATGATAATACCTGTTGATAGAACCGTACTTTGTTACCTGTTAATGATAAAGTCATAAAATGAGAGCGCAGTAATGAAAATAATAGTCTATAGAGATATTTTGAGTGTATAGCATCATTACTAAATTCAGTTGTCAATCTTGTTAAAAAAATATTTGTGTTGTGTTAGCAAAGAAGCTTCAAAGTGTTTTAATAGTTAAAATAAATTTTTTTAAAACATGAGTTTTAAAAAAATCATTGTTTAAAACCATTTGGTATCGGCATCCTAATTTTACGCGCTAATTTTACGCATTCATCAGGCCGAAGACTTGCACATTTTGAAAATCCTACTTTTAATTCTGGAAACTTGTTCTTAAACTCAACGTATGCTTCATTTAACGTGCATAGCAGTAACCGCTTTTGGAGAAATATTCGTTCACTACCACGTTTTACCGATATCGTATCACGTTTGCCTGTCATTAATCTGCTAATGAAATCATTCGTATAAAAAATTTTCATTTCATTAATAGTTTCTTCTGGTAGTTTTTTATCGGCATTTGGAGAAGATGACAGCGCTGTGGATTGGTTTATTTGATCCTCCTTGGTTTTTTCAATTAAGTGACGTGTTGCTTCTGTTCCAAATAAGTTTTGTATTTCTTGCACTTTCATATCCATTGGTAGTAGAGTTAATATTTTTCGTTTCTCCATATAATCGCCATTTTTAAAGGACAACTTTAGGTTCTTCGTAATATCTCGATAATATTTTAATTGCACTTTTATTTCATCAGAAGAATCAAGATTTTCCCCAATTAAAGCATTTTGTATGTTTCTACGCAATTGCTCTGATTTATTAAAACTGCGAAATAACCGCTTTCGATTAATAGATGAAATTTGATTAGATACAAATGGCACAATATGTTCATTTATCCGGTTAATTAGCTCATCACGTTCCATATTGACTATCATTGGTGATGAAATAATATCTCGTATAACGCTTGGTCCGCTGATAGGCTGTGGCTGTTCCTCCAATATTTCATCACTCGCAATTGATTCTGTATCACCTGTATTTTCAGTTACAATACCTCCAGTGGAACTGATCATTAAGAGACGAATTCTACAAGACGAACAAATTCGCTTTTGCGTACGTAAATTAAAGTTTAAACACAAGGTTTTTCGAACGTAATTCATTCTGAACTTCAGGTGTAACATTTTTTAAAGTTTTTGAACACTTGCCGATACCAAATGGCTTTAAACAATGATATTTACTCATAAAAAAACTTATTTTAACTATTAAAACACTTTGAAGCTTCTTTGCTAACACAACACAAATATTTTTTTAACAAAATTGACAACTGAATTTAGTAATGATACTATACGCTCAAAGTATCTCTAAAGACTATTATTTTCATTACTGCGCTCTCCTTTTATGACAGGTATTATCATCAACAGGTAACAAAGTACGGTTCTTGATCTGTCCATGCCTTTAAAATTAATTTCGGACAGGTATAAATGGATAAAAAGATAAATTGTGTAAAAAGCATTCACACCCTCAAATAGTTAATTTGTATCCTTAAAATAAATAAAATGGTCATTAAATTATTATAAAACAAGAATTCCGGTGGGTTGAGTTAAATAGACAATTCACTGCATTGTTTAAAAAAAAAAAATTGAAAAAAAAAATGGAAATGAAAATTTTGTAAAAATTTTATTTTTAAAACGAGAAATTATGTACCTAGGAAACTTTCGTTTTAGATTACGAAATAATTAAACACTTTTTTCTGGAAAAAAAGTGGTAAAAGTGAGGGTACACCCAACAGCGCCATCTTTTAAATTTTTTTTTAAGTTTAACACACTTTTAAAAAATTATTAAAACATTTTAAGTAATTTTTTTTATAAGTCCTATCAATTACCTTTCAAATAAGCTATAAATCGGTTAAGTCAATCGTTAGCAATCGATATTCAAAGAATCTCATGTTTTGCAAACCCTTAAAACTTTGCCGCCACCCTGTGTCATCCCTAGAGCGAAATTTAATTTTTTGAAAGAAATTGTATTTTTATTTTGTCATTGGCTATCTGTATATGAAATTTTATCGAAATCAGAGGGGGTCAGGTCACATGCTAGAACAAATGCTGTTGCGATGACGTGGAATTGCTCTTTTGTGTAAATATATGTATTTTAATTTGTCCAAATAATACAGAATCTGACTCGTACAAAAAGTCTTGTAGGTAATTCGGGCATTTTTTTTTTTTTTTTTTTTTTATTAATTAGTTAGACATGTTTAGCACACTAAATATGAAATATTCATTATTTAGACTCTTTGAATATCCGAAGATACCATGTCAACTATAAAGGAATGGAAGGAATGGGGATATAGGGATAACTATACTAATTTTTTTAAATGATAATGGACATTTTCTTTAAATGCCTGAGGAGAAAATTCATCGGGAAATACAGAGGAGGGCAATGAGTTCCATAATTTGGCCACTCTATTGAAATAGTCGTTTTGGAAGGACACAGTTCTACAACGAGGTATTTGTACAACAAATGGATGGGATAACTCGGCAGCTCTTGTTTTTCGATTATACTGCGCACACGATGGAAGGATATTTTGAATTTCCTTAGAAGAGAATTCGCTAAAGTTATATTTATAGTAGATTGACAATTCAGCCACATTTCTTCTGTGCTGGAGTGAATCAAGCTGGTCCGTTAGTTCGGTATTACCAATCAACTGTATTGCTTTTCTCTGTACAGAGTCTAAACAATTTATTGTTGACTGACAAGCACCTCCCCAAACATGACAGCAGTACTCCATACATGGTCGAATAAAGGACTTGAAGATTGGCAAAATTTGCTCGGGATTGAAATACTTTTTACATCGACTCAAGAATCCTAATTTTTGCATTGCAGATTTAGCGAGGTTGAACACATGTTTATTCCATTTCAGGTTATTTTGAATATCCACTCCAAGAAGTCTAACTGATTCAACCTCACGCAATTCCTCTTGGTTTATTTTAATAGGAAAATTTTTATGTCGCTCCATTCGTGAAAGACGGCATAATTTGGTTTTGGTTGGATTAAATGAAACGAGATTACGATCACCCCATTCCATTATACGCTCCAGATCTTTGTTGATGGAATCAATTAGCAACTCTCTATCAGTGGTAACTGCAGTATGAGATCGAAATTTAGGAGATGCATGTGATGCATGTAATGTGCTGTCATCAGCAAAACTATGGATTGGGTGCACTGTGGAAATAAGTAAGTCATTAATGTATAGAAGAAACAAGGTTGGTGAGAGTGCCGAACCTTGGGGAACCCCAGCATTGGTTGTGAAAATATTGGATGTGATACCATCTAAATTAACATGAAATTGGCGACCTGTAAGAAAACTATGAATCCATGAGACAGTAAGATGGTCTATGCCATAAGAGTTTAATTTAGCTATAAGATTTTTATGCCACACTTTATCAAATGCTTTAGAAATGTCAAGTGAAATACTGAATGTTTCACCGTGGTTTTCCAGCGATTTGTTCCAGAGATGGGATACGTAGGCTAACAGATCACCTGTTGCATGACTTCTACGAAAACCATACTGCTTATCATCAATAATTTGCGACATTTCCAAATAATCTATCAAATTGTAATTAACATATTTTTCAAATATTTTAGCTAAAACCGACAGAATTGCAATTGGTCTATAATTGTTAGGGTCTATCTTACTGCCTTTCTTTGATATGGGTTGAACGCTGGCCAGCTTCCAAGAATCGGGAAATATTCCGGTTTTATAAGATAAATAGAAAATTTTTGTTAAAATTGGAGCTAGTTGCCTAGCAAAGTTTTTAAGAATGAGGGGTGGAATACCGTCTGGGCCAGCAGATTTGTTGATATTGATAGAAAGAAGCATTTTCCGTACAATATTGCAACGAAAAATAATTGGTTTCATTTTCGTTACAACTGGGGGAATGAGTGTAGGAGAATGGGGGGGTTCAACTATGTTTGAGTTTTCTGCGAAAATACGAGCCAATAGATCCGCTTTCTCTTTCGAGTCGCTCACGGGAATGTCATTCAGAACTAAGGTTGGAATAGAGGATCGAGTAAAATTGCTCTGGACTGATTTAACTGCCTGAAAGAAACTACGTGAGCCAGATGGGTGCTCGGCGAATTTCTTTGCTTTCTTCTGGATAAACGCGTCTTTGTCCAAGTCTATTTTGAATTTACTAATATTTCTGGCTTTCTTATAGGCGCTATGGGTTTCAGGTGTTTTATTAGCGTTATACGTCTTGAATGCTTTGCGTTTATTCCTCACTGCCTCATCAACATCCCGTGTGAACCAAGGCTCAGTTTTAGGAGTGATTAATCGATTTGGAATAAACTGCCGCATTCCTTCTTTTATGATTTCAGAAATTCTTATTACCGATGTGCTAGGATCTTGATCAACACAACAAATAGTTTTCAAAGGTGTTTCGTCATAAAAGTTTCTCAGTCCCTCCCAGTCAGCGCGTTTATAGTTCCAAACCCGGCGAGGATTTGCTTTAATTTGTGTCGGTGATGTAAATTGCACTATTGTTGATATTAGTAAATGGTCTGATGTTCCGAGGGGCTGTTCAACTTTTGTCTTCGTAGTATCTGGTTCGTTTGTCAAAAACAGATCCAGCAAATTATTGTTATGATGTGAATTGTCTGCGATTCTAGTGGGACACTCTATCATTTGCGTCAAACCGTGATAATCTGCGAGTATCAGTTCGGCTTGTCTTCCTACGTCGTCAGTGCGCGATGAATACTTAAGCCATTCTTTATTATGAATATTAAAGTCTCCAAGAATGGCCAGTCTTGCTTTGGGGTAGTCCGTGGTAATCTTGTCTAGATTAGCCGATATTTGATCGAAAAAGGGACATCCTGGGGGAGAATTTGGGGATCTATATAATCCTATTATAAACATAGTTTCATCAACACCTGAGATCTTCAGTGCTATAGAATTATGGTGCTTAGAGTTGAACTCGTAGGCCTTAATTCTCACACATGAAAGTGAATCTCGAACAAATACACAGACACCATGCTTGTTATAAAAGGAATGTTCCAATTCGTAACTAGGTATCCGGTATTTGTCGGGATCCAACTTCGATGCTTTGCCACTAACAATTGTTTCGGTAAGAAACAATATGTCCGGTTTATTTTTTTCGATGTAGTGATGAACCTCGTTTAGATTCGTATTGAGACCTCTTATGTTGGTGAAGTCAATGCTAAGCTGTTGGTTCACTCTGCGGCCATTTTGTTGAGACAAAGACTTACCCTTTGACATTGCAGGCATAGCTACTGAAATTCGGCCAGGCCTAAATTTCAACACTAAACAGTACAAAAGAAACTGGGTATCTCTGTCACAAAAACACGGTAGCAGATTTCATGCAACAGTAGCACGATAAGAGAAAAGCAAAAAAAAAAAAAAAAAAAAAAAAAAAAAAAAAAAAAAAAAAAAAAAAATGGGGACACAAAATACACTAACAAAATTGACGAGCACAAATAAAGGGTTAAATTCGAAATTCCTAACTTTTGTCAAAAAAAAAACATTTCACAATCAACCAACTGACACTTTCCAACTCTCAAAATAAGTCCGAGGTGGGAGGAGCTAGATCATGTCACAAAACTTCAAATAAAAAAAAAAACCCAGGCAATCCAAAAAAATCAATAACAACTAAAACAAGATTTTTGGGTTTCTATTACCAAGCCAAATGCTTTAAAATAATAAATAAATTTATTACATCAAAGCAATAAAAGGTAAAATTTTACCTGCCTACCTCTTGGTAATAGTGAACACAAAATACCAAATAATTTTTTAATAAAGAACAATCTCACCAATTATATAATTGTACGCGTCCGTTCTTCGACAATTTTATTTTTCATAAACATTAACACAAACACTATAACACTTATTTACTTATTAGCTACTACACTTACTAACACTTATTAACACTTATAACACTATTATTTATCTATTTTCGATTATTATGTTTTTTGTTCTTTTTATTTTAAAATTTAGGAGACGTCGACTCGTCTGACTCCGAATGATGAATTAGCATAAAGTATCTTTTTTGCTTTCGAGTGTTTGTTGTCGTCGGCTAATATACCTCAAACAACAATTTCACTCTCAAACAAAACAGACTAGCTTTACGCCCTTAATACATAAATAGCTATTAGTAAAGACGCTTTTTTGCTTGAGAGAAATTGTTGCTCGAAGCGTTAGCCGAGTTGCCCGAATTATATACAAGATTTTTTGTACGAATAAGATTCTGTATTATTTGCTAAATTAAAATACATATATTTAAACAAAGTAGTAAAATATTATTTAGAAAATTGTTTAATCCAAGTAGGTTTTCATTTGATATTTATTTTATGCTAAGATCAAACAATTTTCTCAAAATAAAATTTCACAAATATATGTATGTTTTTTACTGGAAATAGGCATAATTTTTTTTCTCTTAAATTTTGGGTGTATGTATTTTAAAATATTTACGCTGAAGGGGGCAATAGTAATTTTACGCATTGTTATTTCAATGAGAAAAAAACCTGCTTTACACTCGGTTTTTGAATAATAAAATTGAATTTTAATATTATTCGTGCAAAATAGCTATTTATGTATTAAGGGCGTAAAGTATGTCTTTTCTGCTTGAGAGTGAAAATGTTGCTAGAGGTGTTAGCTGAGAGAAACAATCACTCGAAAGCAAAAAAGATACTTTATGCCTGAATTGCATACAAGACTTTTTTGAGTAAGATTCTGTATTATTTGTCTAAATAAAAATACATATATTTACACAAAATAGTAAAACATTTTTTTAGAAAAATATTTTATCCAAGTAGTTTTTCGAAAAAATAGTAATAATAATAACTTTATGTTTTAGTGATTTATTATAAGTCGTTAAGATCCCCTTAGTTACCGAAATAACAATGACATTCTTAATTCCCAAGGGAATTATAAGAGGGAGTTATGGATTTGAAATGAAAAATAACTAGCTTGATCAATTAGAACGGAAAATTATGCTATCAAATAACTGATAAAAATAAATTTTTTAGTTTAATAAATGTTTTCGGTAGTAAAACATAAAAATATTTACGTATCACGTGAATTATTAGATGTCAGTTACCTTGTGAAACTTACTAACCCTCGAGCCAGAGGCCCTCGGGTAGTAAACTAGTAAACGTTTCCCTCGGTAATTAACATCCTTATAATTCCCTTGATACCTAAGTAACTATTAGGCATTGTTATTTCAATGAGATAAAAAGACCTGTCTTACGAACAATTTTTGAATCGTAAAAGTGCATTTTACGGTTTACTCGTACAAAAATATATTTTAACATTTGTTTTGTTTTAGTTAAATAAATTTCATGGCCATCAAATTTGATTAGATTGTCTCCTAAACATATTGCTCTTAAACCTTGTGGCAAGTTTTGTAGAAAATTTGTATTAACCAATTTGCATTGTGCGGCTATCTCTTATTTTATTCCATGGACGGTTAGATAAAATAGGAACAAGGATTAATCAGTTTTTAGTACTTTTCAGTGGTGTCAAGATCAGTATTTACTTTATTGATTCCGTTTTAACTATGAAGATTAAATTAATGGTAAGCTCTATTAAACCAAATTAGCTGTATTTTGATTTCTGTCACTTTCGGTAGAAAAATCAAAACTATTTTGTATTTATTATAAGCTGAAAGGTTTAATGTTATATTTTGTGTTCATAGTTTGGTAGTAGAAAAGATACAGAGCCAAACATGCAATCGATACTTAAATGCACTCGAATGAAGTCACTTGGTGTACTCGTGAAATTGTTAAACCATTCCCTGAGAACTAAAACCTTTACAAACACCATTCAAAACATTACCCACAAAAAAGCCTAGGTACGTATCAAAAATATTCACACCTATAATGTAGAAGATGGTTTGCTTGTATACAAACAAATTTAAATATATAAAAATTATAAATAGTTATAAGTCTTTAATATTATTTTATAATAAAATATTTATTTGGTATTTAGCCTATATTTGTTTAGACGAGTTTCGATGCTTTACGCATCATTTTCAAATAAAAAATAAAAGCATAACGATATTGAAATATATTTTAATATCGTTCATAGCGGATGGAGACATAATTTGTAATTCGTATTTTGAACATTTAAATTCAAATCTAAACTTAAGCTGATCGTATCCTTTGGATTTTATTTCCTTCTTGTTTATTTTTAGAACTGTTTATTTCTGTTGTTTAGCAGTTCGGTTATATGATTATTCAAAGAAAAAATTCGTTTTTATTTAATAGCTTATTTTGAAACTTATTTATGGATAAAGGGATGTTATAAAAATAGGAATAACATATAAACCCTAAACCATTTTGTTACCCTTACAATTCAGAGCGTCATATCGCTAAAAATTTTAATATCTAAAGATGATTGATGTTAACTTTCGATTTTTATCAGAGAATCAAGTTGATATAAAAATGCATCAAAATAAAAGCAGCATTTTAAACTGATCATGAATTAAAATACAAATTTCAGTCATAATTTAATTTTCTTAATTTATTTAGTCCAAAAATAGAAGCCCCAATCCCCTTTTATGTGCTAAAAAAGCTTTTAAATTATTAGTTTTTCCTTTTCAACGTTTCTCATTAATAATTCTAATTTATATTTATTATTCTTTTTCTCTATATTCCAATGTAGATGGTAAAAGAAAAATAATAATATTAACATCACTGCTGTCAATCAATCAAAAAAATGAAGAATTTTACTGCTAAGATTGACATCAGTCAGAAGATTGAGAAAGTAATTAAATTTTGTACTGAAATTAAAGTAGATTTTGCTCACCTTAATGGATCTTTTATATGAATATATCGATCTAAAGATATTGCACAAAGATTTAATATTGATGCGGTTGAACACATTACATCAAAGGCCACCCATGTGTCACAAAATTGTGCACCAAATATCCAATAACCTTTGAATAAAAACAGTAAATAAAACAATTTGAAATGTAATAATATTAGTCTAGTGTTTTCATTATTTACCTAAAATATCGTTTACACCAGCAAATGTCATAACTAATGAGGCTACAAATAAATCAGCTATTGCCAAGGATGCTAAAAATAAATTTCCAATCCTTCGTAAGCTTCGTTCTGTATAAATTGCAATACATACTAATATATTGCCTGCTACTGATAAAAATATTAAAAGAGATAAAAAAATTCCTGAAACGATAAGAAAAGAAAATGAAGAAATTAATTTTAATCCACTCAACCAAGTTATTTTGTAATTCAATTAGAAAATTTTCTTATCTTTGTATACAAATCGATTAAGTGTTTAAATTTTTAAATCAAATTTACTGATGGTTTTTGGTTTTGTTTAACTTGGTTTACATTTGTCAAGCTTTTATTTATCAAAATATCAAAATTAATCTGAATTAATTATCTACTTTAACTGACAAGTACGAAAAGATCAACAGTATTTATTTAGGAGGTTTAGGAGGACAAATATTTGTCAGTAGTTGGAGATATTGAACCCTTTAATATACAAGTTGAAATTTTAGCTTGTACGAATTTTCGTATTGGAATATAAATTTATCGATTTAATAAATTAGGAAATGACAAAATTCATTAATTTAAAGTCATCACCACGGTTACATTACATATACGTATATAAAATATATAAAATTAATGTAAATCAACAATTCAATCAAGTTTAAATATTTTATTTCGATTTATTGTATAAGTAAAAAGACAATAAAAGTTTCAAACAATAATATTTTTTTCTACACCCGTACTATAAAAATGCACTTATATGGCCAAAATCCGTTTTATAATGATATCCATTTCGATACAGATTTTTATTACGATACAGATTTTTAATCAATAGAAACCCATAGTTTTTTAATCAAACATGCTATGCGTTTAACGTTTGTTGAAATTTTCGTAGGTATGGGTTTTTTGCTATGGCTTTCTATTGATTAAATATTATATTTATATTTGTGTTGAAAACAATAACAGGGGCCCTATTCCCGAACGCATAAATATCATCACAATATTGTAAATTCACACAATATTGTGAACTTCGTATTATGTAACACCAATTTGGTGAAAATTCAACACAATATTGTGAGTCTGACAAGAACAATATAGTTACTGTCAAAATCACAATTTTGCTTTATGTTTTGTGTGTTGACTTTTTTATACAATTTTCATCGATTGGCGTAAAAATTAAATTATAACGCAAAATTAAGTCTTTAATAATATTAAATAATCATATTTTTATATGAATATCATTAAAACATGTTTATTTATTAAATATATTTTTATTTTATTCTGCATGTTTTAAGATTAAAAAAGTTAGTTGTCAAAAGTACGAATCTAGTACCAAAAATCTGTTATAATTTGTTATAATTGGTTTATGTCTAAGGATTCATAAATAAGAGTTACAGAAAACCAAATTTATACAAACTTGTTAAGCATTTTGGTGAAATTGAAAATATTGTCGATTGACAAATATGTGTTCGGGAATAGGGCCCCTGTAATTACTCGTATTTCTATAAAAATTCTACAAAATTGACCTCTCTTAAGCTGGAAAGACCACCTGAGCAGAATCGACTCGGACCTTTTGCATTATTTAGTACTTATTTTGTACTAATTTGTACCACCAATAAAAATTTTGTACCACGTGCCGTTACGACAAAACCCGTGGCGCTGCTAGCTTAATATTAAGCTAGAAAGACCACCTGAGCAGAATCGACTCGGACCTTTTGCATTATTTAGTACTTATTTTGTACTAATTTGTACCATCAAGAAAAATTTTGTACCACGTGCCGTTACGACAAAACCCGTGGCGCTGCTAGCTTAATATTAAGCTAGAAAGACCACCTGCACAGAATCGACTCGGACCTTTTGCATTATTTAGTACCTATTTTGTACTAATTTGTACCACCAATAAAAATTTTGTACCACGTGCCGTTTAGGAGAAAACTACCCCTAATTAATTTTAGCATTTCAAGCAAAGTAGGCTTTTGCATGAGCAGACCCGATCGTCACTTCCAAATAAAAACTATTATAGTTTGTACCGATAAAATATGAACTTTCAGATTTTGTACCCCTTGCCGTTTAGGAGAAAACTACCCCTAATTAACTTATGCCTCAGAAGCAAAGTAGGGTTTTACATGAGCAGACCGGATCGTCACTTCTAAATTATAATCATTATAGTTTGTACCGATAAAATATGAACTTTCAGATTTTGTACCCCTTGCCGTTTAGGAGAAAACTACCCCTAATTAACTTTAGATTCGGAAGCAAATTTAGCTTTTGCATGAGCAGACCCGATCGTCACTTCTAAATTAGAACCATTATAGTTTGCACCGATAAAAAATGAACTTTCTGATTTTGTACCCCTTGCCGTTTAGGAGAAAACTACCCCTAATTAGCTCTAGACTCACAAGCAAATTAGGCTTTTGCATGAGCAGACCCGATCGTCAATTCTACATAAGAACCACTATAGTTTGTACCGATAAAATATGAACTTTCAGATTTTGTACCCATTGCCGTTTAGGAGAAAACTACCTCTAACTAACTTTAGCCTCACAAGCCAATTTAGCTTTTGCATGAGCAGACCCGTTCGTCACTTCTAAATAAGAACCATTATAGTTTGTACCGATGAAATATGAACTTTCAGATTTTATATCCCTTGCAGTTTAGGAGAAAACTACCCCTAATTAACTCTAGCCTCGCAAGCAAAGTAAGCTTTTGCATGAGCGAACCCGATCATCACTTCTAAATTAGAACCATTATAGTTTGCACCGATAAAATATGAACTTTCAGGTATTGTACCCCTTTACGTTCAGGAGAAAACTACCCATAATTAGCTCTAGCCTCACAGGCAAAGTAGGCTTTTGCATGAGCAGACCGGATCGTCACTTCTAAATTTGAATCATTAAAGTTTGTACCGATAAAATATGAACCTTCAGATTTTGTACCCCTCGCCGTTTAGGAGAAAACTACCCCTAATTAACTCTAGCCTCCCAAGCAAATTTAGCTTTTGCATGAGCAGACCCAATCTTCAATTCTAAATTAGAATCATTATAGTTTGCACCGATAACAATTGAACTTTCTGATTTTGTACCCCTTGCCGCTTAGGAGAAAACTACCCCTAATTAGCTCTAGCCTCACAAGCAAAGTAAGCTTTTGCATGAGCAGACCCGATCGTCACTTCTAAATTAGAATCATTATAGTTTGTACCGATAAAATATGAGCATTCAGATTTTGTACCCCTTACCGTTTAGGAGAAAACTACCCCTAATTAACTTTAGCTTTGGAAGCAAATTTAGCTTTTGCATGAGCAGATCAGATCGTCACTTCTATATTTGAATCATTATAGTTTGTACCGATAAAATATTAACTTTCAGATATTGTACCCCTTGCTGTTTAGGAGAAAACTACCCCTAATTAACTTATGCCTCACAAGCAAAGTAGGGTTTTACATGAGCAGACCCGATCGTCACTTATAAATTAGAACCATTATAGTTTGTACCGATAAAATATGAACTTTCAGATTTTGTGCCCCTTGCCGTTTAGGAGAAAACTACCCCTAATTAACTTATGCCTCACAAGCAAATTAGGGTTTTACATGAGCAGACCCGATCGTCACTTCTAAATTATAATCATTACAGTTTGTACCGATAAAATATGAACTTTCAGATTTTGTACTCCTTGCCGTTTAGGAGAAAACTACCCCTAATTAACTCTAGCCTCATAAGCAAAGTAGGCTTCTGCATGAGCAGACCCGATCATTACTTATTAATTCGAACCATTATAGTTTGTACCGAAAAAATATGAGCGTTCAGATTTTGTACCCCTTGCCGCTTAGCAGAAAACTACCCCTAATTAACTCTAGCCTCACAAGCAAAGTAGAGTTTAGCATGAGCAGACCGGATCGTCACTTCTAAATTATAATCATTATAGTTTGTACCGATAAAATATGAACTTTCAGATTTTGTACCCCTTTACGTTTAGGAGAAAACTACCCCTAATTAACTCTAGCGTCTCAAGCAAAGTAAGCTTTTGCATGAGCAGACCGGATCGTCACTTCTAAATTTGAATCATTATAGTTTGTAGCGATAAAATATGGACTTTTAGATTTTGTACCCCTTGCCGTTTAGGAGAAAACTACCCCTAATTAACTGTAGCCTCCCAAGCAAATTTAGCTTTTGCCTGAGCAGACCCGATCTTCACTTCTAAATTAGAACCATTATAGTTTGCACCGATAAAAAATGAACTTTTAGATTTTGTACCCCTTTCCGTTTAGGAGAAAACTACCCCTAATTAACTCTAGCTTCACAAGCAAAGTAGGCTTTTGCATGAGCAGACCCGATCGTCACTTCTAAATAAGAACTATTATAATTTGTACCGATAAAATATGAACTTTCAGATTTTGTACCCCTTGCCGTTTAGAAGAAAACTACCCCTAATTAACTTATGCCTCAGAAGCAAAGTAGGGTTTTACATGAGCAGACCGGATCGTCACTCCTAAATTATAATCATTATAGTTTGTACCGATAAAATATGAACTTTCAAATTTTGTACCCCTTGCCGTTTAAGAGAAAACTACCCCTAATTAGCTTTAGCTTCGGAAGCAAATTTAGCTTTTGCATGAGCAGACCCGATCGTCACTTCTAAATTAAAACCATTATAGTTTGCACCGATAAAATATGAATTTTCAGATTTTGTACCCCTTGCAGTTTAGGAGAAAACTACCCCTAATTAGCTCTAGCCTCACAGGCAAACTAGGCTTTTGCATGAGCAGACCCGATCGTCACTTGTACATTAGAACCACTATAGTTTGTACCGATAAAATATGAACTTTCAGATTTTGTACCCCTTGCCGTTTAGGAGAAAACTACCCCTAATTAAATTTAGCCTCACAAGCAAATTTAGCTTTTGCATGAGCAGACCCGTTCGTTACTTCTAAATTAGAACCATTATAGTTTCTACCGATGAAATATGAACTTTCAGATTTTATACCCCTTGCAGTTTAGGAGAAAACTGCCCCTAATTAACTTATGCCTCAGAAGCAAAGTAGGGTTTTACATGAGCAGACCGGATCGTCACTTCTAAATTATAATCATTATAGTTTGTACCGATAAAATATGAACTTTCAGATTTTGTACGCCTTTCCGTTTAGGAGAAAACTACCCCTAATTAGCTCTAGCCTTACAAGCAAATTAGGGTTTTGCATTAGCAGACCCGATCGTCACTTCTACCTTAGAGCCACTATAGTTTGTACCGATAAAATATGAACTTTCAGATTTTGTACCCCTTGCCGTTTAGGAGAAAACTACCCCTAACTAACTCTAGCCTCACAAGCAAATTTAGCTTTTGCATGAGCAGACCCGTTCGTTACTTCTAAATTAGAACCATTATAGTTTCTACCAATGAAATATGAACTTTCAGATTTTATACCCCTTGCAGTTTAGGAGAAAACTGCCCCTAATTAACTCTAGCCTCACAAGCAAAGTAAGATTTTGCATGAGCGAAACCGATCATCACTTCTAAATTAGAACCATTATAGTTTGCACCGATAAAATATGAACTTTCAGGTCTTATACCCCGTTCCGTTTAGGAGAAAACTACCCCTAATTAACTCTAACCTCTGAAGCAAATTTTTCTTTTGCATGAGCAGAAACGATCGTCACTTCTATATTAGAACCACTATAGTTGTACCGATAAAATATGAACTTTAAGATTTTGTGCTTCTTGCCATTTATGAGAAAACTACCCCTAATTAACTCTAGCCTCACAAGCAAAGTAGAGTTTAGCATGAGCAGACCCGATCATTACATCTTAATTCGAACCATAATAGTTTGTACCGATAAAATATGAACTTTCAGATTTTGTACCCCTTGCCGTTTAGAAGAAAACTACCCCTAATTAACTCTAGCCTCACAAGCAAAGTAGGGTTTTGCATGAGCAGACCGGATCATTACTTCTAAATTCGAACCATTATAGTTTGTACCGATAAAATATGAGCGATCAGATTTTGTACCCCTTGCCGTTTAGGAGAAAACTACCCCTAATTAACTCTAGCCTCACAAGCAGAGTAGGGTTTTGCATGAGCAGACCGGATCGTCACTTCTAAATTAGAATCATTATAGTTTGTACCGATAAAATATGAACATTCAGATTTTGTACCCCTTGCCGTTTAGGAGAAAACTACCCCTAATTAACTTATGCCTTAGAAGCAAAGTAGGGTTTTACATGAGCAGACCCGATCGTCACTTCTAAATTAGAACCATTATAGTTTGTACCGATAAAATATGAACTTTCAGATTTTGTACGCCTTGCCGTTTAGGAGAAAACTACCCCTAATTAACTTATGCCTCAGAAGCAAAGTAGGGTTTTACATGAGCAGACCGGATCGTCACTTCTAAATTATAATCATTACAGTTTGTACCGATAAAATATGAACTTTCAGATTTTGTACCCCTTGCCGTTTAGAAGAAAACTACCCCTAATTAACTCTAGCCTCATAAGCAGAGTAGGCTTTTGCATGAGCAGACCCGATCATTACTTCTTAATTCGAATCATTATAGTTTGTACCGATAAAATATGAGCGTTCTGATTTTGTACCCCTTACCGCTTAGGAGAAAACTACCCCTAATTAACTCTAGCCCCAGAAGCAAAGTAGAGTTTTGCATGAGCAGACCGGATCGTCAATTCTAAATTATAATCTTTATAGTTTGTACCGATAAAATATGAACTTTCGGATTTTGTACCCCTTGCCGTTTAGGAGAAAACTACCCCTAATTAACTCTAGCCTCACAAGCAAAGTAGGGTTTTGCATGAGCAGACCGGATCATCGCTTTCAAATTAGAATCATTATAGTTTGTACCAATAAAATATGGACTTTCAGATTTAGCACCCCTTTCCGTTTAGGAGAAAACTACCCCTAATTAACTCTAGCCTCCCACGCAAATTTAGCTTTTGCATGAGCAGACCGGATCTTCACTTCTAAATTAGAATCATTATAGTTTGCACCGATAAAATATGAACTTTCAAATTTTGTACCCATTTCCGTTTAAGAGAAAACTACCCCTAATTAACTCTAGCCTCACAAGCAAAGTAGGCTTCTGCATGAGCAGACCCGATCGTCACTTCTAAATTAGAATCATTATAGTTTGTACCGATAAAATATGAACTTTCAGATTTTGAACCCCTTGCCGTTTAGGAGAAAACTACCCCTAATTAACTCTAGCCTCATAATCAAAGTAGGGTTTCGCGTGAGCAGACCGGATTTTCACTTCTAAATAAGAATCATTATAGTTTGTACCGATAAAATATGAACTTTCAAATTTTGTACCCCTTGTCGTTTAGGAGAAAAATACCCCTAAATAACTCTAGCCTCACAAGCAAAGTTAGGTTTTGCATGAGCAGACCTGATCGTCACTTCTCAATTAGAATCGTTAGAGTTTGTACCGATAAAATATGAACTTTCAGATTTTGTACCCCTTGCCGTTTAGGAGTAAACTACCCCTAATTAACTCTAGCCTCTCGGGCAAAGTAAGCTTTTGCATGAGAAGACCCGATTGTCACTTCTGAATTAGAACCATTATAGTTTGTACCGATAAAATATGAACTTTCAGATTTTGTACCACTTTCCGTTTAGGAGAAAACTACCCCTAACTAACTCTAGCCTCACAAGCAAAGTAGAGTTTTGCATGAGCAGACCCGATCGTCACTTCTAAATTAGAATTATTATAGTTTGTACCGATAAAATATGAACTTTCAAATTTCGTACCCCTTGCCGTTTAGGAGAAAACTACCCATAATTAAATTTAGCCTTGCAAGCAAATTTAGCTTTTGCATGAGCAGACCCGATCGTCAATTCTAAATTAGAACCTTTATAGTTTGCACCAATAAAATATGAACTTTCAGATTTTGTACCCCTTGCCGTTTACGAGAAAACTACCGCTAATTAACTCTAGCCTCACAAGCAAATTAGGCTTTTGCATGAGCAGACCCGATCGTCACTTCTAAATTAGAACCATTATAGTCTGAACCGATAAAATATGCACTTTCAGATTTTGTACCCCTTTCCGTTTAGGAGAAAACTACCCCTAATTAACTCTATTCTCACAAGCAAATTAGGCTTTTGCATGAGCAGACCGGATCGTCACTTCTAAGTTTAAACCATTATAGTTTGAACCGAAAAATATGAACTTTCAGATTTTGTACCCCTTCCCGTTTAGGAGAAAATTACCTCTAATTAACTCTAGCCTCACAAGCAAAGTAGGCTTTTGTATGAGCAGATCCGATTATCACTTCTACCTTAGAACCATTATAGTTTGCACCAATAAAATATGAACTTTCAGATTTTATGCTTCTTGCCGTTAAGGAGAAAACTACCCCTAATTAACTCTAGCCTCACAAGAAAAGAGGGGTTTTGCATCAGCAGACGGGATCGTCACTTCTAAATTAGAATCATTGCAGTTTGTATAACGATAAAATATGAACTTCCAGATTTTGTACCCCTTGTCGTTTAGGAGAAAACTACCCTTAATTAACTTCAGTCTGGCAGAGGTGTACCACGATAGCAAATGTCTGACAATGGCTGACGTGAGTTCTAATACTATCCCGAAGAATATATAAAAAAAATTACCTTTTATACTTTAACGCAACTTTGGAGGCCCCTTTGTTACCTGCTCCCTGCCATGGCCACCATGATCCAAGCTTCATATGTCGCCAATCGTTCCTACCTGAGTAGGAGGTTTGCGTAGAAAAACTTTCAGCTTTTATAAAATAACGAAGGTCTGGCCGTCGCGGGCTCTTGCTCTATTAGGTAATTTAGAAGAATTATACTGTAGTGAAATTGTATCTTATTTAAAATTTTCTTTTGTTAATCCGATGATTTTTTTTGCTGGGTTTTGATTATGTTTTTCTTGTAATATTAAACAGTTTTTTTTGAATTTACAAAAGTTTTCGTTGTTCTTGGTGGATGATAATGTTCGTTGCAGAATTTTATATGATATATTAAGTTTTCTTTTGATTGGTTAGAGGATTTTGTAGGACTTAAGATAATCAGGGGAGACTTATAACAACATATAGCACACTAGTCTCCATGGGTGGATTTAATGGGGAAAAGTGCTAGACACCTTCTACCTAGTGACTAAATATTCTTCTCAATCTGGTGTTTCTTTTGTGTTGTTTTATTTCGTTTTGGTTTCTACAACAAGATTGACTCAGAACACCTTTTAGGTAAAAAACAGCACTCTCATGCTTTTACGAAATGCCTAAGACATCCCCATACCCACTTTTCACTGATCTACTAGCCAAGGCAGATGCTGCGTCTTAAGGTAATTAATTTCGTAGAAGGAATTCTGTTCGCAATTCTCTCTGCGATAGAGAGAATTTTTATTCATTCCGCGACATTTTATTTATAATTTCGGTCACTGGGCGATTTCTACTATATTAAAATATTCCGCAACATGGTATAAGTGAAAATGAATTGTTTGCAAAATTTATAAAAAATATGTGACAGAGGAAAAGCTTAAGAATTGGCACAATGAGTCTATTTCTAGAGAAAAAAATCCCTTTTAAAAATGAATGATAGCAACCGATGAAGCCGTTTTCTATTCTTTCCTAAGCAGGTTTTTAATGAGAATTAGTGGGTTTGAATCGATCCTCTTTTCCGATAGAAACGGCAGGAATAATCATTATCGTGAAACAATGAGCCTACAGAAAGTGTATTCTTAAGGTGATCAGTCGTCCTCCTTTTGGAAGGACAATTCTGCTTTTGTAGGTTCTGTCCTTCCTCGGAATATGTCCTCCTAGCTGTCCTAGCGATTTCAAAACTAATCTGTTAATCTCTGTATTCAGAGACGTTTTTATATCAGCCATTTATCAATTCAATTCAATTTTTTAACAAAGTATTAGAATTGTTCAATCGAAAGGGTGTTGTTTTCCATCATGACTAAACCAGACTACACATATCTTTGATTATCCGCCAAAAATGATTGAACTGTTAACTGGGTTAGCAGTTTGGTGCAGTCAATGTATATAGCCCAGATTTTGCTGCATCTGACTATCATTTATTCCTGTCTTTGGAAATAATCTTTGATGAGAAAAAGCTTGCCGATAAAAGAGTCAACGAAAATCACTTGAATAAAAAGATAAGCTTAAATAAAAAAACTAAGAATAACAGAACTATCCTGCAATTTTCATAAATGAATTTAATTAAAAGTAAAACCTACAAATATGCAATTTGCAATCAAAACTACATTCCACATCACACGATGCTACTAGGCTTGCCACCTATACGTTTTTGGAGCGTATAATACGTTTTTTTTATCAAAAATATTTGTGAATACGCTATACGTACGTTTTTTGAAAATATTCATATATAATATCACGAGTCGTCAAATAATAATCGATTATTTTTCATAATCATTATTACGAATGTCATTTGAATGTCATTTGACCTCAAATGGCATGACTGGTAATGTTGAAAAATAATCGACTAATAATTTGGTGACGAGTTGTATATAGCAGACAATTTAACGAACAGAAATAGTAACATTATTTCATACAACATAAGCCTTTGTTGTCAAACAAAATTAAATATTATTTCATCTTAGTAGGCGCATAAATGTTATAAATTTGTAATTTATTTTTGACAAATAAACATAAACATGCAATCATTTATGAATGAAAACGGACATTTTTACTATTTGCGAATTGCATTTTCACATAATTTTGTATGTGAATTTTTAAATTAATATATTAAGTAGGCCGAAAATATTCGCTTTTCCTTCCCACCAGAGAAAAATAATCGAAACAATTCGTTTTGATTTGTTAAAAAATAGTAAATGAAGCGTTTTTATTGGACCTTATCGAAACTTTATTTAGTATGTTGAATTGTCAAAAATATACGCCTGTTTTGGTTATAAATAGTTAAATTCAGTTATTTTCATAAATACGTAACCTAAATGAAGTTTTTCCCTTATTAACTGTAATGAATTGCAGAGAAAAGTGGACTGAATATTCTAAAATCAACACAAACGCACTTGAATGACTTAAAATTTGCAAATTTGTGTTTGCAGGCCAGTTAATAAATTTAATTGTTTTGTTGAACGCATTTTTAGCGTGATGGGAAATATATGGACTTACAAATCAAAAGGCTTCATACCGATATGGTGAAATCAGAATTATTTAAGCATTTCAACTACAGATGAGTTGCACTGAATTTGCAAATTTTATTAAGAAAAACGATAAGTCTAACAAAAAATTGATCGAAGCAGCAAAATCGATCTCCTATACCATTTGGTTACTATTTATAAAATTTTTAACTATGTTATTATATGTTATTTAGTCAATTAAAGTAAGACATTTTTTTAATATATTTATTTTGTTTATATTGTTATCGTTTTAATATGGTCTGAAAGACCTAAGTATTGCATTCATGAGCCAAAAGTGAAATTCTTACCCCCACTTTTTTTGGCATTTCTCGACGTTTTAGGACCTACTGATTCTAAAAAAGCAATTTTTTGCTTTAAAAACTTTCATTTTAAGTGATTACGAGTAGGAACATTAAATTTGGAGAAATCTTGATTGTCGGGATTGGTATGTGGGACCAAAATCTAAGTTATTGTATTATAAGTTTGTCAAAAAAAGATTGTTGTCAGAAGAAAGATTTTTATTTATTTATTTACCCAATTTTTTGTAAAAAAATAAAATTGATTATTTGTATGATATGAACTTTTATTATTGAGAATTATGGCATTATAAGTATGTCAAAAAAAGTTGTCAAGTATGTTAAAAGAAAGATTTTTATTTATTTTTTTACCCAGTTTTTTGTATAAAAATGAAATTAATTATTTGAATGATATGAACTTTTATTATTATTATTGAGAATTGTGGCATTATGAGTTTGTCAAAAAAATGTTGTCAAGTGTGTCAAAAGAAAGATTTTTATTTATTTTATTACCCAATTTTTTGGAAAAATAAAATTACTTATTTGTACGACATGAAATTTTATTATTATTATTGAGAATTATAAGTTAGTCAAAAAATAATGTCAAGTGTGTCAAAAGAATGATTTTCATTTATTTTTTTAGGAAAAAATAAAATTAGTTATTTGTATGGAATGAAATGTATAATGAACTTGAAATTATTATTGAGAATTTTATTGCATTATAAGTTTTTCAAAAAAATATTGTCAAGTGTCTCAAAAATATGATTTAATTTATTTTTTTAGATAATTTTTTGGAAAACAAAATTTAGCTGTTTGCTTACGTAAATATAATTGAACATGGAAATTTTTGAATTTGTGATAGTTTTGAAATATTTTTGGAATTTTGAAAAGTTTCAATTTTTGATTTTGTAAGAATTTATGGAATATTTTTAGAATTTTGAAAAATTTTAAATTTTTGAATTTATTATAATTTTGGAAAAATTTTCAATTTTCGATGTTGTTATAATTTATTTCGATGTTGTTATGTTATGATTTATATTTATCTTTGATTTTGCAATAATTTTTGGAATATTTTTAGAATTTTGTTTGAAAAAAGTTTGAGTTTTTGATTTTATTTAATTTTTACAATATTTTTGGAATGATGAAAGAAATATGAATTTGTGATTTTGAAATATTTTCTTGAAACGCTAAATGGAGAGGTTTTTGAGTAGTTTGCTGATTGTATAATATTTTCACTAAATTATGTTAATTTATGATCTGTTATAATTTTCCGACAACGTATTGTTGTTTCGTGTTAGTTTTGTAATACACATCTAAACAGACATAAAAAATACTAAAGTACATGTATTTTTAACAAAAGTAACAAAAAGTTATGTTTGATATATGTACATCGCTTCCCAAAACTAAAAACCATGTCCTCATAAAAGTTTTTGCCGAAAGCTATATCAAAATTATTAACCCAGACCGAAGTCTTGATCGAATCTCACAGCTCTGAGATGATTTCAGCCCCTCCATATTTTTCCAATTAACTTATAAAATAAATAAAACATATGAGTAAAAATAATTCTTTTAATTATTTTATTTCAAAATATATATGTATACGCTTTTGGAAAAATTCAAAGGTGGTAAGCCTAGATGTTACATCATATCAGTGCTAGTTCAACATGTTTAAGAAAATAATTAATTTTTACATTCATTTATTTGGAAAATATTAAAATCTAATTGTTTACCGTTATTTGGGATTATTTTGATCTTTTTGAAAATGAAAAAAATTGATGAAACCATTCCAAGAATTAGCGTACAAAATCTGAAAGTTCATATTTTATCGGTACAAACTATAATGATTATAATTTAGAAGTCACGATCTGGTCTGCTCATGTAAAACCCTACTTTGCTTCTGAAGAAAAAGTTAAATAGGGGTAGTTTTCTCCTAAACGGAAAGGTGTACAAAATCTGAAAGTTCATATTTTATCGGTACAAACTATAATGGTTCGAGTTTAGAAGTAATGATCGGGTCTGCTCATGCAAAACTCTACTTTGCTTGTGAGGCTAGAGTTAAATAGGGGTAGTTTTCTCCTAAACGGTAAGAAGCACAAAATCTGAAAGTTCATATTTTATCGGTACCAACTAAAGTGGTTCTATTATAGAAGTGACGATCGTTTCTGCTCATGCAAAATTTAAATTTGCTTGTGAGCCTAGAGTTAATTAGGGCTAATTTTCTCCTAAAAGGAAAGGGGTACAAAACCTGAAAGCACATATTTTATCGGTACAAACTATAATGGTTCTAATTTAGAAGTAATGATCGGGTTCGCTTATGCAAAAGCCTACTTTGCTTGCAGAGCTAATTAGGGGTAGTTTTCTCCTAAACGGCAGGGGGTACAAAATCTGAAAGTTCATATTTTATCGGTACAAACTATAATGATTCTAATATAGAAATGACGATCAGGTCTTCTCATGCAAAATCCTACTTTGCTTGAGAGGCTATTAGGGGTAGTTTTCTCCTAAACTGCAAGGGGTATGAAATCTGAAAGTTCATATTTTATCAGTACAAACTATAATGGTTTTAATTTAGAAGTGACGATCGGGTCTGCTCATGCAAAATCTAAATTTGCTTATGAGCCTAGAGTCAATTAGGGGTAGTTTTCTCCTAAACGGCAAAGGGTACAAAAACTTAAAGTTCATATTTTATCGGTTCAAACTATAATGGTTCGAATTAAGAAGTGACGATCCGGTCTGCTCATGTAAAACCCTACTTTGCTTCTGAGGCAAAAGTTAATTAGGGGTAGTTTTCTGCTAAACGGCTTGGGGTATAAAATCTGAAAGTTCATATTTTATCGGTACAAACTAAAATGGTTCGAATTTAGAAATAATGATCGCGTCTGCTCTTGCAAAACTCTACTTTGCTTGTGAGGCTAGAGTTAATTAGGGGTAGTTTTCTCCCATTTTGGGGTGATACCCGACCGTAAAAAACTTAAACAAACCATCACAATGTTTTCAACGATAAATCACTTAGAAAGCATTTTAACCAGGTTATCCATATAATTTTAATTTATAAATTGTGATAACTTATATATGTGTCTTATAAATGTGTTCTATTGGTTCAAAAAGAATCTATTCTACTTTAACAATATTGATCAAATCAACTACAATTATACCATCACACATAATTTATGATCAAACATTATCAATAGTACATTATGATGCTAGGACGTAAAGCTAAAGATTTTGGACGGATGTGGAGTTTGCAAATCGAGGCGCTAGCCGAGATTTGCACCCACATTAAGTCCAAAATAGCTTACGTCCGTGCATCATATACTATTTTTTATTCGCCGCAAGCAAAATATTTTAAGAAGAGTTGTTTATTCTAAATTAAAATTACAAATTTTCATTCATTTTAAAATCAAAATATGTGGAACAAGTAACCTTTGAAAAAATATTTATTATTTTTTCCAAATTCTATGACAACAAATGATAACAACTATTTTAATTGGATAATGAAATTTTGAATTTGCGGGTTGCTTTGATAAAAAAATTTATTTTTCATAGAATTTAAACAAATACAAATGCTTTTTACTTTTTTGGACGTAGCTATGACGACAAAATAAATAGCTGAAAAGTGATACTTTAAAGCCGCAAATCACAGTAATAAAGTAACACTTTAATATATAGGCGAATAAAAACAATTTTATTTCAAAATCATCTTTGTTGTTGTGTTTTTTTTTCTTATTTAATCTTTTTGAAACGGCTACTTAGTAAAAAAAATAAAAACAAGAGATTTTGATAATTTTTCTATGGTATTAAATGGCTTGATATTTTTTTTGCAAGAGGTTCATTATAACGCTTATAAAAATGAAACCTTTTGGGTTAGAAAGCTGAAATTTTTTGAGGCTTTAGTTGAAAAGTATGTTTCAAAGCTAAGATGAGTTTAAATAACATAAACTGAAACATGATGAAAGCATTGCCTTTTGCGTTTGTTTTCATTTCAACAGACCTAGGGTCTCAACCGTTAAACGGTTAATAGTTCAACTATTTTTTTTGAAAATTTTGGAAAGATTTATATTTTAAGTACGTGAAAAAAAGTTTTCAAATATGCCAAATATGCCAATTGAGGTTAAAAATTTATGAAAAATAATCGATTATTATTTGACGACTCGTGATATTATATATGAATATTTTCAAAAAACGTACGTATAGCGTATTCACAAATATTTTTGATAAAAAAAACGTATTATACGCTCCAAAAACGTATAGGTGGCAAGCCTAGTAGCATCGTGTGATGTGGAATGTAGTTTTGATTGCAAATTGCATATTTGTAGGTTTTACTTTTAATTAAATTCATTTATGAAAATTGCAGGATAGTTCTGTTATTCTTAGTTTTTTTATTTAAGCTTATCTTTTTATTCAAGTGATTTTCGTTGACTCTTTTATCGGCAAGCTTTTTCTCATCAAAGATTATTTCCAAAGACAGGAATAAATGATAGTCAGATGCAGCAAAATCTGGGCTATATACATTGACTGCACCAAACTGCTAACCCAGTTAACAGTTCAATCATTTTTGGCGGATAATCAAAGATATGTGTAGTCTGGTTTAGTCATGATGGAAAACAACACCCTTTCGATTGAACAATTCTAATACTTTGTTAAAAAAATTAAATTGAATTGATAAATGGCTGATATAAAAACGTCTCTGAATACAGAGATTAACAGATTAGTTTTAAAATCGCTAGGACAGCTAGGAGGACATATTCCGAGGAAGGACAGAGCCTACAAAAGCAGAATTGTCCTTCCAAAAGGAGGACGACTGATCACCTTAAGAATACACTTTCTGTAGGCTCATTGTTTCACGATAATGATTATTCCTGCCGTTTCTATCGGAAAAGAGGATCGATTCAAACCCACTAATTCTCATTAAAAACCTGCTTAGGAAAGAATAGAAAACGGCTTCATCGGTTGCTATCATTCATTTTTAAAAGGGATTTTTTTCTCTAGAAATAGACTCATTGTGCCAATTCTTAAGCTTTTCCTCTGTCACATATTTTTTATAAATTTTGCAAACAATTCATTTTCACTTATACCATGTTGCGGAATATTTTAATATAGTAGAAATCGCCCAGTGACCGAAATTATAAATAAAATGTCGCGGAATGAATAAAAATTCTCTCTATCGCAGAGAGAATTGCGAACAGAATTCCTTCTACGAAATTAATTACCTTAAGACGCAGCATCTGCCTTGGCTAGTAGATCAGTGAAAAGTGGGTATGGGGATGTCTTAGGCATTTCGTAAAAGCATGAGAGTGCTGCTTTTTACCTAAAAGGTGTTCTGAGTTAATCTTGTTGTAGAAACTAAAACGAAATAAAACAACACAAAAGAAACACCAGATTGAGAAGAATATTTAGTCACTAGGTAGTAGGTGTCTAGCACTTTTCCCCATTAAATCCACCCATGGAGACTAGTGTGCTATATGTTGTTATAAGTCTCCCCTGATTATCTTAAGTCCTACAAAATCCTCTAACCAATCAAAAGAAAACTTAATATATCATATAAAATTCTGCAACGAACATTATCATCCACCAAGAACAACGAAAACTTTTGTAAATTCAAAAAAAACTGTTTAATATTACAAAAAAAATATAATCAAAACCCAGCAAAAAAAATCAACGGATTAACAAAAGAAAATTTTAAATAAGATTCAATTTCACTACAGTATAATTCTTCTAAATTACCTAATAGAGCAAGAGCCCGCGACGGCCAGACCTTCGTTATTTTATAAAAGCTGAAAGTTTTTCTACGCAAACCTCCTACTCAGGTAGGAACGATTGGCGACATATGAAGCTTGGATCATGGTGGCCATGGCAGGGAGCAGGTAACAAAGGGGCCTCCAAAGTTGCGTTAAAGTATAAAAGGTAATTTTTTTTATATATTCTTCGGGATAGTATTAGAACTCACGTCAGCCATTGTCAGACATTTGCTATCGTGGTACACCTCTGCCAGACTGAAGTTAATTAAGGGTAGTTTTCTCCTAAACGGCAAGAAGCATAAAATCTGAAAGTTCATATTTTATTGGTGCAAACTATAATGGTTCTAATGTAGAAGGGATAATCGGGTCTGCTCATGCAAAAGCCTACTTTGCTTGTGAGGCTAGAGTTAATTAGAGGTAATTTTCTCCTAAACGGCAAGGGGAACAAAATCAGAAAGTTCATATTTTATTGGTACAAACTATAATTTTTCTAATTTAGAAGTGACGATTGGGTCTGCTCATGCAAAAGCCTACTTTGCTTGTAAAGCTAGAGTTAATTAGGGGTAGTTTTCTCCTAAACGGAAAGGGGTCCAAAATCTGAAAGTGCATATTTTTCGGTTCAAACTATAATGGTTTAAATTTAGAAGTGACGATCTGGTCTGCTCATGCAAAAGCCTAATTTGCTTGTGAGAATAGAGTTAATTAGGAGTAGTTTTTTCCTAAACGGCAAGGGGTACAAAATCTGAAAGTTCATATTTTATCGGTTCAAACTATAATGATTCTAATTTAGAAGTGACGATTGGATCTGCTCATGCAAAAGCCCACTTTGCTTGTGAGGCTAGAGTTAATTAGGGGTAGTTTTCTCCTAAACGGAAAGGGGTACAAAATCTGAAAGTGCATATTTTATCGGTTCAGACTATAATGGTTCTAATTTAGAAGTGACGATCGGGTCTGCTCATGCAAAAGCCTAATTTGCTTGTGAGGATAGAGTTAATTAGCGGTAGTTTTCTTGTAAACGGCAAGGGGTACAAAATCTGAAAGTTCATATTTTATCGGTTCTAGCTATAATGATTCTAATTTCGAAGTGACGATCGGGTCTGCTCATGCAAAACCCTACTCTGCTTGTGAGGCTAAATTTAATTAGGGGTAGTTTTCTCCTAAACGGCAAGGGGTACAATATCTGAAAGTTCATATTTTATGGGTGCAAACTATAATGGTTCTAATTTAGAAGTGACGGTCGGGTCTGCTCATGCAAAAGCTAAATTTGCCTGCAAGGTTAAATTTAATTATGGGTAGTTTTCTCCTAAACGGCAAGGGGTACGAAATTTACGATCGGGTCTGCTCATGCAAAACTCTACTTTGCTTGTGAGGCTAGAGTTAGTTAGGGGTAGTTTTCTCCTAATCGGCAAGGGGTACAAAATCTGAAAGTTCATATTTTATCGGTACAAACTATAATGGTTCTAATTCAGAAGTGACGATCGGGTCTTCTTATGCAAAAGCTTACTTTGCCATTGAGGCTAGAGTTAATTAGGGGTAGTTTACTCCTAAACGGCAAGGGGTACAAAATCTGAAAGTTCATATTTTATCGGTACAAACTCTAACGATTCTACTTGAGAAGTGACGGTCAGGTCTGCTCTTGCAAAACCTAACTTTGCTTGTGAGGCTAGAGTTATTTAGGGGTAGTTTTCTCCTAAACGACAAGGGGTACAAAATCTGAAAGTTCATATTTTATCGGTACAAACTATAATGATTCTTATTTAGAAGTGACAATCCGGTCTGCTCATGCGAAACCCTACTTTGATTGTGAGGCTAGAGTTAATTAGGGGTAGTTTTCTCCTAAACGGCAAGGGGTACAAAATCTGAAAGTTCATATTTTATCGGTACAAACTATAATGGTTCTAATTTAGAAGTGACGATCCGGTCTGCTCATGCAAAAGCCTACTTTGCTTGTGAGGCTAGAGTTAATTAGGGGTAGTTTTCTCTTAAACGGAAATGGGTACAAAATTTGAAAGTTCATATTTTATCGGTGCAAACTATAATGATTCTAATTTAGAAGTGAAGATCCGGTCTGCTCATGCAAAAGCTAAATTTGCTTGGGAGGCTACAGTTAATTAGGGGTAGTTTTCTCCTAAACGGCAAGGGGTGCTAAATCTGAAAGTCCATATTTCATTGGAACAAACTATAATGATTCTAATTTGAAAGCGACGATCCGGTCTGCTCATGCAAAAGCCTACTTTGCTTGTGAGGCTAGAGTTAATTAGCGGTAGTTTTCTCCTAAACGGCAAGGGGTACAAAATCCGAAAGTTCATATTTTATCGGTACAAACTATAATGATTATAATATAGAATTGACGATCCGGTCTGCTCATGCAAAACTCTACTTTGCTTCTGAAGCTAGAGTTAATTAGGGGTAGTTTTCTCCTAAGCGGCAAGGGGTACAAAATCTGAACGCTCATATTTTATCGGTACAAACTATAATGGTTCGAATTAATAAGTAATGATCGGGTCTGCTCATGCAAAAGCCTACTTTGCTCATGAGGCTAGAGTTAATTAGGGGTAGTTTTCTTCTAAACGGCAAGGGGTACAAAATCTGAAAGTTCATATTTTATCGGTACAAACATGTAATGATTATAATTTAGAAGTGACGATCCGGTCTGCTCATGTAAAACCCTACTTTGCTTCTGAGGCATAAGTTAATTAGGGGTAGTTTTCTCCTAAACGGCAAGGCGTACAAAATCTGAAAGTTCATATTTTATCGGTACAAACTATAATGGTTCTAATTTAGAAGTGACGATCGGGTCTGCTCTTGTAAAACCCTACTTTGCTTCTAAGGCATAAGTTAATTAGGGGTAGTTTTCTCCTAAACGGCAAGGGGTACAAAATCTGAAAGTTCATATTTTATCGGTACAAACTATAATGATTCTAATTTAGAAGTGACGATCCGGTCTACTCATGCAAAACCCTACTCTGCTTGTGAGGCTAGAGTTAATTAGGGGTAGTTTTCTCCTAAACGGCAAGGGGTACAAAATCTGAACGCTCATATTTTATCGGTACAAACTATAATGGTTCGAATTTAGAAGTAATGATCCGGTCTGCTCATGCAAAACCCTACTTTGCTTGTGAGGCTAGAGTTAATTAGGGGTAGTTTTCTTCTAAACGGCAAGAGGTACAAAATCTGAAAGTTCATATTTTATCGGTACAAACTATAATGGTTCGAATTAATAAGTAATGATCGGGTCTGCTCATGCTAAACCATAGGCGAAGCGCGAGTATTTAAGAATGGGATGCTGTGTTCTAAATAATATTCCACAATAACTACTATTAAAACTCAAAAATAGTCTATTTGAAGAAACATAGTACATTTTGCTACAAGATATGGAAACGCTGCTTTTTGGTGAATGATATTTATTATAAATTATTTAATTGGAAATCGACGACATACCATTTAAAATTCATATTCTATTTTTCATGGTTACTTTGTCTTAAAAACTATTTGATGAAGATACCATAGCAACTACAATTTGTTATCTAGCGTATATGATTTTATACACTATAGGAAACAACGATTTTCAAAGGGTATTAAATCTGCATGGAAATATAATTCATTTGCTATTGTAGAAAAATATATTTTTTGCATATTTTTCTATTACTTTTAACTAAAGACGCTTACCATTGAAGATCAAACTTGTTTCACTTTAATCTACTCTCCCTCGAACAAGTTGTGTAATTGAAAAGCATTTGATTTTACTAATTTATTTAGATCGGCGGCTACAAACATGTTTTTGTATTTTTTATAATAAAATGGACTAGTCAGATCAAAATAATAATGGACTACACCCAAAAAAATAATCATGGTAGATCCGACAAAATTGCAGGTAAATTCGAATAAAATGACATTGTTTTGGCTCCGACGTTTTGTTTAGTTAAATCAGCGTTTCGAACCCAGAAAAATTTGGGTGCAGGTTCAGGTTCGGGTTCAATACATTAAAATTTAGTGGGGTCGGGTTCGGTTCGGGTTTGGGTTCGGGTTCAAATTTGTTACAAAAAAAAACAATTTTTTCGAATTTTTTTTATGAATTCATTATTTTTTTATGTTACATTGCATACCGTATTTATGTTACACACATATTTATTTTGGAAAAAAATTTTCATTTAATTCTCACTAAATTCTAACTATTCACAATTCTCTACTGAAACAAATAATAACCAAAATAAACTTGTTTGAAACAAAAAAAATTCTGCGAAATATGAAATTTCTTACGCAAACTTCATAAATTTCCCTATTAAAAATTGAACCTGAACCGCGTTTTTGATTGGGTTCGGGTTCGGGTTCACATAATTTAAAAAAAATCTTGCTCCGGAGCGGGTTCAGGGTTCGGGTTCGGTTCGGGTTCAAAACCCTGAGTTAAATCGATTGCATCGCTACTTTTAACACAAATGCACAAAACTTTAACTGTCAAATGATTAAGCTTAATGTTATTTCGACAGTCAATACTGTTGTTATAAACGTCTAGAATATCAAGCATACTACTCTTTTGTAGAATTAACTGCAGTACTTTTGATATGATTATTAAAGTCAACAAAAATGTATTCAATTCAAGTATTTTATATATTGATTTAAAATTCAAAATCAAAAGTAGCTTTCGAATGCAGCATTTTCTTATTTTTGTTAATTTAAGGGCAATTTCTTCAATTTTATATGCAATTTTTTACTTTGTTAAATCGATGTACCTCTGTCGATTTAAAATATTGAATTTTTTTTTGGGTGTAGTCAGATCAATCATAAGCTCAAAATAATTATTTTAAAATAAGAATAAAATTGTATATTTATATTTGAAATATTTTTAAAGTTTATGCGTTCCATTTGTGATCTACTCAAAGCTTTTAAGTTATTTTGTTCTAGAGGAACAGTTTTTATTTAATATCCGAAGCAGTCGTTTGCAATGAAATTATCAATGCACAAAACGGCAAGGAAAATAAATAAATTTTACGGTAAAAACTTGATCGTCTGGTTTGAAACGCAAAATTCAAAATCTGAAAGTTTATATTTTATCGGTGGTTCTAATATAGAAGTGACGATCGTTTCTGCTCATGCAAAAGTTAAATTTGCTTCAGAGGTTAGAGTTAATTAGGGGTAGTTTTCTCCTAAACGGAAAGGGGTATAATACCTGAAAGTTCATATTTTATCGGTGCAAACTATAATTGTTCTAATTTAGAAGTGATGATCGGTTTCGCTCATGCAAAATCTTACTTTGCTTGTGAGGCTAGAGTTAATTAGGGGCAGTTTTCTCTTTAAACTGCAAGGGGTATAAAATCTGAAAGTTCATATTTCATCGGTAGAAACTATAATGGTTCTAATTTAGAAGTAACGAACGGGTCTGCTCATGCGAAATCTAAATTTGCTTGTGAGGCTAAATTTAATTAGGCGCAGTTTTCTCCTAAACGGCAAGGGGTACAAAATCTGAAAGTTCATATTTTATCGGTACAAACTATAGTGGCTCTAATGTAGAAGTGACGATCGGGTCTGCTCATGCAAAACCCTAATTTGCTTGTGAGGCTAGAGTTAATTAGGGGTAGTTTTCTCCTAAACGGCAAGGGGTACAAAATCTGAAAGTTCATATTTTATCGGTACAAACTATAATGATTATAATTTAGAAATGACGATCCGGTCTGCTCATGTAAAACCCTACTTCGCTTCTGAGGCATAAGTTAATTAGGGGTAGTTTTCTCCCAAACGGCAAGGGGTTCAAAATCTGAAAGTTCATATTTTATCGGTACAAACTATAATAGTTCTAATTTAGAAGTGACGATCGGGTCTGCTCATGCAAAAGCCTACTTTGCTTGGGAGACTAGAGTTAATTAGGGGTAGTTTTCTCCTAAACGGCAAGGGGTACAAAATCTGAAAGTTCATTTTTTATCGGTGCAAACTATAATGGTTCTAATATAAAACTGAAGATCGGGTCTGCTCATGCAAAAGCTAAATTTGCTTGGGAGGCTAGAGTTAATTAGGGGTAGTTTTCTCCTAAACGTAAAGGGGTACAAAATCTGAAAGTTCATATTTTATCGGTACAAACTATAATGATTATAATTTAGAAGTGACGATCCGGTCTGCTCATGCAAAACTCTACTTTGCTTCTGAGGCTAGAGTTAATTAGGGGTAGTTTTCTCCTAAGCGGCAAGGGGTACAAAATCTGAACGCTCATATTTTATCGGTACAAACTATAATGGTTCGAATTAATAAGTAATGATCGGGTCTGCTCATGCAAAAGCCTACTTTGCTTATGAGGCTAGAGTTAATTAGGGGTAGTTTTCTTCTAAACGGCAAGGGGTACAAAATCTGAAAGTTCATATTTTATCGGTACAAACTGTAATGATTATAATTTAGAAGTGACGATCGGGTCTGCTCATGTAAAACCCTACTTTGCTTCTGAGGCATAAGTTAATTAGGGGTAGTTTTCTCCTAAACGGCAAGGAGTACAAAATCTGAAAGTTCATATTTTATCGGTACAAACTATAATGATTCTAATTTAGAAGTGACGATCTGATCTGCTCATGCAAAAGCTAAATTTGCTTCCGAAGCTAAAGTTAATTAGGGGTAGTTTTCTCCTAAACGGCAAGGGGTACAAAATATGAACGATCATATTTTATCGGTACAAACTGTAATGGTTCTAATTTAGAAGTGGCGATCGGGTCTGCTCATGCAAAAGCTTACTTTGCTTGAGAGGCTAGAGTTAATTAGGGGTAAAGTTTTCTTCAAATCGGCAAGGGGTACAAAATCAGAAAAATCTTTTTTTATCGGTGCAAACTATAATGGTTCTAATTTAGAAGTGAAGATCGGGTCTGCTCATGCAAAAGCTAAATATGCCTGGGAGGCTAAAGTTAATTAGGGGTAATTTTCTACTAAACGGCAAGGGGTACAAAATCTGAAAGTTCATATTTTATCGGTACAAACTTTAATGATTCAAATTTAGAAGTGACGATCCGGTCTGCTCATACAAAAGCCTACTTTGCCTGTGAGGCTAGAGCTAATTAAGGGTAGTTTTCTCCTAAACGTATAGGGGTACAAAATCTGAAAGTTCATATTTTATCGGTGCAAACTATAATGGTTCTAATTTAGAAGTGAAGATCGGGTTCGCTCATGCAAAAGCTTACTTTCTTGAGAGGCTAGAGTTAATTAGGGGTAGTTTTCTCCTAAACTGCAAGGGGTATAAAATCTGTAAGTTCATATTTCATCGGTAGAAACTATTATGGTTCTAATTTAGAAGTGACGAATGCAAAAGCTAAATTTGCTTGGGCGGCTACAGTTATAATTAGGGGTAGTTTTCTCCTAAACGGCAAGGGGTACAATATCTGAAAGTTCATATTTTATCGGTGCAAACTATAGTGGTTCTAATGTAGAAGTGACGATCGGGTCTGCTCATGCAAAAGCCTACTTTGCTTCGGAGGCTAGAGCTAATTAGGGGTAGTTTTCTCCTAAACTGCAAGGGGTAAGAAATCTGTAAGTTCAAATTTTATCGGTGCAAACTATAATGGTTCTAATTTAGAAGTGACGATCGGGTCTGCTCATGCAAAAGCTAAATTTGCTTCCGAAGCTAAAGCTCATTAGGGGTAGTTTTCTGCTAAACGGCAAGGGGTACAAAATCTGAAAGTTCATATTTTATCGGTACAAACTATAATGATTATAATTTAGAAGTGACGATCCGGTCTACTCATGCAAAACCCTACTTTGCTTCTGAGGCATAAGTTAATTAGGGGTAGTTTTCTATTAAACGGCAAGGGGTACAAAATCTGAAAGTTCATATTTTATCGGTACAAATTATAATAGTTCTTATTTAGAAGTGACGATCGGGTCTGCTCATGCAAAAGCCTACTTTGCTTGTGAAGCTAGAGTTAATTAGGGGTAGTTTTCTCCTAAACGGAAAGGGGTAGTAAATCTGAAAGTTCATTTTTTATCGGTGCAAACTATAATGGTTCTGATTTAGAAGTGAAGATCGGGTCTGCTCATGCAAAAGCTAAATTTGCTTGGGAGGCTACAGTTAATTAGGGGTAGTTTTCTCCTAAACGGCAAGGGGTACAAAATCTAAAAGTCCATATTTTATCGGTACAAACTATAATGATTAAAATTTAGAAGTGACGATCCGGTCTGCTCATGCAAAAGCTTACTTTGCTTACGAGGCTAGAGTTAATTAGGGGTAGTTTTCTCCTAAACGTAAAGGGGTACAAAATCTGAAAGTTCATATTTTATCGGTACAAACTATAATGATTATAATTTAGAAGTGACGATCCGGTCTGCTCATGCAAAACTCTACTTTGCTTCTGAGGCTAGAGTTAATTAGGGGTAGTTTTCTGCTAAGCGGCAAGGGGTACAAGATCTGAACGCTCATATTTTTTCGGTACAAACTATAATGGTTCGAATTAATAAGTAATGATCGGGTCTGCTCATGCAGAAGCCTACTTTGCTTATGAGCCTAGAGTTAATTAGGGGTAGTTTTCTCCTAAACGGCAAGGAGTACAAAATCTGAAAGTTCATATTTTATCGGTACAAACTGTAATGATTATAATTGTAAAGTGACGATCAGGTCTGCTCATGTAAAACCCTACTTTGCTTCTGAGGCATAAGTTAATTAGGGGTAGTTTTCTCCTAAACAGCAAGGGGTATAAAATCTGAAAGTTCATATTTCATCGGTACAAACTATAATGGTTCTAATTTATAAGTGACGATCGGGTCTGCTCATGTAAAACCCTACTTTGCTTCTGAGGCATAAGATAATTAGGGGTAGTTTTCTCCTAAACGGCAAGGGGGACAATATCTGAAAGTTCATATTTTATCGGTACAAACTATAAATTCTAATTTAGAAGTGACGATCTGATCTACTCATGCAAAAGCTAAATTTGCTTCCGAAGCTAAAGTTAATTAGGGGTAGTTTTCTCCTAAACGGCAAGGGGTACAAAATCTGAATGCTCATATTTTATCGGTACAAACTATAATGATTCAAATTTAGAAGTGACGATTGGGTCTGCTCATGCAAAAGCTTACTTTGCTTGAGAGGCTAGAGTTAATTAGGGGTAGTTTTCTCCTAAACGGCAAGGGGTACAAAATCTGAATGCTCATATTTTATCGGTAAAAACTATAATGATTCTAATTTAGAAGTAACGATCGGGTGTGCTGATGCAAAAGCTTACTTTGCTTGAGAGGCATAAGATAATTAGGGGTAGTTTTCTCCTAATCGTCAAGGGGTACAAAATCAGAAAAATCTTTTTTTATCGGTGCAAACTATAATGGTTCTAATGTAGAAGTGAAGATCAGGTCTGCTTATGCAAAAGCTAAATTTGCCTGGGAGGCTAAAGTTAATTAGGGGTAGTTTTCTCCTAAACGGCAAGGGGTACAAAATCTGAAAGTTCATATTTTATCGGTGCAAACTTTAATGATTCAAATTTAGAAGTGACGATCGGGTCTGCTCATGCAAAAGCCTACTTTGCTTGGGAGGCTAGAGCTAATTAGGGGTAGTTTTCTCCTAAACTGCAAGGGGTACAAAATCTGAAAGTTCATATTTTATCGGTGCAAACTATAATGGTTCTAATTTAGAAGTGACGATCGGGTCTGCTCATGCAAAAGCTAAATTTGCTTCCGAAGCTAAAGTTAATTAGGGGTAGTTTTCTCCTAAACGGCAAGGGGTACAAAATCTGAAAGTTCATATTTTATCGGTACAAACTATAATGATTATAATTTAGAAGTGACGATCCGGTCTGCTCATGAAAAACCCTACTTTGCTTCTGAGGCTAGAGTTAATTAGGGGTAGTTTTCTCCTAAACGGCAAGGGGTTCAAAATCTGAAAGTTCATATTTCATCGGTACAAATTATAATATTTCTTATTTAGAAGTGACGATCGGGTCTGCTCATGCAAAAGCCTACTTTGCTTGTGAGGCTAGAGTTAATTAGGGGTAGTTTTCTCCTAAACGGAAAGGGGTACAAAATCTGAAAGTTCATTTTTTATCGGTGCAAACTATAATGGTTCTGATTTAGAAGTGAAGATCGGGTCTGCTCATGCAAAAGCTAAATTTGCTTGGGAGGCTACAGTTAATAAGGGGTAGTTTTCTCCTAAACGGCAAGGGGTACAAAATCTGAAAGTCCATATTTTATCGCTACAAACTATAATGATTCAAATTTAGAAGCGACGATCCGGTCTGCTCATGCAAAAGCTTACTTTGCTTGTGAGGCTAGAGTTAATTAGAGGTAGTTTTCTCCTAAACGTAAAGGGGTACAAAATCTGAAAGTTCATATTTTATCGGTACAAACTATAATGATTATAATTTAGAAGTGACGATCCAGTCTGCTCATGCAAAACTCTACTTTGCTTGTAAGGCTAGAGTTAATTAGGGGTAGTTTTCTCCTAAGCGGCAAGGGGTACAAAATATGAAATTTTTTCGGTACAAACTATAATTGTTCGAATTAATAAGTAATGATCGGGTCTGCTCATGCAGAAGCCTACTTTGCTTATGAGGCTAGAGTTAATTAGGCGTAGTTTTCTCCTAAACGGCAAGGAGTACAAAATCTGAAAGTTCATATTTTATCGGTACAAACTGTAATGATTATAATTTAGAAGTGACGATCGGGTCTGCTCATGTAAAACCCTACTTTGCTTATGAGGCATAAGTTAATTAGGGGTAGTTTTCTCCTAAACGGCAAGGGGTACAAAATCTGAAAGTTCATATTTTATCGGTACAAACTATAATGGTTCTAATTTATAAGTGACGATCGGGTCTGCTCATGTAAAACCCTACTTTGCTTCTGAGGCATAAGTTAATTAGGGGTAGTTTTCTCCTAAACGGCAAGGGGTACAATATCTGAAAGTTCATATTTTATCGGTACAAACTATAATGATTCTAATTTAGAAGTGACGATCTGATCTGCTCATGCAAAAGCTAAATTTGCTTCCGAGGCTAGAGTTAATTAGGGGTAGTTTTCTCCTAAACGGCAAGGGGTACAAAATCTGAATGCTTATATTTTATCGGTACAAACTATAATGATTATAATTTAGAAGTGACGATCGGGTCTGCTCATGCAAAAGCTTACTTTGCTTGAGAAGCTAGAGTTAATTAGGGGTAGTTTTCTCCTAAACGGCAAGGGGTACAAAATCAGAAAGTTCATTTGTTATCGGTGCAAACTATAATGGTTCTAATTTAGAAGTGAAGATTGGGTCTGCTCATGCAAAAGCTATATTTGCTTGGGAGGCTAGAGTTAATTAGGGGTAGTTTTCTCCTAAACGGCAAGGGGTACAAAATCTGAAAGTTCATATTTTATCGGTACAAACTTTAATGATTCAAATTTAGCAGTGACGATCGGGTCTGCTCATGCAAAAGCCTACTTTGCCTGTGAGGCTAGAGCTAATTAAGGGTAGTTTTCTGCTGAACGTAAAGGGGTACAATACCTGAAAGTTCATATTTCATCGGTGCAAACTATAATGGTTCTAATTTAGAAGTGATGATCGGGTTCGCTCATGCAAAAGCTTACTTTGCCTGCGAGGCTAGTGTTAATTAGGGGTAGTTTTCTCCTAAACTGCAAGGGGTACAAAATCTGAAAGTTCATATTTCTTCGGTACAAGCTATAATGGTTCTAATTTAGAAGTGACGTACGGGTCTGCTCATGCAAAAGCTATATTGGCTTGTGAGGCTAGAGTTAATTAGGGGTAGTTTTTTCCTAAACGGCAAGGGGTACAAAATCTGAAAGTTCATTTTTTATCGGTACAAACTATAGTGGTTCTAATGTAGAATTGACGATCGGGTCTGCTCATGCAAAAGCCTAATTTGCTTGTGAGGCTACAGCTAATTAGGGGTAGTTTTCTCCTAAACTGCAAGGGGTACAAAATCGGAAAGTTCATTTTTTATCGGTGCAAACTATAATGGTTCTAATTTAGAAGTGACGATCGGGTTAGCTCATGCAAAAGCTAAATTTGCTTCCGAAGCTAAAGTTAATTAGGGGTAGTTTTCTCCTAAACGGCAAGGGGTACAAAATCTGAAAGTTCATATTTTATCGGTACAAACTATAATGATTATAATTTAGAAGTGACGATCCGGTCTGCTCATGTAAAACCTCACTTTGCTTCTGAGGCATAAGTTAATTAGGGGTAGTTTTCTTCTAAACGGCAAGGGGTACAAAATCTGAAAGTTCATATTTTATTGGTACAAACTATAATAGTTTTTATTTGGAAGTGACGATCGGGTCTGCTCATGCAAAAGCCAACTTTGCTTGAAAGGCTAAAATTAATTAGGGGTAGTTTTCTCCTAAACGGCACGTGGTACAAAATTTTTATTGCTGGTACAAATTAGTACAAAATAGGTACTAAATAATGCAAAAGGTCCGAGTCGATTCTGTGCAGGTGGTCTTTCTAGCTTAATATTAAGCTAGCAGCGCCACGGGTTTTGTCGTAACGGCACGTGGTACAAAATTTTTCTTGATGGTACAAATTAGTACAAAATAAGTACTAAATAATGCAAAAGGTCCGAGTCGATTCCGCTCAGGTGGTCTTTCTAGCTTAATATTAAGCTAGCAGCGCCACGGGTTTTGTCGTAACGGCACGTGGTACAAAATTTTTATTTGTGGTACAAATTAGTACAAAATAAGTACTAAATAATGCAAAAGGTCCGAGTCGATTCTGCTCAGGTGGTCTTTCCAGCTTAAGAGAGGTACAAAATTGCAATTGTTGATATAGTTTTTCGTACACTTCCTTAGATTTTTGGGGTAAACTATTTTGTACAGCGTTTTCTGTTTTCTCCGATATGTGTGGAGGAGTCGATGATTAATTCTTTTATAGTTCTTCGTTATTTATCGGGTGTAGAAAAAATAGCGTATGCCACTTTCATGTAATAGTTATTAATACATGACCGTTGCATAATATACTATTTTATTACAGAAAATTATCAGGATTTTGATTTGATTGTCGTCATTTATCATCAAATAAAAGATTTTTGTTATTTTATGTAAAATAGTTCAGAGTTGAAAAACTTTTTTAGATATGCAAAGTGTTACATTGATGTGTGGCAAGTTTGGACCGTTTCACAAATTATTACAAATTAAATTAATATCTAACGAAACCTTAACCCAGAAATGTTTCGGCAGTTTTTTCATTGCACTACAAGAGATCAAGGTACGTCAGACCTCAAAACTATAAGACTAATTTAAACTTTGCACATGATCTCAGTTATTGATAGAAGCTTTTGCTCGAAAGCTATTAATCGACAATAAATTTAAACACTTCTGCCACTTCAGGGTTGAAAGTAACACCTAAACTAATTTATGGTACAAGATACATGCGATTTTAGTTCCATAAAGATAACTTCTAATCTTCTCAAACGGTAAGATTTTAAACTTATTTTTTGCCCAGAACAATCATAATTAGTCTCCAATTAACACTTCTGTTTTTAAATTCAAAGCTCAAAATTGTTTTTAAAAGTAAGTAAATCCTTTTTCACCAAAAAAGTTGTCCCAATTTTATTTATTTTTCTATCAACTAAATTTTCTAGTTACACAATCATGAATAATTTAATTGGAATAAAGGTTTTAAAGGATTAAATGTACTAAAGCAATAAAAATTATTATGATAAATTATTCAGATTCATGTGAAAATTTTATTTATTTTCCTGAACAAATTGAGATTTATTTGCATTATCTTTTTTCTAAATAATAATTCATGTCTGGTTATTTTGGGAATAGGTGCCATTTAAATGAGGGTTGATGTGGTTTAATGAAGATTTAAGTAGTTATTGTTTTCTATTTAAAGCTTTCAATAGTTTAACAATAAAATAAAAAGTTGAATAGCAGGAATTTTATAATAAGTCACCTTTTATTATAGTTGATTAAAAAACTATTCGAACCGTAATAAAAACATTGATGAGAATACTTTAACTTAATTATGCTGTTACAGTAATAATTGAGAAAAGCTTACCAACTAATAAAATTGACAATAAAGTAATTGGATCTGGTATTTCTTCGTAGCCTTCTATTACTTCTTCTTCCGTCCGAAGCCATGATTCATTGTAATATGTTGTTACCTTAAAGTATAAAAATATACAAAAATTATTACTTAGGTTATTACAAAATGGTTTATACAATGGTTACAGATCATATGCGTTTCATCTTTATAAGTTGTTCTAATTTATTACCTACAATATCTACATTCAAAAATGGGACAAAATTAGGCAAACCACAAATTACTATCATTATATTATTCACATAAGGTATTATACTGACACCAATATTTTCTCCGATAAAACCCTTGTTGAGTACTGAACTAACAATTAAACATTTTCTCATTATAATTTTTTGTCTTAACGAATATTTTAAATTGTATAATTTTATCTCATATGGTAACACTAAAGCTGTCAAATAAATAGATTTTTTAGTCGGGAAGGGGGAAAAGGGAAAACACGTTTATTTTCATTTGCTCTTACGGATTAGAAGAATTTAATAAACAAAATTGTATACAGTTCACAAATTTCAATTCGAAATTCGAAGTGAACCAGCGCAACATAATTTGGTCCATCAAACGGATTTTTATTTATCAAAAAGAGTAATAATCAGAAGTTACGTGCATAACCTCAAAATGACGGAAGAGAAAAACTCATGCTGTGCACTAAACGGGGCGTTGTTATGCGTCAACTATCCAGTATTCAAGTATATTTAAAATGTTCTGCCGACAAAGATCAATTAATATTAGCTAAAAAACTGGAATTAGCGGAACAATATTTTTCGTCTTTCGAAGAAGTCCAATCGGAGTTGGATGCCCACATTAACGACAAAAACGAAAAAGAAATCGTTGAAAAGGCTGGGGAAATCGAACAATTATATTTTAATATACTATCAAGATTGAAAGCTGATACAGCGAGTGTGATTATTGACGAACAGCTCAATGTTACAATTCAAAACACTGTTGATGCCAGCGATACACAGAAATTCAGCCTTGATCATGACAAAACACCCGGATTAATAGCAACTCCTCATATCAGTAAGTCCGCATCAATTAACACTTGCAGTGAATCAGTGTCGAACGAGATTGAAACAAATAATTCGGGTATCGAAACAAATAATTCGGGTACGAAATTCCAGTTTCATTGGGTGAGGATGCTATCAAATCAATCAAAACAATTCCATTTTCATCTGAGACATACGAGTTAGCATGGGAAACTGTGAAATCACGATATGACAATCATCGCCTTATAACATAATCTCACATTGCAGCTCTGTTTAACCTCAAATATGTCAATAAGGAATCGGCAACCGAATTACGCAATTTAAGCAACGAAGTACTGATAAACGTCAAGGCACTTAATCAGGTGGATCAGCCACTCATGAGTGCAGCAGAATGTTTCTTATACATATTGTAACAAAACATCTTGACAAGGACACTCATAAGCAATTACAAATTCCAAACCAAACATTAGCAACATGGCAAAACCTACGTATGTTTATTCAAAATCGATGTTTTGTATTCAACTGCCAAGACAAGAATTCAACTGCATATGGCCGTAATTCCGAATTGCCTGTAAAGAGTGTTGACGCAAGTAACAAATCCACATATACATCCTGCGCAGCACAACAACAAAAATTTCATCTCACACAAAAAACCTTTCACACCACGCACAAAGGTGAAAAAATAAACAAGCATTGTGACATTTGATGGTGATTCGACTCATTACTCTTCACAGTGCATTAGTTCCCTGAATTCTTCTGTCACCGACCGCATCGAGAAAGTAAACTTATTACAGCTCTGTATCAGTTGCCTACGCAACCATCATTCACATGAATAGTGAAGCATTTGGATGTCACAGCATTTGGATGTCACAAGCGCAAATTCATGTACACCACAAAATGCAAGCCATAATGCGAACTCAAATGTTACCTGCAAGTCCCTTTTGCAAAAAAAGAAAGTGTTTTTAGCAACTGCGACCATTCGTGTTCGCCACAAAAACAACAAAATTCATACCGCGAGAACATTATTGGATTCTGCATCAACTGTTAAATACGAAACCGTAACATTTGCAGCAAAACTGAATTGCAGTAAAAAACGGAAGTCAATATACATATTTGGAATTAACAATCAATCCTTAACTGTCAAACACATATTATCAGCTACAATACAATCCAAATTATAATTCAAACATGGATTTCTTAGTTATATCACAAATCACCGAAAAACTTCCACGCACCGTCGTTGACCTTTCGGAATGGTGCTTACCATCGCACATTAAACTTGCCGACCCTGAATTTAATATTCTAAAAATGATCTATATGCTTATAGGAGCAGAAGAATATGGCAAAATCGTACGCGGCGAAATCATCGAACTTTGTGCTAAGCTAATTTACCAGATTCAACAAACACCGTTTTGGATTTGTATTACTGGGCAAATATGTTCCCAACTATCCTATCTTTCTACTAGTATCACTTCAGATGAGCCTATTAGCAATACTAGGCTATCGCAACAGATGGCAAGTTTTTATGATGTTGAAATGAGTCCATCGGCACCGAAAATATCAAAGGACGAAGTCTTGGCCGAAGAAATGTTTTGCAAATCAGCCCATCGTCATTCTGAAGGTAGATATTTCATCGAATTGCCTCTCAGAAAAGATAAACTGATAGAGTTAGGAGAATCCAGAGAAACAGCAGTGAAGCGACTTAAGATACTTGAAAATTCTTTCTCCAGAAACACAATTTTGAGGAAAGAGTACACCGATGTCATAAAGGCATTTATCGTTCTAAAGCATATAAAATTAGCAAATTTACCGCTGGAGAACTACAATCAGATATTACATGCCACACCATGCGGTGTTCAAACCTGAATCATTGACGACAAAAACGCGTGTTGTTTTTGATGCGAGCGCCAAGACATCATCTGGCATTTCATTGAACGAGATTTTAATTGTTGGTGCTACCGTTCAACAAGAACTTTTTTCAATCATACTTCGATCAAGAAATAAATATCTATTTAAATATCTGATCACAAGCGATATTCGCAAGATGTATATCGGCTGATTTTAATATCAGAAAGTCAACGGCCACTTCAAATGATACTATGGATGGAAAATAGGGAACAGCCCATTAAAGAATACATTCTTAACATCGTCACATACGGAATGGCCGGCTCACCATTTCTTGGTACGCGAATCTCAAAACAAATTGGTATCAAAGCAAAGCAAAGCAATAATCGAAGACTTTTACGTGTATGATTTAATCACAGGCCACAATAATATCGCAGACGCTAAAATATTAGTAAACAATATATCACGAATTTTGCAAGAATATGGGATGACACTGCATAAATGAGCATCGAATTCAGCTGAGATATTAGATCAAATACATCCGCCGATTCGTCACGAACAATCGTTAATTGAATTTAATACAAACGAAACCGTGAAGGCCTTTGGAATAGCATGGCAGTCTTCCACCGATACATTTCATTTCCAAATCGAGATTCCGACATCAATCAAACCTGAACAAGTCACCAAACGTCAAGTATTATCAGAAATATCTAAACTTTTTGATCTGCTTGTACTCATAGGGCCAGTCATCGTTATTGGCAAATTATAATCATCCAAGAATATATCTTGGAAATGCAAATTGGATTGGGATGATTAGTTGTCGCTGAAACTTCTCAAGCAATGGAATGAATTTTAATCCGATTTTAACAACATAAACGATATTTCAATTAATCCCTGCGTCATCGATTATTCAGCATCGGATCAAGTGCATGTACATGGATTCTGGGAAGCTTCGAAACGCGCATGTGGAGGGGTACGAATCTATTATGCAGAGTAAATCTCACGTTTCATCAATCAAAAATCTCGACATCACAAAACTGGAACTTTGTTCAGGAGCCCTATTCCCGAACACACAAATGTGAATTATGACAATATTGTGAAGTTTGTATTTCATAACATTCATCGGTAACGGTAACGATTTTAGGAAAAACGAATTTCACATTATTGTCAATTTTGAAACTGGATTCAGAAGGAACCGTATAGACTACCAAAGTTTATAGCAGAGTCAACGAAATTCAGCATTTTACCGAAGGGTACGAGTGACGACACGTTACAACATAATAATGCTGATATTTTATCAAGGGGTGAATTGCCTTCCATCCTAAAATTGACTGCAATGTGGTGGCGCGGTCCAACGTTTCTCTATCAATGGATTTATATTCCGGAGCTCAAGGCAATTACGATGATTTCAATCGACAATCCATCATTCGAAAATATAACTATTCATCATAATATCAGCAACTATAAGAAATTACAAAGATGTCATACGTATTGAGATTTGCTGATCTAATCTACTCTTCATCTAATAAGACTAGTTCAAAAAGAAAGCTTAGCCGAAAAGTTAACACGTCTTGAAAACGGAATTTGGGAAAAAGTGTAGATTTAGAAATCTTGAACCGTTTATCGACGAAAACCAGAATATAATTCGAGTAGGCGGCATACTGCAAAATTTTAACCTGTCATATGAACATTAGCATCCAGCGCTTCTTCCTGCTAAATCAAATCTAACGTCAATAATCATGGCGTCATCACACCGAGCATGGTCATGCGGTTCAACAACATTTATTGTCTATACTTCGTGAGCAATTTTGGATTCTGAATGGGGAATCAGTCATTCGTTAAATTATTCGTCAATGCATGACATGTTTTCATCACAAGCCTACAGAAATGAGTCAACCAATGGGACAACTACCACTCTCTCGCATTGTTTAAACGCATCCATTTGAGTCAACAAGTGTAGACTACGCAGGTCCAATAACCTTGAAAATTGGTAACAAACAATCAAAACCAACACAAAAGGGATATATTGCGCTATTTGTTGGTTTTGTCACTAAGGCGGTCCACTTAGAACTTGTCTCCGATATGATAACTTCGACATTTCTGGCTGATTTATATCGCTTTATTCATTGTTGCTTTATTCAAATTGAGAGTCTTTTGAATTCACGACCCCTTACACCCATATCAAATGATCCCAATGATTTTTCTGCACTAACTCCAGGTCATTTTTAATTGGAAGGCCGTTCACGACATTGGCTGAACCAAGTCTAGTTGATGTACCTCTAAATCGCATTTCAAGATGGCGGCAGCAATTGCAACTAGCTAAAGAACAGTTATCGAATCGTTGGAATAAGAAGTATTTAAATGTACTCCAAATAAGTAAAAAATAAAACCATCCAGCTCGCGACATCAATTTGAACATGTTGTGCTCATTAAAGAAGACAATTTGCATCCAATGGCCTGGAAGTTAGCAAGGATAACAGAGCTACACCCTGGCGCTGACAACGTAGTGCGAGTGGTCACACTTCAAACCGCAACGGGAGAATTGAAGAGATCGATTACCAAAATATGCCCGCTACCCTTTTACGACCAAGTAGAAGAAAAAATAGAGTGATTCAATCCCTCAATGCCCGGGAGGATGTTGAGTACTGAAATAACAATTAAACATTTTATCATTATAATTTTTGTCTTAACGAATATTTTAAATTTTATAATTTTATCTCATATTTCCGTATGTCAAATAAATAGATTTTTTAGTCCAAAGGGAGAACGCGTTTTTTCATTTGCTCTTACGGATTAGAAGAATTTGGTAAACAAAATTGTATACAGTCCACAAATTTCATTTCGAAATTCGAAGCAAACACCCTGAACATTTGCACGCGAGCTGCAGCAATCTTCGTATTTTTCTTTATGTCCTCTTCTGAAAGGGTTTCAAATAATTAAGTCAGTCTAATCGTCTCTTTTCCTTTCCATTCTATTTTGAATTTGAAAGAACACCTCAACAAATACAAGCTTTACAAATCAAGATTTTATTTGATAAAATTTTTCGACTTTCAATTTTCACAAATATTTTTTTTTTTTCAATAAAATATGTTGTTGTGTCGTGTAGTAGGAATTACAATATGTGTCACAATAACACATTAAGACCAAGGTCCCACAACAACATACGTTCAAAGGTGTTGATGGACGTAAATCTTTCTTTTTTTGTTTTTTTATATTTTTTGTTAAAGAATGGATAACTAAACAATAAATCCTATCACTGACAAAATACGACATAGGTATAATTGACATTTTATGACAGAAAACAGAAAATAAAAGTAAATTAAAAAGTAAATAGCAAATTTTTACTAAAATTTTCTGCAACTAAAAAAAATGTAGTTGCCAATAATCCTGCCGATTGCATATTCCTTGATCCTGTGACGGACTGACGAGGAAACAATAGCGTCTCATCATCAAGGATTAGTTTACTGATAAGATTGAGGGGCTACCGTGGACTATATCATCCGCCACCGACCCTAAGATGTCACCTTGGCTAGTGATATCTCACTGCTATTGCCAGTGGTATGTGATATCTCACGTTAACTATGTCAATAGCAGGGACTGGAGTGCGCGGGGTTGTCACATTCGAAGATCAAAAATAAAAAAAATTTACAAAACAATAAAAACTGATCCCTCCATGCGGACCATAGTATCAACAAGTCTTATAAAACATACAATTATAGTATAGTATCAACAAGTCTTTTAAAATATACAAAAACTAAATAAAATTTTAAACTTATATTCTTCCAAAGGATCACATTCTTGACACCAAAAGTTTCCACCAGGAGTTTCCTCCAATCGTCAATAATAGCAATTTAAATCCAGTATCGTCAAACTTCTAAATGAAACAATAAAAAGTGAAATCACTCAAAATTTTATAAAAACTAAAATTTTCACTCCACCTGCACAAATTTAAATTGGAATTTTGAAATATTTTAGTGACAGATCTTTATCTCTTTCATAATTGTTTTAAATATTTTCTTTGGTTGTTACTAAAAAATATGTCAAACCTAGCTCATATAGGAATTAAAGGGTTAACCTTAATTTTATGTTTTTATCGAACAATTGGATTCTTTTAGTAAAAAAAATCAAATAAACATAAAGGGATGAATTGTACTTTTCTGGTGAAAATATAAATAGAATTATTTGCCCAATAAAATTTTTATTGTTATGTTTTAAATTTCCAATTTATTGTCGAGGTTAAAACTTTTATGGTATAACAAATGAAAAACTGATAAGTAAAGGTACTAAAAAGGTTATCATTACATCTTATGTATTCCTTTCGCATTTCAATAAATATGTATGTACATCATTAGGGAAAATGTTGTTTTTGTTTCGTACAATAGAAATTTGCAAGACCAAAAAGTATCACTTTTTCGGGCGTGTCTGGGTTTTCTGACCGAATCATAATTGAAGTCAAGAACATTCTACTTTTTTGTACAACTGTCAATTTTTTCATGCAATAATAATTATTATTTTGAATATGTATCGTTATTTTGACGCCATATTAAAAATTTAAAATGTGTACATATTTAGTTTTATACGGTTTGTGCTTATGGTTTTATTATTATGTGGTATTCATAATTTATTACCTTTTCCTATTTTTTCAGCTCAATCAGAAAATTATAATTTTTTAAATTATAATATTAATCCTTAAATATTTTGTTTGGTATTTGCATCAATAAATATATTTTTTGTTATATTAAATACATATGCGAGAATCTGTTATAATTTATTTTAATGCTGTACATCTTTTCTAAGTCAGTAGCAATATAAACACTAAATCAATTTGAAAAGGGATGACAGAAAGAGTATGAAAGTAACAAATTTATTCTGGTTTGGTAAGAAAAACGGTCGAATAAATATACATGATTTTTTTTGGTGTAGATTTCATTGTCCGTTTTAACATCTGTGTTTAGTTTTACTGTCAGGGGACTTTATTAAATCCAAAAACAAGAGCATTTTCAGTTAATTTTAATAGAAGCTCTTATAAAAAAGAAATTGAGGATGGGTTTGGGAAAATACATAGACTGATATTATACCGCTGGTGTGTATGAAAATGTGTTCCGCAAATTTAACTTCCAATACGTGTTTTCGCGTGTAATCGGAAAATTGTTCAAAAATCCATTTATTATTCAAGGATAAAATGTTTTGTTTAAAAGCATACATACAAAAGGAATTCTTTTAGGTAGATTTCATATAAAAATCTACCTATTGTAATGTGCCTCATCTCGGAATTTCGGGAAAATTTTGGTGCCAAACGACTATATATGATAAGTGACGAAAAAACAAAAAACGGTCGCATTTGTTGAGGTAGATCAAAAAAATTTTCTGTATATGTGTGTTCTATTAATATCTTGGACAAGTTCGTGAATCAGCAAAATCCGACACGTGGTGAGAAAACTAGAGCTTTTTTTCTAAAAAAAATTGATTTTTTAAAACAGTTATAACGGCCGTTTGGATACTAATATTTAAAAAAAGTTAACAAATTTGGAATCTTTGAATTTTTTTTATCAATTTACTCTAAAAATAGAATTCTGCAGTTAGAGGTTCCTTAGTGAGCTCAGACAAAAAAGTTTGCAAAACGATTTTTTTTTAAACAACCGGCACTCTCATGGTCGCATTTGTAAAGCCAGATCAAAAATCTTTTTTTAAAAATGTGTGTTTTATAAATATCTTGTTCGTAAATCAGCCACATCCAACATATGGTTAAGAAACTAGAGGCTTTATACTAGAAAAAAAGTATGTTGTTTAGATCCGTTATAACGGCCGTTTGAATTTTAATATTTTTAAAAACTTCACAAATTTAGAATCTTTGAAATCTTTTTTATCAATTTCTTTCAAAAATAGACCTCCGCAGTTGGAAGTTTCTGAGTGAACGGCTCCAACAAAAAAGCTTGTAAGACACAAAATGCGTTTGAAATAACCGGCACTCTCACGGTCTCATTTGGGGAGCCAGATCAAAAAACTTTTTTTAAAAATGTGTGTTTTATAAATATCTTGGACAAGTTCGTAAATCAGCTAAATCCAACACATGGTTAAGAAAATAGAGGCTTTATATTAGAAAAAAAACTGGTTTTTTAAATCCGTTATAACGGCCGTTTGGATACTAATATTTTTAAAATCTTCATAAATTTAGAATCTGTGGAAACATTTTAATCCGTTTCTTATAAACATTAACCTATGCATTTAGAGATTTTTGACTCGTCGGGTTCAACAAAAAAGTTTGCAACAAGCCCCAAGAAAAACAATTTCCAAAAACCTTATAACAGTAAATGAAAAAAAAAATAAAAAGATTTGAATAGAAGAAAATAGTATATTATACACGAGCATTAACCGGGATACCGTTTGGTATATGCGAGTGTATTAATAACCATTACATGAAAGTGGCATACGCTATTTTTTCTACACCCGGTAAATAACGAAGAACGAAAATTACAACGAAAATTTCAATTTTCAAATTTCAAATTTTAAAGTTCAATTTTTTTTCCCATACGAAAATTTCAACAAACGTCAAATGCATAGCATGTTTGATTGAAAAAATATGGGTTTCATTCTATTGATTAAAAATCTGTATCGTAATAAAATCTGTATCGAAATGAATATCATTATAAAACGGATTTTGGTCATATAAGTGTATTTTTATAGTACGGGTGTAGAAAAAAACTGTTTTTTCTTAGAAATAAACTATTTTGATATTTTGCATTAGTTGCACGACATATAATATAGGGTAGGTTGGCGTTTGTTTTTCATATAGTGTCATAAATTGTCACACATATGTTCTGTGGTAGATCTGATATTTGTTTGCTGCAAAATTGGGTAGATGTAGTTTTGCTTATATGTAGCTAATTTTCTTTTTAAAATTTGTTCGATATCTGTTTGTAATTAGTTTGTTTTGTTTAAACTAATCTGATACATCAGATTCTACTAGTACACAAAACTGTCTGATCTCAAAATCTACCTATTTCTAGCGGACATCCTGCCGCTCGGACTATTTCTTTTGTTATAACCAGTGTGCAATTATTTAATTGAAAAACCATTGATTAAAGTGATTCCCGTAAGTGGTTATTTGTTGACGTAGACAATTATATTGAAGTTCGGCAAAACGTCAATCTATATGTTGCAGAATAGTACAAAATAAAAATAGTTAAATTAAAAAAAATTATAAAAAGGATAACAATATGGCATATATAAAGTGCGTTAGTGCATGTTACAAAATTCTCGTGCATAATACACGTCATGCACATGATGTGCACCATACAGTGTACATCTCGTAAAACGCCTCAGGACATATGTGCACACAAACGTTGTTTGACGTATAAAAAAAAGGAAGCGAAACGAAATTTATTAATCGATAAGAATAATAAACAAGAATAAAAAAAATGGTGAGTGAAAAAGTAGTTTAACATTTTCTAAATTGACAGGTTTCATTTATCTTTTTATGAGATAATATGTTTTTCATAATAAATTGATAAATTTTATTTTATTTACATCTAAAATTATGTGAGAAAGAAATTTTTTGGTGAAGTTTAATAAAAACATTTACAAAAACACACAGGCACTTTGAATAATGAATTTTAGTGATTCAAAAAAATGATTACATTTAATTAATATTTTGGGATTGTCATTGTTCATGTCGGTTTAGTAACATTTAAATTTATTTTTTTATAATATTAAGAAAATTATGGAAAATAAAGATTATGTTTTACATGTATCCCAAAAATTTCACTTTTTTGAATTCTGATTATTTTTCATTTCATTTGTATCGTTAAAAAAATGGCAAATAAATGGACGCCTCATTCACAAATGGAATCACACATATACGTTTTCATTGTAGATCTTAAAAATACGACTTTAAAATTTCATAAGTTCTACAAATTAACTTCGGGAGAGAGGGTGGAATTAGAAAATAAGCCACAAAAAACACTTTTTTAAAATTAGTAAGAAAAGTTATGAGTATAAAATACTAAAATAAATTTTTAACGAATCTTTAATTGGGATAGGTCCCTTTGTGTAAGTAACCAAGTTTTATTCTCTTCTAAATATTTCCGGCCGATGGAATTCATACTTTATTAGATATCCAACGGACAGAAGGACAAAACCTCAGTCTCCCAAGTATGGTTACGTTTTTTTTGTAAAAAACGTTGGGCTTATTGCTGTCTCATATGGTTGTTTTCAGGTTTAATCTATACTTTTGTCTAGTCTAGATCCACATTTTGAACTTTTAGACTCAGAAAATGAACATTCGTAGAAAGAATTTTGAAACAAGATATCTTAGTTTAAAAAGACGGTTACCTAGCGGAGCCTTAAACTATAACCTTAATGTATGTTTTCGAATTATTTGCTTAACTATAATTATTCAAAATTCAACGCCTATTTATAAAACATTTTAAAGGTGGATATTACACAAGTTTTTGGATTACATTGCAAATATGTTTTTTTTACTTTTTACCTGATATATGATTCGGGGAAATTTTAATCAATTTTTAAAATTTCATAATACTTCCAACATCATACTTAAAGCGATAAGAAAAATGAAAATTTGATAACATGAGAAGGTGAGTCATGAGTGAATATCATTATATATGAAAATGATAAAGTTGTGAAAAAGGAACAAGAAACTTAAACTAATGAAACCAATTTTTTATTTGAAAACAACGAATTAGGACAACAACAGTGATACATTTTTGGAATTGAAAATATGTGGTATGTTTCTTTAGTTATCACTTGACATCTGCAAGTTTTAAGCATTCTGTCAGATGCCTGATATAAAGACAAACTATAAAGTTTCTGCAGTTGTTTAGAAAAATGTGATTAATACATAACTGGGTTCTCACAAACCTAAATTTATAGTTTATCTACTATGTTGCTATTATAGTTTTAATTTTCCATTGATGACAAAAACTATGGATAAGTTACGGAAAGGGTTAATAAAATATAGAACAACAATATCGAGGACATACAAATACGCCCCAATACATAACATTTACGACATCACAAAAGCTCAAACAAAAATTGAACTTTAAATTTAAATTGTTATTTGATGGAAAAATGTTATTGTATTTATTTTATTTGTATTCCAACCAGTAAAACCAACATTATAAAAAAATTGAAGCAAAACACCAAAAAGTTATGCTATTTTATGAAGGTTGTTTTTTAATACGAAAAAAGGAACTTGCTCTTTTGTTGTAACTTTTGATTTTCATTTTCGTAATCAAAAACTAAATAAAAAGGATTAATTAAAAAAAGAAAGTTGCTTAGATGTAGAAGAAGAAAAACTATACAAAACATTTGATTTTCTTTGACTACAAGACTAATAATGTGTAAAAAAACGAAAAAGTAAAATGGTAAATAGAAAAACAATCAAAAAAGTTTTTCTTTTGTGTTGCTGTTAGTAATATAATGTCGTTATAGTTGAAGCAAAGTTGGAGTATGGGAAAATATTGTAAAAAAATCAATATAATGTTATCGAAGTTTGTTTACTACTACCAATCATGCAATCATAAAGAGTATGAGTTACTATATGTGGTTGTTTTGTGATAAAGACAAATTTGCATTTAAATCAAAAGCTTTTGCTTGGATTTGTTATTTTAAAATTATAAAGTAATTGTTGTTTGCTAGAGATTTTAGTGGAGTGGATGTTAAGGAGTGGTATTTGCAAAATGTTGTAATTCCCTCACATAACTTGATTATCACATTATTTTGTAAAATTCTTTATGACGCATATGGAGTTTTACTCAGAAAATATTCAAACACCAAAAGAAATAATATGCTATGCCTAGATCATCAAACGAATTGTAGTTACTTAATTTTGTTTATGTTTAATCATTGCTCAATTTCCGACATGACCTCTCAAGTTGAAATTTATCTCTTCTTTAAAACCTACATATTCTACTATTTAGAATATTTAAATATCACTTATTTTCAATAGGAAAATAAGCTCTACATAACACACCTCCAAAACCAAGTTACCGAAAAAATACCGTTTGTGTTCTTAAATTTTTTTAATAAAACTGCTGTTTTCGTTCTAAATATACTAAAATAAAAGTGTGTAAAAATTCATTAATTACTAATTCTACTTTATATATTCTATCTATTTTTTAGACAGAATATTTAGGTTCTAATAAGTATTTTAATACTTATTAGTCATAGAATTTTGTCATATATGCTCTCAATGATGTCTGACTGAAAATTGAAAAGTGAAATTATTATATTTTTAATTCTAGCTAAGTACGTGATCGGAATCGAACGGAATCGAAATTGATCGTAAATAGTTGTTGAAGATTCAAATGGGATGTTAATTTTGTAGTTGACAAAATTAATAGGACTTATCAAGTTTTTAGAATATGATAAGTACTTAGAAAGGTGTTGATTTAGGTGCTTATTTAGGTGTAAAGTTCTATTTTGAAAATCAATAGTCTGAAAATAGGTTTTTGAGATTCGAATTAGATGTTAAATAGTATTTTTATAGATTTTGTAGAAGTTAATAAGTTTATTGAAAACAAAAAATTCTTGAGAGACAGCCGGAGAATGTCTACACTACCGTAAGGTTAAAAAACCAGTAAAGGATTCAAATTAATTACACTAAACAAAATATTTGATTTTCTTTGACTACAAGACTAATAATATGTAAAAAACGAAAAAGTAAAATGGTAAATAGAAAAACAATCAATATAGTACATTATGATGCAAGGACGTAAAGCTAAAGATTTTGGACGTACGGGCAGTTTCACCCACATTAAGTCTAAAATAGCTTACGTCCGTGCGTCTATTATACTATTTTTTCTTCGCCGCAAGCAATATTATAAAAAAAATTATTTAATCTAAATCTAAATCAAAATTTAAAATTTTATAAATTTTGAAATAAAAATATGTTGAAAGGGTAGCCTTTGATATATATATATATATATATATATATATATATATATATATATATATATATATATATATATATATATATATATATATATATATATATATATATATATATAATATATATATACATATATATATATATATATATATATATATATATATATATATATATATATATATATATATATATATATATATATATATATATATATATATATATTTGTTATTTCTTTTCAAACTAATCGTTTAACTATGACAACAAAGAATAACAAATATTTTAATTGGATTGGGAAATTTGGAATCGAAAAGTTGATTTGATAAAAATTTCTATTTTTTATAGAATTTAAACAAATACAAATATTTTTCACTTTTTTGGATGTAACAATGACAACAAAATATATCACAAATAAATCACAGTAATAAAGTAACAATTTATTATGTAGGCGATTAAAAAATTTTTTTTCTATGATAGAAGATGAACAAGCTATTTTCAAGCAGGTTTAATCCCCTGTGAAATTGTTTTTTTTTCCTCTAGTGTAAAAAGAATAACAAATTGTTGTTACTATGATATTCTTATATAATTTTATAAACTTTTTAAAACAAAGTAGCCATAAAAAAATAGAATATGAATTTTGAATGTTATTTTGTCGATTTCCAATTAAATAATTTCTAATAAATATCGTTTATATATATTTACTATCATAGAAAAAATTGTATTTCCAACGCGATATAAAAACATCTTACGTTCGTGAAATTGTCCCACTCGACGCTAACGCGTCTGTTAAACAAATTTTCACTTATGACAAACAGTGTTTTCATCTCTTGTAGCAAAATGTACTATTCTTGTGTTTTGCTTTTAGTAATATTATGTCGTTATAGTTAAAGCTCAAGCTATTGAAGTTGGAGAATGTGAAAATGTTGTAAAAAAATCAATATATAGTAAATTCTTTTCTACTTGTTCGGTACAAGTTCCGACTCCGAATTACCCAAATTTGTTTTTTTTGTATTGCTTTTTTTTACAAAAGAATACAAATTTCGTTAATTCTGTGTTGGAACTTGTACAGGTAGAAAAGAATTCACTAATAATTTTATCGAAGTTTGTTTATCCACGACTGCTATAGAATATATGCTTTCCATGTGTATGTCTTCCATTATAATGTTATACATTCTCTCACTTGTTGTAGAATGTAACGCGATCGTTACATTCTTCAACAGTTCTATATTTAATTAAATATTCCACTAACAAAATGAAATTTTAACATTTGTTGGTATAGTAATATAAAAAGGTTAAAACGAGAACAATGCATATATAAAATATAAAATAAAAAATTTAACATTTTCCGTTATGTCAATTGTTTTGTTTTTCTATGCTGTCTATGATATGTATTTTAATATGGTGATAAAAACTTTAGCAGGCCAAACTGGAAATTACACGAAAATATTTGGCAGTCGTCGATAAAATATAGTATCCTTGTATTCGCATAGAATCTTCACTCGGATGATTCCCTCCACTCGCTTCGCTCATTCCGTGAGACTTCATCCTCGTGAAGAATTGCCACCATTCTAAACTCATACAAGAATCTACTATTACTACCATCTATCATGCAATCATAAAGAGTATGAATTACTGTATGTGGTTGTTTTGTGATAAAGCAAATTTGCATTTAAATCAAAAGTTTTTGCTTCGATGTTATTTTAAAATTATAAAGTAATTGTTGTTTGATAGAGATTTTAGTGGGGTGGATATTAAGGAGTGGTATTTGCACAAAGTTGTAATTCTCTCCCATAATTTGATTAGCACATTAATTTTGTTAAATACTCTGTGGCGTATTTGGAGTTTTACTCAGGAAATGTCCAAACAGCAATAGAAACAATATGCTCTAACAAGAACATTCAAACGAACTACTTAATTTTGTTTATGATTAATTAATGCTTAATTGCCTACTGACCTAAGAAGATTTTTTACATCGTCCTCCATGATGAAGAACACCCAACTTACATTAATAATTTGAACCTTCTATATAATATGTAGATGACTGTGGAAAATATGTTTATTTTGCCTTTTGATTTGATGGTCACCTATTTCTATTTTACCATACGCCGTACTGACGACAAAATTAAGTATTGGAAAAGGATAATGTTAATAAATGCGCCATTACTGTTGTCTTGGTACATTGAAAAAAATTGCGGAGGAAGTTTTCTCGTGTTCGGTATGCCTTTCATGAAAACTGTAATAATCACTTCGGCCTAAGATTAACAGTAAGACAGTCAATATGGTTGATAGATTGGCAATACATTCTATGGCCTGATAACCTATATAACAATAATCGAATTAATTATATCTTTTGGATAAAATCAAATAGAAATTTGATTTAATCGTTACAATTAATACAGATGAGGGAGACAGTCTATACTATCGGAGGGTTAAGAAACACTAGTATCGGATTCAAATTAATTCTGAAACTACACAGCTTTTTGCGTTTGAGATGTAATCGGATTAAATAGATCTAACCGAATTATGTACTTGTTATTTATATAGAAAATGATCCCCATTCCATTTCCCTAAAGAGAGAGAGAGAGCGAGTAAAAAGTGAAAGGGAGAGAGAGAGATGGACAATCGACACAAACAAATCAAGCTAAAATATTGTTTTTCTGCAAAAAGCTGTAAAATTTCACTTTACTGCCACTAAGGAGGAGGCTAAAATCTTATTGTTTTTGACATATAATCAAAGCGGTTGTAAAGTAACGCAATATTTTCATATTTTTCCGGGAGCAGTAAAGTAAGTTTCATATTTTTACGGCAACAGTAAAGTAATTTGCAACAGTAATTTGCTGTCGTAAAGTGTCACTTTTTAATCCTATATTTTGTTGTCATAGTTACGTCCAAAAAAGTAAAACAATATTTAAATTTGTATTAATTATATAAAATATAAAATTTTTTATCAAAGCAACCTTTCAAATAAAAATTTCATAATAATTGAAAATCAAAATAATTGTTATTTTTTGTTGTCATAGTTACACAATTTGTTTGGAAAAATAAGAAATATTTTGGTCAAAGGTTACTTGTTCAACATATTTTTATTTCAAAATTTATGCAAATTTTTAATTTTGCGAATAAAAAATAGTATATGATGCACCCGACGTATACTATTTTGAACATTTTGAAGTTAATGTGGGTGCAAATTTAATAATCTACAATAGTAGATATGAAATATCATATCCTTTAAATTTTTTTTATCTTATAACTTATTTAACCTATTTCTTTTATTTTTAATGATATATTTCTTTCAAAATCGAGCATCGGTTGAATTAAAGAAATTTTTTAGCAAAAACTTTTGCCCTAATTTGTAGTTTAATTTTTCTTTGCTTCCATAACCTTTTTCACAAAGCAACTTTATAAGTTTTACCGATAACTCTGTGCTGCTGGTATGTATATATTGCTAGAGCTGGGGGACTTATTAAATAAATAATTATACAAAAACAAATCAAATAGATTTATTATTTAATTATATTAAATTTTTTGTTATTATGTTACACAATTTTAAATTTTTATTAAAGGTTGTTTACATCCTTTTTCGTCGCAATAAAATGGATAAAATTATTCATTTTTATAACGACATAAATTGTTTTGAAACTGACACAAATTAAAATTACCTGAAAATGAAATTGTTTATCGTCTTCTGGTTTATGACATAAGATAAAATGAAATTTAACTGTCTACATAAAACTACTTTATGTGGGGTTGTCTGGCAATTTTAATGACTTTAATAGTTGATTTAACCCTTTTTTTAGTAAATTGAAATAGAAGCAAATATCAAATTTAACACCTATTTTCCAATTTTATTGGATAAATAAGTATTATCGTTGGTTGAGTTTTCTCGTTAAAATTTGAGGTATAACATAATTTTGTATTATATTTACTTTACTCAAATTATAAATCTAAATATACAGTAAAAGTTATATGTGTCAATACGCTACCAAAACATGGCGGTTTATGTAAAAAAGCTTTAATTATTTCCTTGAATTTCTAAACAATAACAAAACAAATAACATGTTAAATCAAAATCATATCAAATGTTCATTTAACTTTGCATTGTTTCCTAACCACAATACAGTCAATATCCCTATTTCTATGATTTCCGTACAAATACAATATTTAAATTGAATATGAATAATTTCACACTTTACCTACGATGGGAGGTGGAGTGTGAAACATTTTCAAATTTACGAAAAACCACACTAAAAAGCATCTTCAATACAAAACAATACAAATCGGAAATTCTAACAAAATGAATAAAAAAATAAGCGTTCATGTAAATTCAAAAATGTGTGAATTATTCAACGAAAGCTCAGAGGAAAAAACATCATCTTTTTTATCGATGAGTTTTTTTGTTGGCTGTTACTTTACCGAAAACAAATGAAATTAAAGAGAACAAGAATGGTAATTTTAAGAAGATGTAACATTTTACGGGAAAATGTTAATTTCGAATTTTTCCTTTTTTTTGGAAAAATGAATAAAATTGTGGCAGATTTCCTGGTTTGTTTTGTTATTCGATTGTTTTGTGATTAGAAAGTTGTTTTTATATTTGTGGATCTTGAATTTTATTTCTGGCTAGAACTTTGATTGAAGTCCTTAGTTCATGAAATATTTCTGTTTAAGTTATCATTCTAAGTTAAGCTGTAGGTAGAAGCATTATTAATTATCTGCCGGTCAATTAATAGCTATCTATTAATTTTTCAAACGTTGCCGTATGTATATACGCATTAATGAGCAATATGGCGAACAAGTTGGGACACATCGTCCGATGTTGATGTTGTATTGATTGAAAACAATCAATTAACATTGCTGTACCTTATTTATGATGATGAAAAAACTAGAATTTTGCCGAATTAAAGTTTTTTATGTAGATTTTTTCAATCAATACTTTCGTCTATTGTGGATGTGATATTTAATTAAACTTCTACAAAATATTTAACTCTATATAAACATTTTGTCCCTACATGTTTTGAAATCTCAATTTTCTTCTGAATGTAATTTAACCCCAATTTACACCCTTCTTAATTGATATCCATATGTTAATATCAAACTGACATTGACACAAAAAAAAAACAAAAGAACTCTAACCCCAACTATTTTCTTCTTGAAATTTTATTAATTACTGCTGTGATAATCATAAAATAATTATCGCATTTTCAATATTAGTTTTCGGTTTTTTGTTAAATACTTTAGAAAATATTTTAATTAATTAACACTATTATATTGGGTATCATATCATGGCTTAAACAATTTCATTCAATTTATTATTTTAATAATTAGCTTCATTATTTTTGTTATTATATCAGATTTGTTTTAATTCAGTTGTGAACGCGCCTATTCATGAACGTGTGGTGATTACATTTAAGTTTTCTGTTTGTTTCATTTATGTGATTAATGATTATGGTTATTGATATGTAATTATGTTTTGTTTTAAAAAACAATAATCGAAAAATGGGAAAATTTGGCAAATTGTAACTGTTCATAAAATGTTGACTTTATATAACCAGAAAAAAGTAACGTTAACACAGGGTTACCAGATTTTGAAATGACAAAGTCGGGATAAATATATTAAAATTTAAAAAAATGGAATTTAATTAGCAAATAAAATTAACTTCAAGCAAAAACTCAAAAATTTGCAAAACATATTTCGTTTAGTTGTTAAAAACCTATCAAACTTGTGTTTTCCTTTTAAATAAAAATGGTTTGTTGAACCTAAAAAGCGTTTGCGAGTGTCCGTATTTAAGACAAAAAGCTCGCTTGTCGGATGTCCAAACCTATAAGCTGATCTTAAGACTAAAAAAATTTGTTTTTAGTTAATTTTTTAATGCTCTATGTATGTCTATAATACACAAAATAAAATAGCATGTGTATATTTTATCAGAAGACTTTTTAGATCTTTGGCGTCCTACCCCGATTTTTTTTCACCATAAGCACGGCATGGACTTTTATATTTTCTAATATACGTACGATTTTCGTCGTTCATTATACCTAACATTCTTTCCACAATTACAATTTTTAAAAAATTAAATGGAAGTTTTATAAAAATTCTACCTATTTCTTAAGAATTCTAGGTAGGTATTTTTTCATGTTAGAAATGAAACATTTTAATTTGATGTTTAGTAAATCCATGTCTGTTACTCGAATTGTAAAACTTAGCACCTAGGGAATCAATAATCTATACATGTTGTTAATTTTAAAAGCATTAAAAGCCCAACATTTATTATTGAAGACATATCACTTCTTGTAAAGCTTAAGCTGCCCCTCTGCTTTCACTCAAGCATTTTACCAAAATTTTTTTCTCACCATAAAATGTTGAGTTCTGATTTGAACCTGTGATCTCACTGTCTCATCTTATTTATTATTTCGTAGAATTAAAACAAATTGTAAGGTTATGTAGGTTGCAGACCTAAGGATTCGATTCCTCTTCCCTAACTTACATCTCATCAAAATAATTTATTTTGTTATTAAAACAAATTAAAACTTATTAAACTGTTTGCGTTTAAATAAAACAATTAAACATTTAGACAAAAATAGTTTGAATAATAATAATTCGAATCACAAAAATGTTTACCAAAGCAATAAAGTATATTTTATAAGGAATCATATGAACGCAGTATTTGTGTTTGCGGAAAAACTACAAGTTTATTTTTTAACAAACGCTTTTGTATTAATGCCTACAGAGATTAAAAAATTCTAACGTCCTAGAGTATCAAGATGTCGAGTAAAGAAGTAGTCAAAAATTACATAAGACGATTCCTGCATGCAGTATTGCATTATTTTTGGACAAGAATGTTTTATATGTTAACCCCTCATCAAAATTTTATCTGTGTGTGCTTATTGTAGGTTGAATTTAATTCGCATTGCGGGACTTTTTGAAGAAAATCGGGACGCGGGACTTTATGTTACAAATCGGGACAGTCCCGACGAAATCGGGACGTCTGGTAACCCTGCGTTAACAAGAAAATTATGATTATATTACGAAAAAATTAGAATCCTATTCTCGTAAGAAAACAATTTTTAATTTTGTTTTGTTTGATATTTTTTATCACATTTTTCTTTGCTCTACAAATAAAGTTAAAGAAAGTAAAAATCAAGCCTCAACCATTCCGTGTCCCTCCAATCTAACAAACAATAAACAACATAAATTAAATTAATAAAAAATCATGAAAAAATAACATTTCTGGAATTTGATATATTTATTTTTTGGGGGAAAATTCTAAAAGTTAGCACAATTATTTTTTTTGTATTATCTCATTATTACATAAGAAAAATAATGTTTATAATGTGAAATAAAAGATAAAATGTAATTTGGTGGATTGAACAAAAAAAGTTTAAAAAAAAATTAAATTAGCAATTTATTGAAAGAAAAAAAATTAGAAAGATTTTTTATTAGGATTATTATTAAGTTAAAAGAATAAAGTAGAAAATAACTCGAGAAAATTTTTCTTTGACGAATGTCAGATGCTAACAATAATGGTAAAAAATAGCAGTGGAAAATATTGACATTTAAGTTAGTTTATAAATTTTCTATTTTCGTAAAAGCTTGCTCAAAAAGCTAGAATTTGCAAAAAATTTTCGACGTGCTTAGAATTATGTTAAACAAAACTCAAATATTTAAAATGGTTGGATCCAGAAGTATGTTTTTGAAAGTTATATTACTTCAAATTATGTAGCTCTTGAAATAATATTCCAAATGTTTCTGGGTAATAATATTATTAAGATTATCTGTTTTGGATTCATAACATTTTCCCTTAAGCGATTGTCAGTTCGTGTTCCTTTATATGTTGTTTGATAAAACAGACTAAATCAGTTTAATAAAAATATTGAAACAAAATATTTGAATAAATTTTTAATGAAACCTTAATCTGTAAAAAGAACCAAAATCTGTTGTCAAATTGCATATTTGATCAAAAAAAGGTCGATTTATGAAACAATCGAACTTTGGTCAATTCTTTTATTCATAAAACGGTTATGGAGAATCTCAGTTTATATTTATTTTTGATCAAAAATTTGTGCCTTTTCTAGTGAGTGAGTAGGCTAGCTGTCAAAATATTCGGTTGTGTTTTATTTTCATTAGAAAATTATATTTCAAAATTAAAAATTTAAATAAATAAGTTTTACCTTCAAAAATGTCAACCTCGAACCTTCATGTGGTATATCTTGTTCGTACCAACGAGGAACTGACGACCGAGTGATTTCCGGAATAAGAAGTCAAACTTTCTTTTAAGGGTCAACGGTCTCCTCAGAGGCCGGATGAGCCCAAAATATAGAACGGGACACTCTGTTGTCCTGGAGGTTGGAAACTGTCCCCAAAGGCGGATGAGTCTTTCGAGACCAACGGCATCAGAATGGAGAAGGCAGCGGAAAACCACTCCATTAAAGACATAAAAGGTGTTCCAAGAAAAGGTGTAGGAGAAGAAGAAAAAGTAACATTTATTGAATACTAAATACAATACGTTTATTGAATACTAAATACAATACCGGAATAGTTTCCCAATCGGATTTCCAGGGGGAACAGTGTACAAAAACCTTACGTGATCAGGAAAGGAGAAGTGATAAAAATGTCAGGCTTGGAACGTGGAATGGGAGAAGTATGCTTAAGGAAGAAAAGCTAGAAAACTTGAAAAGGGAAATGATTAAGAATAACTGGATATAGTTGGAATTAGTGAAGTGAGATGGGCAGGATTCGGTGAGGAACATATGGAAGACGCTGTGTTCTACTTCAGTGGAGGAAAGCGAGGAAAGAACGGAGTGGGATTTATTGTGAATAACAGATTAAAGACTTGTATTAGTAATGTAATATATGACTGCGATAGAATTATAGCATTAAAGATAAAAGGTTCTCCGAAGAGCATTCTAGTCATTCAAGTGTACATGCCTACAAGTATGATGACGAAGAGGTGGAAAGGGTTTATGACCGGATTGAAGAGATTTTGAATGAAGAAAGGAAGGGTTGCTGTCACATTGTGATGGGGGACTGGAACGCAAGTGTGGGGTCAGACGAGGTCAAGGGAGTAGTTGGAAAATTTGGTCTGGGTTTGAGAAATGAAAGATGAGATAGGATGATTGAATTTTTTAAAGAAAAGAAGTTAATAGTTACCAACACGTGGTTTATGCATCATATACGAAGGTTATATACTTGGAAATTACCTGGTGATCTCTATAGAAAACAAATAGATTTTAGAATAATTAACGAGCGATATAGGAATGGAGTGAAGAAGGCAAACACCTTACCTGGTGCAAATATACCCAGTGATCATAAGCTCTTACTAGCAGTTTTAGAAATATAACTTAAAAGATTAAAGAAAGCAGCAAAAATCAAGAAATGGGATTTAGAGAGATTAAAGTCTCTGGATGCCGAGAAAATAGGTGTGGATATGGAAAGAGAAATGAGAATTTTGAAAACAACAATAGTAGAGGATAGTGAGACGAGATGGAAAAAAATAAAGCGAAGTATAAAACAGTGTGTGAAATTAGTGTAGGATACAAGAAAGGAGTTCGATCAAAGAAACCGTGGATTACACAGGGTATGGTAGATAAAATGGGGGAAAGACGAAAGTTTAGAAAGTTAAATACTGAAGAAGGACGAATAAAGTATAGAAGAATGAACACAGAATTGAGAAAGGAAACTGACAGAGCAAGAGAGGCATGGTTTAATAATGTATGTAAAGAAATTGAAGAAATTGTTAAATCTGGAAGGCATGATCTGGTATATAACAAAGTGAGAGAACTAACAACCATCAAAGAAGGGAATAGAGTAAAATGTATAGAAGTGGAGAGTCAGGAGGGTGTAATTCTGAAAGAAGAAAAACTAATTTTGCAAAGATGGAAAGAATATATGGAGGAGCTCTATAAGGCAAAGGAAAAACCTAAGGTTATAAACGTAGAGAAAGAAGAGCAAGTACCAAAGATAACATCGGCCCAAGTATTATACTGGATGAGGTGAGAGCAGCAATAAAAAATATGAACAATGGCAAGGTAACAGGAATTGATCAGATACCAGTGGAAGTGTTAAGGTGTCTGCAAGAGGAAGGCATGAGAGAGTTTACACCACTGTGCAACGAGATTCATGAAAGTGGGGAGCGGCCTGAGGACTTCTTGAGATCCGAAATGATTCCACTGGCTAAGAAAAAGGGAACGAGGGAAGTGTGAAGAACACAGAACCATCAGTCTAGGTGTTGCTAAAATCTTGCTGAGAGTAATAAATAGGCGTATGACAAGAGTGATGGACGAGAGCGTGAACGAGGAGCAGTTCGGTTTTAGAAAGGGTATTGGTACAAAGGATGCACTGGGAGTCGTAAGGTACATTGTGGAGCGTTAAACAGAAAGGGACAGGGAGGATTACCTTTGCTTTCTAGACTTGGAAAAGGGCTTCGACTGTCCTTTGTGGGGGAAACTGTTGGAGATATTAAAACAGAAAGGAGTTGACTGGAGAGAAAGGAGGTTTATAAGCAAACTGTATATGAACCAGAGAGTAGCTTTACGGGTTGGTACCAGCAGGACAGACTGGTTTGAGATTGGAATAGGAGTGAAACAAGGATGTTGTTTATCTCCTACTCTTTTTAACATTTACATGGACGAAATGGTGCAGGAATGCTGGCGGAGCGATAAAAAAGTGCGTATAGGAGGCAGGGAAGTTGCGTGCGTTCGATTTGCAGATGACATGGTGATCTTTGCAGAATGTGAAGAAGAACTGAACAGAATGTTGAAACATCTAAAGGATATGGAAAGTGTGTATGGGCTTAGAATTAATGAGCGAAAGTCAAAGGTAATGAAAATAGGAAAGAAAGAAATGTTAAACATCATTGTAGGTGAAGAAAGGCTAGAAAAGGTGGAAAGGTTCAAATATCTAGGAACTGAGGTGATGGAAGACTGAAGTGGAGTAAGAGAAATAAAAGGAAAGATTGGCATGGTGAAGTAGGTTTTCAGAGCGAAGAGGATACTGTTAAATAGTAAAATAGACATGGTATTGAAGAAAAGAATGATAAAGTGCTTTGTGTGGAGCGTTCTCTTGTACGGATGTGAAACGTGGTCCTTATAAAAAAAGGAAATTAGTAAGTTAGAGAGTTTTGAAATGTGGATTTGCAGACGAGTTCTTAAGATCAAGTGGATAGACAAGGTGAGAAATGAGGAAGTTTTAAGAAGAGTGAGAGGAACGTAGTCTAGTAAAGACAATAAAGGAAAGAAAAAGGAATTGGATTGGACACATACTAACAAGGCAATGTTTGTTAAGACATGTTTTGGAAGGATCTGTCGAAGGACAAATAAAAAGGGAGGAAGAAAGAGAAACATGATGGAAAGTATAAAAACGGGTTACGGAGGGTACGGAATGATGAAAGAGACGGCTCAGGAGAGAGACCATTGGCGGATACACCAGGGACCTGCGCAAGCAGAACACTAATGATGATGTAAACATATTTTCCTCAATTTTGTAGCGTATGACAAAAACATTGTACGATGTTTAAAATAATTTGATAGTTTTGGAAAACCATATGAACATTTAATAACTAGAATGTTGCTAAAAAATTTTAAACAACAGTAATAGTTATTTATATATTAAGGGCGTAAAGTTAATCTTTTTTGTTGGAGAGTGAAATGAGGCGTTAGCTGAGGGCAACAAACACTCGAAAGCAAAAAAAATACTTTATGCCCGAATTGCATACAAGATTTTTTGTACGAGTAAGATTCTGTATTATTAGCACAAATTAAAATACATATATTTACACAAAATAGTAAAATATTTTCTGAGAAAATTGTTTAATCCAATCAGTTTTGCTTTTCATATTTATTTTCCTAAATTTCTATAGCAACCAATTTTTTTTTTAAATATATATTGATTCTTTATTAATTTATTTAAAATATTTTGTTTTTCAGTTGTTTTTGATCTATTGCATAGATAGGTATATATATTATTGTGTTTTGTAAAATATATTTTGGGAAAATCGTTAAATTCAATAATTTTTTATTTATTTTTTTTTCTAAATTTCTTTAGCAACCAATTTATTTAATTACAAACAAACAAAAAAATGCTTAGATTAAACAATTTTCTTAAAATAAAATTTCAGAAAACATATATGTCTGTAAATATATTGTTACGATTACAGTCACTTCCAGAAAAATCAAATCAACAAAACACAACAACATATTAATGAAATGAATAGTGTTGTTGTTGTATTCTTAGAACTTGGGTCAACATAAAATTACTTTATGAATCAAATCAACATAACGTTAAATAATCGATTGAATTCTAGTGTTTTTTCGAGGTTTCTAAAAAGGGACCTCGAATGATCGAGATTATGCAGAATCGTATATAAGGAGTGATGTCTTGCAAGACTAAATTAGTGTTATTTTAAACCTGCGACGGTAAATTTAAAATTATAAAAGTGATTTTTATTAAAGTTTTAAGTGTTATTGAGTAGAAATATTTTGTGTATTGTTTTGAACGTTGTGTTACTGGAAATTTCTACAATAAACCGTTGGAGTTTCAAAGCTGTTGAAAGAATATTCTAGTTAGGAATATTGTTTACTGTACTGTTTTCCTGTTGTTGTGGAAAAATTAAGGTGTTGAATACTTAATAAAACCTGGTGTGTTGGCTTACTAATCAGTGATCGAACTCAGAATTGCGTTTATCGAATTATGAGTTAGGCCAATTTGAAGGAAGGTTGGATAAACGCAACAATATGTATGTTTTTTTGGAAATAGCCATAATGTAGTTTGTTCTTTTGATTACGTTTGATGTCAAAAATATTTACGCTTAAGGACGTAAAATAATCATTTTAGTTACTGTTATTTCAATTTTAGGCATTGTGAAATAACAAGGAAAAAAAAAGACCTGCTTTACGCACAATTTTTGAATCGCAAAAGTCCATTTTACGGTTTACTCGTACAAAAAAATCTTTTACTTTAAATTGAGTAAGAGTTATTTATATTTTGTAGACAAAACTTCAGTAAAAATAATTTTATTTAGTTTTTTAGAGTCTTAATAACGGGCGTTATGAATTCATAATTCCCTCGCATAACGCCCGGGTTTTTATGAATGTGTTGTGTTTATATATAAAGTTTCCTAAACATTAGATAACAACTTTATATCATTGTGAAGCATAATAGTACATTATGATGCAAGGACGTAAAGTTAAAGATTTTGGACGCATGTGGAGTTTGCAAATCGAGGCGCTAGCCAAAATAGCTTACGTCCGTGCGTCGTATACTATTTTTTATTCGCGGCAAGTAAAACATTTTAAAAACAAATGTTTATTCTAAATTAAAATTAAAAATTTGCATAAATTTTGAAATAAAAATATGTTGAACAAGTAACCTTTGACAAAATATTTGTTATTTTTGCCAAATAATTGTATAACTATGACAACAAATGATAACAACTATTTTAATTGGATTATGAAATTTTGGACTCAAAGGTTGCTTTGATAAAAATTTCTATTTTTTATAGAATTTAATCAAATACAAATATTTTTTACTTTTTTGGACATAACTATGACAACAAAATATATAGTTAAAAAGTGACACTTTAAGGCCGCAAATCACAGTAATAAATAAGCCCTTTAATACGTAGGCGAATAAATAGTACATTTTGATGCTAGGACGTTAAGCTAAACACCCCACATTAAGTCCAAATAAGCTTACGTCCGTGCGTCATATACTATTTTTTATTCGCCGCTAGCAAAATATTTTTAAAAAAATTGTTTATTCTAAATCAAGTTATAATTTTGCATAAATTTTGAAATAAAAGTATGTTGAACAAGTAACCTTTGGCCAAATATTTATTATTTTCTTCAAAATAACTGTATAACTATGACAACAAAATAATAACAATAATTTTAATTGGATTGTGAGATTTTGAATTTAAAGGTTGCTTTGCTAAAAATTTCTTTTTTTTATAGAATTTAAATAAATGCAAATGTTCTTACTTTTTTGGACGTAACTATGACAACAAAATATATGGTTAAAAAGTGACACTTTACGGCCGCAAATCATAGTACATTTTTTGTCGATTTTTAAATTTTTGATTTTTGAAAAATCCGAAATTTTGATATGTTGTTGGCATTGACGAAAGAAAAAAAGTTAATTCTGGTTTTATTTTTTGAGTCGAACTCTGAATCGAAATTATGCGCGGTTGAATTTTTGAGGCTTTTTCACGTAGTTTTGGTAATCGTGTCAATGTTTTGTTAATAGATCCAATAAATTTGATGCAATTTATGTTTATTTTTGCAAATAAAGAAAAAAATGGTTGAATAATCGAAATGTGTAAGTTGGAAATTAATAATTTTTCTCTTTTCCGCTAGGCGGCGCGTTAAAATTGGTTTACTTCAAAGCTCATATCTCAAAAATCGTCCATTTTTTTTTTGTTTTTCACAAATTTTAAAGTAAACACATGCAGCTATGAAACTAAAAAATAAAAAGTGAGAGATTCCCTATGGATTTTTTTATACAATTTTTTAAAGTTTAGTATATAAAAAATTCACATGTGTTTTTACATCAAATCAATTATGCTTTACTAAATGTGAATCTAATATATTGAAAATTTTATATTTTAACATCTGTACTAAACATTGAAACATATTCTGTGCAATACTCATTGAAAAACAGGTTTTTATTGAGAATAAGGATTGGAGATTCCAACGATCGATGATTGTGATTTACTTTCAACATCTTAACAATAACATTAGCATAAGTCGATTATTAATAAATTTTTGTTTCTATATAAATCATAATTTAATATTACAAACAAATGCATTAAAAAATTAATTTATATATTATTTTTGCCTATACATAAATTGAATTGAAATAAATTTTTGATTATCGGAAAAGGGAAACATTTTTGCAATTATTTTATCGCGTGTAGTTAACCCGTAAAAAATACTGAAATCCTTGAGGTTCACTAATAGTTTTTATGTTCAAAAGCCACGAAAGAAATTGCTCCTGTAATTCGATATCTTCTGAAGACACATATGAAAATTTCATACGTTGTTGTTTTTTTTCGACCAAATTTCTGTCATCTCAAATGATTCCCTTGCTGTTGATATTTTCTATCCTTTAAGCGATACTCTCCAGGCTCCTCACTTTAAGGGTACTTCCGATCCGATGGACCCTTTCCATGTGCAGTTGCAAAAAAATGCCATGCTGCAGGTATTTTAAAATCAACAATATGTTTGCAAAGGTTTATAAAATTTTTCTTATTTTTATATTGAGTTTCTGAGCCATCCGTAAAATATTAAAGTGTTTTAATACTTAGAACGGACCAATAATGATGACCAGTATTGCAAAAATAGCCGAATACTGGCAACCACGACTCGACCATTAAAAAACATATAAAATATTATTATATGTAAATTTAAATAAATTAAATACAAAAATATGGAGGGGCTGAAATCTCACAGTTCTGAGATATCAAGACTTCGGTCTGGGTTAAGGATTTTGATATAGTTTTGGCAAAAAACTTTTATGAGGACATGATTTTTAGTTTTGGGCAGCGATGTATATCAAACATAACTCTTTGTTAAAGTACAAGTATTTTTTATACCTGTTTAAAAATTTATTACAAAACTAACACGAAATATCAATACGTTGCCGAAAAATTATAATCAAAATTACAAAAATATTGTTATATTAAATAAAATCAAATTTTTTCAAAATTCCAAAAATATTCCAAAAATTAGAATAAAATCAAATATTTAAATTTATTCTAAATCCCAATAATATTTCAAAAATTCTTAAAAATTCAAACTTTTTCCAAAATTCTAAAAATATTGCAAAAATTATTACAAAATCAAAAATTGAAAATTTTTTCAAAATTCCAAGAATTATAATAAAATCAAAAATTAAAAATTTTTAAAAATTCTAAAAATATTCCGAAAATTCTTACAAAATCAAAAATTAAAACTTTTGCCGAAATTCTAAAAATATTGCAAAAATTATTTCAAAAATACAAACATTTTCAAAATTCCAAAAATATTTCAAAAACTATAACAAATTCAAAAATTTCCATGTCCAGTTTCCTTTTAAATTACATTTACGTCATAAAAACAGCTACATTTTTTTTCCAAAAAATTGGTTAAAAAAATAAATGAAATCATTTTTTGACACACTTGACATTATTTTTTGACAAACTTTTAATGCCATAATTAGTCCGGTAGAAATAGACATTCCAAATTGCAATAGAGCTGAAAGTAGAAAATAGTAGAAAATTTAGATAGTAGAAAATTTAATGATCTACAAGTTTTATTCCACCTATTTTGGCGATAATATTTACCGTTGACGAGAAAAACGCAAAAAAACAATTTTTTTGACTTTTGACCTTGAATAACTTTTTACGCACACATGGGATCGGTGGGGACTTTTGACATATTATTTACAATGCTGAACTTAAGGTCTATACCAATTTTCAGCTCTATGGGAATTATTGTAAGCCTAGCCCTTTTTTTATGTCTATTTCTACCGGACTAAATTCTCTATAATAATAATAAAATAATATGTCATACAAACTATTAATTTTATTTTTTTCTAAAAAAAAATGGGTAAATAAATAAAAATCTTTCTTTTGACACACTTGACAACATTTTTTGACAAACTTATAATGCCATAATTCTCAATAATAATAATAAAATTTCATTTCAAACAAACAATTTTATTTTTTTCCAAAAAATTGGGTAAAAAACTAAATTTTATTTATTTATTTATTTATTTAATGATCTCAAATTTTGTACTACATATTATTGTAATGAATACATGAATACATGAAAGAAAACTTACACTAAAACAAAAAATTTTTAAAAATTATTCATCATGATCATGAAGTATCAAAAATTTCAAATGCAGACACCACTTAGACAGCTATGTCTGTATTGTGGCACCATCAGAAAATTTTCTTTATTGTTAGCAGGTTGTGGGGAAGTAAAGACGAAAAACTAGATTGTTTCATTTTATTCAGTAAAATCCGTACTAGAACGAAAAGATCATTGGTTAGACGATTACATTAAAAAATAAGTTGACATTCTCATTTTCAAACAGCCACAGTTTAAGCATACGCGTAAATATTCTACCTGAGTTCTGGATTCTAATCATAGCAGGAAGCTTATTGAATGAGGTGGGACCGACAACAAGAAAAGAATTACGAAAATGTTCGCATCGAAATCTTGGAACTTCATGTATAATACCATTATTAGAGCGAAAATAATAGTTAGCAGAAATCCTTGGAGGTAGTTTTCTTTGGAGGTAAATACTTCTTTACCTTGGAGGTAAATACTTCTTTACCTTGGAGGTAAATAAAAATCTTTTGACACACTTGACAACATTTTTTTGACAAACTTATAATGCCATAATTCTCAATACTAATAATAAAATTTCATTTCAAACAAACAATTTTATTTTTTTCCAAAAAATTGGGTAAAAAAATAAATAAAAATCTTTCTTTTGACACACTTGGCAACATATTTTTGACAAACTTATAATGCCATACTTCTCAATAATAATAATAAAAGTTCATTTCAAACAAACAACTAATTTTTTTTTTCCGATAAAAATCTTTCTTTTGACACACTTGACAACATTTTTTTGACAAACTTATAATGCAATAATCTAGTTTTTGATCTCACATATCAATCCCGACCATCAACATTTCTCCAAATTTAATGTTCCTACTCGCAATCACTTAAAATGAACGTTTTTTGGTATGTTTAAAGATTACGTAAAGGTCATTTGTTTTTGACAATCATTATTAGTTTAATATTATAATAGATCAGCATTTTTTCGTGTAGCTCATCAGATTTCAAGATATGGATAAAACAATAGTTATTGATATTTGTGTCCCAGCTTGTTTGTCAGTCTATTATAAACATCAAAAAAATTTTCGTAAGATAATACAATATAAAGCAAACGATGTATCTCCGACAAAAGAATGGATGGATACTGGATAGATTCAAAAATCTATAAAATGTATATTCAAACACTTAAATTATACAAGCTAACATCAATTTATGTACTTTTTTGGAGCAGATTATCATCGTATCATATTAAATAAATAAAAATATATACAAAAAATTTATTCCTTTGGAAGTATTCTCTATAGGATCACAAAATAGGTTATTGAAAAACTCATGTTCTTCTTCTCAAGTTTATTGTTCATTTTGTTTTCATATTATTAAAAAACTCGGAAAAAAGTAATAAAACAAGAAACTACTGCTATCATTACGATTATGACAACATATTCTTCCTTGATCTATATGAATTACAATTTTTGTTCTACAGTCCTATGGTATCATTTGATATAAAAATCCAATATAAGCGAAAAAATAGAATTATGCTTACTTTATGGTACGAGTATGTTATTGCTGTTTTCTTGTTTTCATCAAAATATTTTTTTTCTTAATATTTTATTATTAAATTTAATATTTGCAGTTATGTTTTCCATTGTTGAAAGGCTACGAAAACTTTGTCTTTTTTTCATTTATGTGTTTAAGGAATGAAAAAAGAAGCTCTTTTGAAATACTGTTTCTTTTAATTTTTGATGTCTAGATGTTGCTAAAGGCATAGGATCGATGGTTTGTGTTTGTTTTCTGTTAATTGGGTTATTAAGCTATAGACAACATAATTTGTAACTAGTGGTAACACTGAGATATAAAACGTCTAATTCGAATTGTGATTATTAAAATAAAGAAAAAATTATCACACAGTAAAAAGCAAAATATTAGTCAAACAGGTGTTATCGTTTGTATCGGTGTATGTCCTTGTGATTGAGTCGTGTGTGATTAATATGCATTCAACTGTACCTAAATTAAAGTGATATTAAAGCATTTTTTTCAAAATCAAATAAAATCGAGAAACAAAAGAGCAAACAACTATAAGATATAAATGCATAATTTGATGATTTTTGTTTTTAAATTTGAACTAAACCACCATGCTTGTGGGTGACTGAAACAAACCTGTAATGACACTCAACCCCAACAAACGTCCCAGCAAGCACACCGCAAAAATGGAACTTTTACTACCGATATGCGAACGTTGTGCTACCATTATTATGCTACCAAATGATGCTCTAACCTACTGATACCATAATATGCGACCGCTGTTGCGCTACTGTTATGCTACTATTGTATTACCATGTTGTCCCACCAAAAAAATGAAAAAAAAATTAACCTATTTGCAGTTAATAATCAGATTTTTTATCAATTCAGGAGGGTACATACACGGTAATGATAACAGTGGTTATGGGGGTCTTGTTAAGATAAAATGCTATTATTATTTTTTTTTGGACTTAACCCGGATTCGATCCCCAGACCTCTGTGTACAAGGCAGCAACTTTAACTATTCGTGAAATATGAAAATTTATATCAAATTATATAAAAACATTTTAAGTATCTGGTTTCCATGTATTTAAATTTGAGATTTGAGAACGGTCGAGGGTTCGATTCCCGGACTGGACAGTATTTATTTTTTATTATTTTTTATTATTTTTTTTTTAAATAACATAAAAATGATTCCTTTTTATTCATAAATTATTCATAAAAATTCCTTTTTACAGCATTTCAATTTATCGACACTATGTAGTTTTTTTAAAATTATATAGATCTTTAAACACAAACATTTAAAATTTATTCCAACAATAATAATAATGTAACAAAGAAAATATGGAGGGGCTGAAATCTGGGATAAGGATTTTGATATAGTTTTCAGCAAAAAACATTTATGAGGACATGGTTTTTAGTTTTGGGCAGCGAGGTATATCAAACATAACTCTTTGTTAGAGCAAATGTATTTTTTCTGTTTAGAAATTTATTACAAAATTAACACGAAACATCAATACGTTGCCGTAAAATTATAACAGTTAATTATAAATAAACATAATTTAGTGAAATGATGATACAATCAGCAAACTACTAAAAAACCTCTCCATTTAGCGTTTCAAGAAAATATGACAAAATCACAAATTCATATTTCTTTCAAAATTCCAAAAATATTGTAAAAATTAAATAAAACCAAACTTTCTTAAAAATTCTAAAAATATTCCAAAAATTATTACAAAATCACAGATTTAATTTTTTTTCAAAAATTCTAAAAATATTGTAAAATATAAAACAAAATAAAAATTGAAACTATTTTAAAAATTCCAAAAATATTCCATAAATTAGAATAAAATCAAATATTTAAACTTTTTCTAAATTCTAATAATATTCCAAAACATCTTAAAAATTCGAAACTTCAAACTTTTTCCAAAATTCTAAAAAGTATTGTAAAAATTATAACAATATCAAAAATTGAAACTTTTTTCAAAATTCAAAAATTATAATAAAATCGAAAATTGCAAATTTTTCAAAATTCTAAAAATGTTCCAAAAATTTTTACAAAATCAAAAATTTAAACTTTTTTCAAAATTCTAAATATATATATACATAAATTCACAAATTTAAAAATTCAATTTTTTTTAAAAATTCTAAAGATATTGCAAAAATTATAACAAAATCAAAAATTAAAACTTTTTCAAAAATTCTAAAAATATTGCAAAAATTATTAGAAAATCAAAAATACAAACTTTTTTTCAAAATTCCAAAAATATTTCAAAAACTATAACAAATTCAAAAATTTACGTCATAAATCAACATAATCAACTATTTTTTTTTCCAAAAAATTGGCTAAAAAGATAAATGAAATATTGTCTAGAAATTTAATGCAAAAAGTCCCATATAATGTATAAACATTTCCATAATATGGAGTCTATTGACAGTGGAAAAATTCAACTTAAGTAAAAAATAAATAGGTGATGAAGAAGTTTCAACTTTGAAACGCCTTACGTCATCGCCTCAACGGCGCGGCGTAATCGATACCGTGTCTGCCCAAGGATTCGAGCCGGGCACTGACGAGGTCCGAGTCCCATCCGAAACACGAAAAATGTGAATTGGAGTTTTTTTCTGAGAAACTTCAAACCATACCTTTGAATTGAAAAAATGCCAATTACTTCTTTACTTACTTGAGTTTAATTGATCTCAAAAATTCAAAATAAATGAAATAATTTTTTTGACACACTTGACAATATTTTTTTTGACAAACTTATATTGCAATAAAGTTCTCAATAATAATAATTTCATGTTCATTACATTTCATTTCATCCAAATAACTAATTTAATTTTTTCTAAAAAATAAATGAAAATCATTCTTTTGGCACACTTGAGATTATTTTTTTGACAAAATTATAATGCCATAATATTCTATAATAATAATAAAATTTCATGTCATACAAATAATTAATTTTATTTTTTCCAAAAAATTAGGTAAAATAATAAATAAAAATCTATCTTTTGACACACTTGACAGCATTTTTTTGACAAATTTTTAATGCAATAATCTAGTTTTTGATCTCCCATACCATTTACCAATCTCTACAATCAAGATTTCTTCACATTCTTTGTTCCTTCTCATTATCATTTAAAATGAACGTTTTTTAAGCCAAAAATATGAAAATTTGCTATTTTTGACACACTTAATGATTTTTTGACACTTTTTCCGGTACAGTTATCGAGCAGAGCGTCTTTTCGGACCTGTCCATTGAGTATACCTGTTTTTAGAAACCAAAATTTTTAAAATCCCTCCAGCGGTTTTCTAGATTTCGTAGGTAATGACAGGAGACATTTTTTTTTTGCTTTTTTAGATTCAGTCATCACCTCATCAGTCATCACCTAAAACGTCGAGAAATTCCAAAAAAAAGTGAGGGTAAGAATTTCACTTATGGCTCATGAATGTAATACTTAGATCTTTTAGACCGAAGTAATAACAATTATTTATGTCAAATTATTTTTGCCAAAAAAATTGCTCTGACACTTTTTGCTCTCAGATCAATTTTTAACATTACATGTTTTATTTGGTCAAAAAAGGTGATGTTTTTGCCCTAAAAGGATTTTTTTTGAATCTAGATTTTTAGCTTTAGAGCATAAAATACAATAAAGAAAAACTAAATGCATGTATCTGTCAAAATTAGTAAACAAACAAAACGCCATTTACTTATTATTTTTCATTAAAGTGAAAAAGTTATACTGCTTAAATAAATATTTTGTTTAACTCGTGTTTTAAATTAAAAATTAATAACGGTCTCGAGATTCTCGAGAAAGAATTGTAATTTTAAACTCTCGAAATCTAGAGAAATGATATTTCCACATTTTCGAGATTCTCATTTCTTGAGAAAAATTGTCGAGAATCTTGAGATTTAACGAACCACCATAAATCATTCAATATTATTGTTTTGAGTATTTTTGTACTAAACAAAAATTGTTAATGTTAATCTGCATCATTTTTTGATGGTTAAATCTAGATTTCGATGCAAACATATCGATGCAAACATGTCGATGCAATGTTGTTATTTGTTATAAATGTATTGGGAAAAACCTTTATTTATATCTCAAAAGAACCTAATATCGCCAAAATGAAGGCTTTTAATCTAAAGTTTCCATAGCAATTTGCATTAGCCATAGTAATTTTCCGCAACCTTAGATATTTAAACTTACCTATGGATTATATAAATGGGAAATCGGAAAACCTAGGATTGATGCGAATTGAAGGTTCATATCCACCTGAAAATGCCTACTAAATGGTGACAACCAAAGTTCAACCAGCTGGATTAAACTATGTGCCAGATATTATTTCACTACAAGCGATGTCACCAGTGTAATGTTGAAATGCGGAAAATATCTCCAGCTTACTAACAGGTATGTTACAGTCATGGGTAATGCCTAGCGATAATGCCAATATTTTATAAAGAAAGTGAAACCAGTTAGAAAATCAGTGAAAGTGAAGCTTCCAATAGTGATTTCGATTCAGTCCTACAACAAAACAAATTTTTAACTGACAATTTAATATTGAATCAAAATATGAAAATACGAGAAACGATTTCCAAAATTATAAAAGAATTGAATGGATGAAAAAACGAGTTGCCTTTACTCCTGGATTGCAAAACTAAACGGAATTCTATTGGAACCACGATTGAACGGTTTTTACGAGTCAATCCTGTTTATTCAAACCTCTTCGGAAAAACAATTCAGGAACATAAAATTTTTATTTGAAATACAATCTCAAATTTTTAAAAGAAGAGATAACTCAATAAATTCGTTATTGAATTTTTTTCACAATCCAAAGTCAGTCAACCCGTGGAAAACGATTTTTTTTTTCTATTTACTCTAAAAGCGAAATTATAAAAACTGCAAAAAAATTCTCTCGCAGATTATTTAAAAGTCCAGAAATTGATTCTTCTAATTACAATGAAAGCATTACATATATCAATGAATGATATCAACGAATTCGGAATTGGAAGAAAATGGTTGCGTTGAACTAAATTTAGAAGTATTTGTGAGAGTTTGAGAATGCAGTCAACAATAAATGACAACTACCGCTCACTATTCAAGGAAATAAATATATTTGAAGCTACTGGTAAGATCGTTTTCAATTTGGAACTTCTAAGAAGCACTCTAATTTTGATAAAACCTACATGCACTAAAAACCAGAGAAATTTTTCTGTATCTGAAAATTTGTGCAGTAAACGGAGAGTTACTTTTCTTGTTAAAATTAATTTTGTATAATTCTCGAGAATCTCGAGAAATTCAAATAATTATTCCCAATTTCTCCAGAAACCCAATCGTTGATAAAATCGACATTCTCGAATCTCGAGATTCATATAAGGTCGAGAAATCAGAAACTCTAGCTGATCATAAATGTCAAATTTTTTTTCAGTTAAAAGGTCATATTGCAATTGCCTTTTATCCGTATCGTTCAAATAATTATCATTTTGATATTAACTATGTTGTGCGATCTTTGTCATCCTACCGATATGCAATTCATGTGCTACTCTGTTGAACGACTGTTGTTGTTCTACCGATATGCAATTGATGTGCTACTCTACTGTGTGACCGTTGCTAGCCTACCGATATGCGACTTTTGTTCTACTGTCTTATGCTGACAATATTTTCTGCCATTTGCTACTCTTGTGCTACCGGTTTTGCTACTCCAAATTTTTTCACACGACTGCACAACAAAACGTCTTCTGAAAGCTTAGCATCCTAATTCAATACAAAAGCTTTTTTCTAATGTACATGTATTTAACCAAATATTTCTAAAACGAAAATAAAAAATAATTTTACTTAACTAAATTTTAATTTTCCTTTAATTTTTTTTAATTACTCCTACGTCTTTTAATTGAAACGTAAAAAAAACCTTTAATTTAAAACTTACAGGAAAATAAAACAACCGAGTCTCTTAATTTTGAAATAAATTCAATCTGAAAAAATCTGACTAACAACAGGAAAGGATCTAGATAATTTTGTTTCTTAAAATAAACTCTTCCCTTCAGTATAAGTTTAAAACTTTTCTTTCTGTTCCTTCTTATAATTTTCTTGAGTAAAAAAGAATTCGTAGAATGTTTAGTTAGAAGTAAAAATTTATTCAATTAAATTAATTCATCAAGCAAATACGAATAGGTACAAGAAAAACACAAATATACAATTCGTTAGAAATTTGTATTAATAAAAAAGCTCGTGTAAATAAAGTTTTTTTGTTTTGTAAAAATTGAAGGCGAACAAAAATGTGATTTGAAAAGGGAATTGAAGTATATATCCATAGTTAAGTGAATACTCAGTGAAATGTTTTAAATTTAGATATTTTATTTTAGATGTTCTGAATATTTCTTTGCCTCTACAAAAATCTGTTCTCTTTTAATATAACCAAGACACTAAGCGGATTATTTTTCAAACAAATATGTTAAGTAAGACAAAATAAGTAGGATATGGTTAATACCAGCTGGTGTCGAGAGATTAAAATTAAAAAAAACATATTTTCTTAAAATAATACCACAATCCTTTTCAAAGAAGTGTTAAGAATATCACAGCACAAAAATAATTTGAAAAGGTTCTTTTGATTTTTTTCTGAATTAATTTCTGTTTGTATCTTTTAAGTCTCTATGGTCCTAGCTTATTCAATAATCATTTTTATATATTTGGTATGTTTGTTTTGTGTTGATTTCTATTTTGTTCTTTTCTTCCATTTGAAGATACCATTCCAATCTAAATTTCTTTGATTTAGTTACATCCAATAATAAAAATTAGTTTTTTTTATCAATTACTTCGGTCTGAAAGACCTGAGTATTACATTCATGAGCCTAAAGTGAAATTCTTATCCCCACTGGCATTTTGGCATTTCTCGACGTTTTAGAACCTACTGGATTTAAAAAAGCAAAAAAAAATGCATGTCTTTCTGCCGGCCGGCCGTCATTACCTACAAAATCTAGAACACCGCTGGATGGATTTCAAAGATTTTTTTTTCTGAAAATAGGTATACTCAAGGAACAGGTCCGAGAGGTCGCTGTGCTCGATAACTGTACCGGGAGTGTGTCAAAAATATCATTAAGTGAGTCAAAAATAGCAAATTTTCATATTTTTGGCTTAAAAACGTTCATTTTCAGTGATTATGAGAAGGAACGTTGAATTTGGAGAAATCTTGATGGTAGGGATTGGTAAATGGTATGTGAGATCAAAAACTAGATTATTGCATTAGAAGTTTGTCAACAAAATAATGTCAAGTGTGTTAAAAGAAAGATTTTTATTTATTATTTTACCCAATTTTTTGGGAAAAAATAAAATTAATTATTTGTTTGACATGAAATTTTATTATTATTATTGAGAATTATGGCATTCTAAGTTTGTCAAAAAAAAAATGTTGTCAGGTATATCAAAAGAAAGATTTTTATTTATTTTTTACCCAATTTTTTGGAAAAAAATAAAATTAATTATTTGTTTGACATGAAATTTTATTATTATTATTGAGAATTATGGCATTATAAATTTGTCAAAAAAATGTTGTCAAGTTTGTCAAAAGAAAGATTTTTATTTATTTTTTTACCCAAATTTTCGTACAAATATACGACATGGAATTTCATTATTATTATTGAGAATTATAGGTTAGTCAAAAAAATAATGTCAAGTGTGCCAAAAGAATGATTTTCATTTATTTATTTAGAAAAAAATAAAATTAGTTATTTGTTTGAAATGAAATGTATTAATTTATTTTTATTTATTTATTTATTTTTTTAGATAATTTTTTGGTTTAGCTGTTTGTTTACGTAAATATAATTGAAATGGAAATTTAGAATTTAGAAAAAGTTTAAATATTTGATTTTATTCTAATTTTTGGAATATTTTTAGAATATAAAAAAAAATTGAATTTTTGAATTACTTCGGTCTGAAATATATATTTATTTTCATATATTTTTAGAATTTTGATATATATTTTTAGAATTTTGAAAAAAGTTTAAATTTTTGATTTTGTAAGAATTTTTGGAATACTTTTAGAATTTCGAAAAATTTTAAATTTTTGATTTTATTATAATTTTTGGAATTTTGAAAAAAGTTTCAATTTTTGATATTGTTTTAATTTTTACAATATTTTTAGGATTTTGGAAAAAATTTGAATTTTTGAATTTTTGGAATATTATTAGAATTTAGAAAAAGTTTAAATATTTAATTTTATTCTAATCTTGGGAATATTTTTAGAATTTTGAGAAAAAAAATAGAATTTTTGAATTTTATATATAGTTTTAGAATTTCGAAAAAAGTTTAATCTATGGTTTTGTAAGAATTTTTAGAATATTTTTAGAATTTTGTTAAATTAAAAATTTTTGATTTTATTATAATTTTATAATTTTGGAAAAGGTTATAATTTTTGATTTTGTTATAATTTTTGCAATATTTTTAGAATTTTTGAAAAAAGTTTGATTCTTTGATTTTGTAATAATTTTTGAGATATTTTGGGAATTTTGAAAGAATACATCGCTGCCCAAAACTAAAAACCATGTCGTCATAAAAGTTTTTTGCCGAAAACTATATCAAAATCTTTAACCCAGACCGAAGTCTTGATGTCTCAGAGCTTGAGATTTCAGCCCCTCCATATTTTATCAATGTCAAACTACCAACTTTTTTTTATATTGTTAATGGGTTGACATGCATTTGCTCAACAGGAAAATTACGTCTTTTACCGATTCTTTAATCTAATGTAAAATCAGTGAATAATGCCTCAGTAAATTTTATCACCAAACCAAGAACGGTAAAAAGAAGATTCTTTCCCTTCTTTTTTGAATGTGTCTTCATATATCCTAGATACAAGAATTGTAATAAAAAACAAAATACTTTTCTCATTTCAAATGTCAAACGAACTTATTTTTGGAATGTAGCCCTAATATGTATATTAAGGTTTTTGTGTGGAAAATTATAACCATGAAATGGAAAAATTAAACGAGTTTTTCTACAACATAGAATTGTGTTTCAGTTTTGAATAAATTTGAATGACAAAGAAATTTGTTATTCATTATTAGCTTCAATATAAAAACAGTGTTAAAAAAATTCAATATCGTATATTACCAACTATCAAATAAACCAAAGAAAAGTTTAGTTCAAAATCATATTAGCTACTATGAGGTAAAAAATAAAAAAGACAAACACGAACTTCGAAATACGAAATCTCTTTCGATGACACTAACATATTCTTATTTGTATTTTTTCATTGAAAAATTTGTCGATATTACAATTGAATGCATCAATAAACCTATAAATTGAATTATCCTTTTACTCAAAACATTATATAAAAATTATCCAAAACTACATACACCCTAACAAACCAACTCAATCGTTAACAGCATTTATTAGTATTAAATGAAAATTTCTATCACAACTTCAACCTTATCAGTTCTTTTATATTTTCTCAATGAACTTCAAATTTTCCACTCAACTCGATTCTAGACATGCTCAAAATATACACAACCCAGAAATAAAAGAACCAAATTTATTTTTTGTTTATTTTTTATTAATAATTCTCCATTTTTATTTCGTAAGAAATTTTTGTTTTTTTTATTAAATTGATTGGTTTTATATGAATTTCACCCTTCACATAAAATAATGGGATAAAGTCACACGAGAACTGACATAAAATAAGCATCGAAATTTTTAAAGGTTAGTCATAATTTAAGCGAATGTTAGATATACACAAGTACGGGTTACAGAGCAAGAATAGTAGGTACATATTTTAATTTCATGATTAAATGTGAATGAATTGAAATAGTATCCTGGTGTTTCAATTGAATGTTTCTAATAAACATACAAAGTTTACAAACGAGGACTGTAAAGCGATAAAATAGATAAGTTGTTTAGAAAATTTAAAATCATATCGATAATTGTAATAACACAAAGTGAAATAATAGGGAATATTTAAAAAAAGGATATTGGTGTGGTTTTACTGGAGTTTCTGCAATCATTGGTTAGGATCTGTAGAGATGTAAAAAAGTTTTCTTGTAGCATATTTGTTGTTTATTTTTTTATTTTGGTAGAATGAAAGACAAATGACAAGACTAGATTGGCCATTTACTTTTACCCGAGCTTTGGGTTTATTTTAGAAGAAATCCTGGCTGCTCTAGTTTTAAATAATTGTTGTGTCTTATATTCCATTATATATTACATTTAAAGTTCAAATATTCGCTTATTTTAATTTATGTTGAAATGAGAATTTTTTCTATTTAAAATCATGAATTTAATGCTTTGGACCACACGTGTAACCCTAGTTACATTCACGGATAAATTTAATCCTTTGGACCACACGCTATATAATACTTGTTCTATTCACCGAAAATCAAACCAAAAATTTTATGCTTCACTTTGATTAAAAATGTTTATAGGTTTGGATACGCGTTAAGAAAGGGTGTTAACAATGGATAGCTTATGAGACATTAATCTTATGAGACATTAAAAAAAATCAAATTTTCTTAAATTCCATATTAACCCCTTTGATATGGGTATCAAATGAATGGGCTTTATGAGCGAAACACAAAAAGTCATTCTAAATCCAATACAGTGGACGTCTAATATGACAATTCAATATTTTTATGACATGGAGTCTGATAATGGAGCTGGAATGTGGCTATGGCTAAAAAATATTTTCTCATTGCCAAATGGATAGAACATTCTTCTTGAAATCATATGGTTGAAGGTTTAATTCACGACTTGGCCAATTGTAAACCAAATGTGACAGATACTAAATGCTAAGTATGTGATAAGAGAGCTGAATAGTATGGAAGTGTTGAAAGTTGTCATTGTTGTCAAGTTGTCATTGTCTAAGTACCCGTTCCATTAATCTCTCGAAAGTTGCGGGAGCGTTGCAAAACCCAAATGGCATGACATTAAAATGCCATAGTCCATTCCCTACACTGAACGCTGTTTTCTCCCGATCTTCCTCCGCAACTTCAACCTGCCAGTAACCACTCTGCAGATCTAATGTTGAAAGCAATCTTTCACCCGATAATGTATCCAGTGTGTCTCCTTCTTCGTAACTGTGTTTAGTTTCCTGTAGTCCACACAAAATCTTAAACCTCCATCTTTCTTGCCAACTTACACCACAGGTGAGCTCCAGGGGCTGTCTGAAGGCTCGATTACACCAGCTTATTTCATATCCCTCACCATTTTATCTGCTTCTTCTCTTTTAGCCAATGATAATCTCCTTGGTGCTTGGCGTATCGGCTTTTCTGGTCCAGCGTCAATACGATGTTTTGCCTACCATATTGGTTCTGCCATTTCCTGCAGATGAACTGCGGAATACAGACTTGCGGCTATCCAGCAATTGATGTGCTGCTTTCTTCTGATCTTCTGAAAGCTCTTCTGTCCATTTCTGCACAAGTTGTTTCATTTCTGCTTTTTGCTGTTTTTTGTTAACCGAGTTTGTGGTGATGTTTTTCTGCTCGTATTTCATTATTTAAGCTACCTCTTCGCACTGTCCTATAATCGATCCTTTCTTAATTGTTTTCTGCGTATCTGACAGATTATTTTTTCTATAACGACTTCTTTATAATTTTGATCTTCTTTGTTGGATTCCACTACCCACAACCTGGGTGATCCAGAACCTCCTTCCAATTTCCCCCAAATGATTGTTTCTGATTCGGGTGGCAGCTTTTCTCCGTGATCAAATATTATTCGACGAACACAATTTGAATCTTCACCATTAAATTGAAGTGACAACTCAACATTTCCGTACGTGAGTACTCCTTTGCCAGCATCAATAACGAATCCATTTGGCCTTATGAAGTCCATTCCCAGGATTACTTCATCCAGAATGTCAGCGACAACCATTTCATGTTGAAAGTGAGTATTCCCCATTTCAATGTTAACAATTTTCTTGCCTTTAATACTTGCACTTTCAACGGTTGCCGTCTGCATTCGAAATCTTCCTGCTGGTTTTAGTTTCCCTTTCACTACATCTGTGCGGACAATTGTATTTGTTGCTCCCGTATCCAATAGGATGACACAACCTTTTCCATCAATATTAGCCCTAACAGTAAGGCTGTCACCCCCTTGTTAATATCGAAACAAAAATGAAGGCTATAGGGCAATCGGTTGTGGGAGTTAGCTTGTGCCCCTTTAGGCTGGCTCGTTGTAGTTTAACTGCTGCGACCCTATTCCATCGGTCACTACAGCCTGCGCCAGTTCTTCTGCTGGTCGCCGCTGCATAGGCGATGCTGCTCTTGCTCGTTTTCTTCTCATATCTCTGCATTTTTTCGAAATATGACCTAACTTGTCACATAACCAGCATCAAATTCTATCACTTCGTATACTCTCTCGTGGTCTTGACTTGTAGTTGTTGTCATCATCCAACCCCACCCGCCGTATTTTAATTGATGATTTAATAATAGCTTGTGCAGTTTCATTTGTCAAAACAAAAGCTATAGTTTCAGCAACTGTTGCTTTTGGCGACAACATTACTGCTTTTCGTGTTTCTGGATCACGAATGCCATCAGTAAACGCCGCAATCTTCATTTTCTCCATAAAATATGGTTAACGGCATCCAATTGCTGATTCATTTCCTGTTTATTGGCAACCGTATTAGCATTGATTTGATTGATAGCTGCCATCAATTGACTGAAATCGAAGTTTGCAGGTGATACTTCAGTTGTTGTTTCCACAACAGAATTTTTCTCCTCCTCAGCTACTACTGAATCACTGTTTATAATAATCACTCCAAACTGGTAATTTTTCACGTCTATTACATTGGGCTCCATACCTTTTCGAAGCCGTAGCATTAATTCAGTTCCACTTGTTGACAATCCACGTTGTTCTAGTTCCTTCTTCAGCTCAGGTACTTTTAATTCACTTAAGAAAACCGTTTTTTACAAATAACTAATCCGCTGATGTCACCAATGTTGCGTTTTTCCAACCTTACTTCGATTTGGCCTTACTCACAGTTCGATAAACGCAATTTCCATTTCACTTTCTGAGTTCGATCAACTGATTAGTAAGCACAAACACCAGGTTTTATTAAGTATTTAACTCCTTAATTGTTCCACAATAACAGGAAAACAATGCAGCGAACAATATTCCAAACTAGAGTATTCTTCCAACAGCTTCGAAACTCCAACGGTTTATTGTAGAAATTTCCAATTCACAATGTTCAAAATAATACACAAAATATTTTTTCTCAATAATACTTAAAACTTTATTGACAAAAACTATTTAAAAATCACTTTTATAATTTTAGCTTTACCGTCGCAGGCTTAAAATAAAACTAATTAAAAACTACAAGAGGTAATTTGCTTATATACAATTCTGCAAAATTTCTACATAATTTGAGGTCACCCCTTAGAAACGTTGAGAAAATATTAGAATATTCGATTATTTTACGTTAAGTTGATTTGATTGATAAAATAAAATCGTTCAATCTTATCTTTTGTTGACCCAAGTTCCACGAAATACAACAACAACACTATTCATTTCATTAATTTGTTGTTGTGTTTTGGTGTGATTTGATTTTTCTGGAAGTGACTGTAATCAATAACAATATTAATATTAATAATATTGTTACAGTAATATTATTAAATACATTAATAATATTACTGTAACAATATTATTAATGTATTTATTTTTTTTTACATAACATAGAATAAAAATAAAAAAGTTAATTATTATATGAATTCTATACAACATGCATTATTTTCACATCACTTTTCTCACTATATTTACTTCTTTCTCAGAATGAGTTTTAATATGTTTCAGGGACATGCATTTATAATTAATTTTACACCGGAATAAATGGGTGAAAAGATAAATTATGTAAAATGCATCCACGCCTTCAAATACTTAATTTGTATCCTTAAAATGATTAAATGGTCATTAAATTTTTATAAAACGATAATTCCCGTAGCGAAAATTTGGAATTCTACGTCCACGCCGTGCTACCTGGGTAACGCTAACAGAATTAGGTTGGTGTAGTTAGCAGAGTATATACTGCTTATACTCAATGATTCTGCACCATGGCGAGTTATTAGCGCCATAAAACCAGTGCAACTCAAGCGTCTGTTCTCCATGTTAGGGGCGGCTTGGAGCGGGTGTCTGTCTTGGATCAAGCGGCTCGCTATATAAATGTGTAGAAAGCGTCTGTTCTCCATGTTAGGGGCGGCTTGCAGCGGGCGTCTGTCTTGGATCAATCGGCTCGCTATATAAACGTGCAAAAAGGTTATTTCTGGTGACCTTAAGATGCAGAACGAACCCGTTCACAAAAATTTGGGTTGGGCGAAGGGCTAACACCCCATTTTCGTAAAAAAATTATTGTCATGAATTCTGTACACAGGCCTCGGAATATCTCGGATTCATTATTGGAACGACCTCGGAAACTGTACCCAGACTACGATTTAAAAATGGGAACCTGAAACGTGCTAAGCCTCAGAAGACAGGAGATCTTCTAAAACTCACACAACAAGTCGAGAGCTACACATTAGATATAGTGGCATTACAAGAACTAAGATGGCCAGGAATCCATGAAACAGCGAAAGGATACACTTTTTATTATTGCGGTCATCAAAACAGAGGAGAATTTGGAGTTGGACATCTTATACACCGTCGCGTGAATCAGCATGTTATCGACTTCTGCCCAATTAATAAGCGGCTATGCACACTGAGAGTCCGCACGCCAAAATTCAATGCAACGATCGTCAATGTTCATGCACCTACTGAAGATAAAGCAGATGATATTAAAGACCTGCTCTTTCTAGAACTCGAAGAAGTCATCAATAAAATCGCGGCACGATATAAAAATCGTGGTAGGTGACTTTAATGCTCAAATTGGTAGGATTGCAGAACTTAAAACACATATCGGCCCTAACAGCTTGCATCATACTAGCAACAATAACGGTTTTCGCGCAGCCGATCTGGCTATGATGTATGATCTAGTAATTTCCAGCATTTTCTTCCCTCACAAGAAAATTCACAAGACAACGTGGAAATCAAATGACGGAAGAACGGAAAATTAAATCGACCACGTCATGATCTCTAAGAGATACTCCACAAGCATAACTGACGTTCGATCAAACAGAGGCGCTGATATGGACACCGATCATATGCTTGTCATCTTTAAGTACAAGTGCAAATTATCATCTACATTTAACAGACAAGCAAAAAAGACCGTGCGCTGGAATTTCGAAGCATTTAAACATCCGGAAACGCTGAATAGATATCAGGAAATAATAACACAAAACATAGAAAAGCCGAAAGCGTGACATCTCTTCTTAGATGCCATTAAACCTACAAGAAGAATGGCAAACGCTTCAATCAACCATTATAGCCACAGCACAAACTACAATCGGAAAACGACTACCGAAATCACACTGTTCAAATTAACAAAGAATGGATTCATTACTGCACATATGTGCTGAAGCCGCAGAGTCAATACACCATTCACTAATATTAACCTTACTTTCTTGGTTGACTTCTAAACTAATAAATTCATCTTCATTATCACTATTTTTTTGAACTGCATTTGCTTGTTTTTGACTAGTATTTTCATTTTCTTTCTTCTTTTTCCAGGTTGCATATTTGCGGAATTCACTTTTAAACAATGAGCTTTATGACTGTCGAAACTTTCGTCATCCTTATTTTTGTTTACTTTAAATACTTTTTGATTATTTTCATATATGTTTTCTATTTCTTGTCGTCGTCTTTATTCCTCCAAAAGCTTCCTTTTTACCATGGAGCTCGTCAAATCACTTTCAGATCGAAATTCCAAAGCTGTTATTAAAACAAACATGCTTTCAGATAAACTTTACATATATAATGCAACTGAAAGTGCCTTGGCTATTGATCGCCTAGTGTTGCTAACTCATCCATGCATTCGTCCATTGCATTTAAATGTGTTTGCATATTTCCACCTTGTGGAATATCATTCTGCATAAACGCCTTAAAAGTCGACCTTTGTTTGTGTTTGATAATGTTGATTTTTGAAGATATTCCTTCAATGAATCCCACATTGATTTTGCCGTTAATTTATTTTTGACATGGATGATTTGATTATCTTCAATGAATAAACCAATGTGTGCACGTGCTTTACCAATATTTTCCCCCCATGTTGTGAATTCTGCTGTATTTGTCGGCACATTATCTTCAATAACTGTTCATAAATCTTCCTTAATTAGTAACAGCTCAATCTTGTACTTCCACACTTGATAATTTTCGTCGTTAAGCTTTGTGATGCTTACTCTTGTTGCATTAGACATTTTGTTTTTAGGTTAATGTTGAAACTTGATGTTCTTTATTTGGTAAATGAAACTTTAATTGTTCCCAAAATATCGTGGTTGCCTTAATGATTGATGTTTTTATTTTTGTGTGATAATAATCCTGGGCACATAACCTGTGCAACTTTATGGATGATGTGGAATTTTATGTATCAGGAACAAAAACGAAACACGTTCATCACTTTTTACTTTATTTTATTTCAGTAAAAACATAAGAACGAAACTAACAAGTAACATTATTAAGAGTAAGTTTACATTTTGTTACAATCAATGTTAAAGTTAAATTTACATTTGGATGTAATTACAGGTTGCATAATAACTAACAGAAAAATCTTTTTTATTCGTCTACATATTAAAGTGTTACTTTATTAAAGTGTTATTTTATTACTACTTTATTACTTAATGCAAATTTCGGCTGGCACCTCGGGTCACAAGCTCCACATACGTCCAAAAACCTTATCTTTAGGTCCAGCCGAAATTCGCACCCACATTAAGTCCAAAATGGCTTACGTCCGTGCATCATATACTATTTTTTATTCGCCGCAAGCAAAATATTTTTAAAAAATTGTTTAATCTAAATTAAAGTAAAAAATTTTGAAATAAAAATATGTTGAACAAATAAACTTTAACCAAAATATTTGTTATTTTTTTCAAACAAATCGTATAACTATGAAAACAAAACAAAACAAATATATTGATTGGATTATGAAATTTTGAATTGAAAGGTTACTTTGATAAAAATGTCTATTTTTTATAAAATTTAAACAAATACAATTAATGTTTTTTGCTTTTTTGGATGTTACTATGACAACAAAATATATGGTTAAAAAAAGACCCTTTAAGGCCGCAAATCACATAATGTATTATTTTTCTTTATAAATTATAAAAGAATAAATGTAATATATAATAAATTTAAGAAATAATATTTCTTGACGAATCCAAGTTTTTTTCATGCAAAATAATTTTCATAGTGAAGATATTGTATGTGTAATTTATAATCTTTTTCTGGTTGTTTGTTCATTTTCAATTTTCAATAATATTAAATTCGTTTGACATCTCCATGGATTTATAGTAGGCCAGAATAAATAAAAACAATCGACGTATACATATTTTATAAAATAAAAAAAGCACAAAGAAATCAAAAGTTACATTGGTTATCGTTAGTTGACAAAAAGTTTTCTAAACGAACTCCTCTCAACCGGAGATATATTCTCCTCTTATTTAGAACATTTCTCAAACAAATGGCATTGATAATATCCTTCAGCCTAGGGAATAGGGCTATTACCAATCAACTTGCTTTCGAAATTTTCGCAAAAAAAAATTCCAATAATCACCGTCCTTGGGAAATTACAACGAAAATTTTTTGCCTTAGTTTTATTTTAGAGAATTTCATTAGGTTAAAAATGAAATTCTCTAAAATGTAATGATATCATACAATTTCACCAATAACATTTGAATTATACTGATAACAAATAGTTATACGTCTGGCCTACTGGGATATTAATAATTATCAAATAATTTTTTAAATAATTAACTGATATCGTAGTAGGTCAACGTATAATTCATAAAAAATATATAAAGAAATGAAAAATGGCAAACATTTTTTTTAATGAATTCCCCCCGTTCGTTGATAAATTCTCATAACTTTTTGGAAAATTTCTCAAGCAAATGGTATTGATAATAGCCCTCGGCCTACGGCTTGATGCTATTATCAATATACATGCTTGCTTTCGAAATTTTTTTCAAAATATTATTTCGAATTATCACCGCCCTTGGGAGATTACTACTGAAAAATTGTTTGCCTTATTTTTATTTTAGTATAACCCAATTCTAAAATGTAATGACATCATTCAATTTGACCAATCCCATTTTAACATACTAATAATACGAAAAATATATAATATCACGAATATTCTATTTTTTGTTTAGAGAAATATGAATTAATAGAATTATAAATTAATAAAAGTCTTAAAATAATATTTCTTGACTAATCCAATTTTTTTTCCTGCAAAATAATTTGTATAGTAAAGATATTGGGCCATATGTATAAAACCTAGTAACTAGGTTTTTTAAGTGTTTACTAGCTTTCGTATGCATAAAAAAGTATTCTAAACTTTACTTTACTAGCTTGCTCAAAAAAAACATCGAATTGTTTTGTTTTTGAGTGTTTGCTATGTTTGGTATGCATAAAAACCTAAGTTTGCTGGATCTATGCTGGTATATACTATAATCAAACCTAGTGTCTTATTTACCACACTAAAAATATTACTAGGTTGTTAATTTATAGTTTTTTCTTTTTGAGATGTGATATGAATTCGAAAACAAGACAGATGTATTGAATTTATTGGTTTTTTTTATTCTGATTTGGAAGATGAAATATGTTTTCGTGCATGTAAAGTTTACAAATTGCGTAAACCGGGTGAAGGAACAGTAAATTTTAGACACCATTAGAAAAAGTAAACTTTTAAGACATAGCAATTTACTCTTCTTGAAATAACTGAAGCAGAATCAACCCAATCTTCAGAGTAAAGTAATTAATATTAACAACTCGGAATCAATGAGATGCAATACCTATAACGAATGGTTTCACTTACAGACTTGTTGTTCGTTCATGATGCTTCTTACTTTTGGTTCAATGTACTTTGCACGTTTTTGTTCCAAATTTTATGTGCCTATACACTTTGGCTTTTAAATAATCGTTCAAGTGTCGGCGGAATGCAGAACGTGCAAAACGATTAGCAAATGAGACGGATTAAGGTTTAACGCGACCCATGCCAATAAGAAGTGATTTACGTAAAAATTTTAAGTCAAAATTGTCACATAAAAAATATGCAAAATGAAGACGTTTGTCATCTAAGAAAAAATTTCAAATTTGTGACAGACTTAACAGCAAGAATTATTCATAAAACCTACCGTAATTGTTTTCTGATGGAGTAATTCTCATAGTTTGGAGAAAGCAATTTTGTAATATTTTTTGCTAGCTCTGCAGAGAGTGCAAGATCACTTCCCTCCAGAGCAATGGAGCCAATATTTTACCAGTTTCCTGGTAAAAAGAATCACTTCTATTTTTGCAGGACTATTTTCTAACCCACATTTTTGGCGCATGTCAATGTTATTGAAAGGGTAGGTGGTATTGGCTCGTCTAACGTACTTTGACTAGAATTATTCAATCCTAGTCTGGCATCCAAATTTTTAAGTTTTCGCACTTGAGAAGCTCTAGATTGTTTTCAAAAGCATAGCTCTTAAACAGCAAAAGTCCTTTCCGTTTATCGTTCTCAAGACTGTCATTCTAACCTTACCAGCCTAAAGAAACGTCTTTTGCTAATTTTAGAGCTTTAAATCCCCTTGTGTCTTTAACATAATCTATAGCAACAGAAATAAAAGCCGGATACCAACTTATAACAGTAAAAATACAAAAATTAACAATAGTATTTCCTTATAGCTTAATTGTAATGAAGACAAATTAATCCAGATATAAATATTAATGCTGAGAACTACATGTTATTTGCAAGAATAACATGTAGTTCTAAAACACAGGAGCAAGTCTTGTATTCAACAGTTATTAGTGATTTCAACGATTTAGTTAACACACATTTGGTTATACCCCCGGCAACCTGTTGCACCAAGCCACGAGGCGTCAATTTATCAAAACAAATATTTCTAGCATAATTCGATATACCCATCGCCAAGGCATACCATCGCTAGTAAGAGGAGCGCCTTCGATTATCACACATTTGTAATAAGCTCATTAAATAAGACAAAACAGAGTGTTGCTTGAGCGGTGGAACCAATGATTCATTGCAAAAATAAAAGACTGTGTAAGCCGCAGTTCCAAATCAGAAACGTAATAAAACCGATTCACGGCATGCCCACGACTAATAATAAGAGGTACGCCAACGAATTCAACCAGTTCATTTTACACCCCAAAAACATTGGAAAAACGTATAGGAAAATCTCAAAAACAATACACAAATTGCCATCTGATAGCTGAAAGCAATCTACGAAAGATTACGTATCAAATCTACGAAAACGTTCAAAGCACTTATGACAAATAGTCTATCGCCAATTGTTCTGAAAAGAAATTGGGCTGCATCTTCATTCATGCATGTCTGACTAATGAAAGATCAAACATAAAAGGTTTCGAAGTTTTAGAAGAAACTATTACTTAAATACGGGTTTTCTGAATAAAGATTTTTTTTCTTCAATAAAACAACTTATTTCACTTCCATGTAAACAAACACAAAAATATAAAATAAAATGAATATTTTAATATTGAACTTCTTCTTATAATCATTAACATAAAATTCTCCAAATTTACTAAATAAATAGATAAACTGGAAAATGGAAATATATACGAAGATATATAACAAATAAGCTATTTATTTCACAACTCAAAAAAGTTTGTTATTTAAATTCCTAGTAAACGCCATAGCAACAACCTAGTGCGATGTTTTTTAATACTATACTCCTAGTTTAGTTCATACTCAAACCAATTTTTTACTATACTAGCAATTTTGTATTAAACTAGGTAGTAAAGTTTAACTAGTGTTTACTAGTTTTTATACATATCGCCCATTGTATCTAATATCTATCATTTATAATATTTTTCTGGTTGTTTCTTCATTTTCAATTTTCGATAATATTAATTTTGTTTGACGCCTTTGCTGGATTTATAGTAGGCCAGAATAAATAAAAACAATTCACGTATGAAAACAATGCATGAAACATAAAAATTAATCAAAAAAGGCAAAATTTTTTCAAAAAACGACTTCCATCTCTCGAAAATTCAAAAACTAACTTATTTTACAATTTAGTTGTGCAGTTGTACGTAAAGCATTGTACGTACATTCAAGCTGAAAGACAAATTAAGGACTTGGTTCAATAAAAGCCCTCCTTTGCGTCGGACTTCTATATGAACCATTGGCGTCATCTTCTTATCGCAGCCTTTGGTATTTAAATAACTATTACAACTTCTCTAACACATCGAATAAACACATCTAAAAAATTTTAACTTGCTGATACATTGCTGTTTTCAAAAAAAGAGTCAAATACAAAAACAAATATCGCTCAAAATTATTTTCCGCTACTCAAGTGCGCTAAAGTCTTAAAAATAATTAACTAAAAAAATTAATTAAAGCTTTTAAGCATTTTTTAACATTTGTTTATAGAAAAATAATCTTGTAGCTCTTAAAAAGAGGTGTAATTCTTTTATAAAAATAGAAGAAAACTTTATCCCCCAATCTCAAACTTTTAAACATATTGTAGAGCTTTGAAACTAAAATACGAACACAATTTTTACAAACAACTTCAAATTTCTTTTTAAAACATTTATTTCATCTTAATCAAATAGACTTATACTCCCTCTGCCTATCTCTTAATAAACTTTTAACTAAACAACATTTAATATTCTTAATTTATTTCACAAAGAAAATCAAAAGAAAAAAAGTTCTTTTGATTTTTAAAAGATTTACTTTGACTTCGTTTTTATTATTTTATTTTCGTCTTTAATAAAATTTCCACTCGAACCGATTTAATTTCCTTTAAAACAGGATTTTCGTTTAATTTGTTTTATGTTATTTTTATTTATAAATTGAATTCCAATTGAAATTGTAAAATAAAAATGTTTTTTTATTTTAAATTAAAAATTTTCAATTAAATTAAATTGATAAAATTTTAAATTTTTGTGGTTTGTGTTTTGGTTAAAGTTAGCATAGTTTCGGGAAAACCGGTAGCAATAAATGTGCAATTTGTAAAATTTGTGATTTTTGGTTATGCATTATGTAAAAGTTAAAGGGAATAACACCTGCATTTTAAATGTGGTTATTCGAAAATTTTAAATTTTAATTTAGTTTCGTTTTCATAGAAATAGAAAAATTTAACAAACACAAGAGTCAAACACACAAACACCAAAAATATGTTTTATGCCAAAAAAATAATTAAAAATACTTTTACTACATATTTGGAAATGATTTTTCTTTGAACGTACGACTAGTGGAAATTTTAAACAAAATGAACAAAATGAAAAAGTTTATGAAAAATAAAGTGTAAGTTTTAATCACAAAAGTTTTGAGACAGAAAAAGGTATTACATTTCACCACTGATCAAAAATTTTTGTGTAATTTGATACGGTAAAACATTCTAAACTGTTGTAGATTCAAATATAATCGATGTTTTTTTAACAGCTTGGAAAGTGTTGCAGTGGTGAACATTTTTAATTTCAAATTATTTAATTTGAAATTTTAAGTAAATTTCTTAAACGAGAAAAAATATTAAAATTTGATGTCAAAAGTTTCTTTTCCAAAAAGTTTGGACGAAATATTGTACAAGTGTGAAAAGGCAATAAACTGATTAGGATAATTAGACTAATATAAGAAGTTTTATTTTAAACATCGTGTCTGGATATACGTTTAAAATTTACTTGCATATAATATGAGAATTAATTTTGATAGTTGAGTTCTAAGCACCATCATTATCCAGCTGGATAATTGCTGATCTCAGGTTTTGATGAAAACATTTTTATTTTTTTAATTTAAAGATTCCTAAATTCTTTCTCGGTTGATGAAATTATTACAGATTACTTTAACGCAAGATTGATCATTCTTAGAGATTTAAATATGAATGATAAAAAGTTGGTAATAGCTATTTATATACCAAGGGCGTTATGCAGGTTATTACGCCCGGAAAACGACGTAATCTAGCCAGAGGACCAATGGCCCGAGGGATGGATGTCACTTGATGGGCATAATACCCAGTAACGTCAGTGGTGCATACAAGATTTTATGCTTCACTTAATAAGCTAAAAGGTAAGAAACAATTTAACTTGTTAGTCTATATTTATATGCAAAAGAATACAAATATATCCTAGTATGTCAAGAAAACAAATAATTTGAAGTTTTAAATTATAATTTGAAGTTTTAAATTATTGTTCTTTGCACGTTGCTATGCAAACAAATTCTCCTAAATTTTTTAGCGAGCGTATGACAAAAAAAAATTGTTTGACGTTTAAAATAATTTGTTATTTTTGGAAAAAATGTGAGCATTTAATAGCGAAAATGTTGCAAAAATTTTTTAAACAACTGTAAAAATCATTTACTACCTGAAATTGAATGAGATATATTTACATTTTATAGACAAAACTAGAGTAAAAATAACTTTTTTATTCGCCTACATATTAAAGTGTTACTTTATTACTGTGATTTGTGGCTTTAAAGTATCACTTTTCAACTATTTATTTTGTTGTCATAGCTACGTCCAAAAAAGTAAAAAGCATTTGTATTTGCTTAAATTCTATGAAAAATAAAATTTTTTATCAAAGCAACCCTTTCATTCAAAATTTCATTATCCAATTAAAATAGTTGTTATCATTTGTTGTCATAGCTACACAATAATTTGGAAAAAATAATAAATATTTAGTCAAAGGTTACTTGTTCCACATATTTTTATTTTAAAATGTATGAAAATTTATAATTTTAATTTAGAATAAACCAATTTTTTTAAAATATTTTGCTTGCGGCGAATAAAAAATAGTATATGATGCACGGACGTAAGCTATTTTGGACTTAATGTGGGTGCAAATTTCGGCTAGCGCCTCGATTTGCAAACTCCACATCCGTCGAAAATCTTACACTTTACGTCCTAGCATCATAATGTACTATTTGTATGACTAAGCCGTAAAATGCACTTTTACGATTCAAAACTTGACCGTAAAGCAAGCTGAAATAACAATGCTTAAAATGGAAATAACAATGCCTAAAATTATTATTTTACGCCCTTAAGCGTAAATATTTTTGACAACATCAAAGAACTCAAATGAACAATATATACGTTATTCCTATTTTCGAATTAGAAAATTGTTCAAACATATGTATGTAAATAATAGCTATTTATGTATTAAGGGAGTAAAGTAGATTTTTTTGTTTGAGAGTATAATTGTTGCTCGAGGCGTTAGCCGAGGGCAACAAACACTCGAAAGCAATAAAGATACTTTATGCCCGAGTTACATACAAGATTTTTTTGTACGAGTAAAATTCTGTATAATTTGCATAAATAAAAATACATATATTTACACAAAATATGAAAATATTTTTTAGGAAATTATTTTATCCAAGTAGTTTTGTGAAATAATAGTAATAATAATAATTTTAGGCATTGTTATTTTAATTTTAGGTATTGTTATTTCAATTTTCAAGAGAAAAAAAGTTTTTCAAGGAAAAAAGGCCTGCTTTACAAAAAATGTTTGAATCGCAAAAGTGCATTTTACGGTTTACTCGTTCAAAATAGTACATTATGATGCAAGGACGTAAAGCTAAAGATTTTTGACGGATGTGGAGTTTGCAAATCGAGGCACTTGCCGAGATTTGCACCCACATTAAGTCCAAAATAGCTTACGTCCGTGCATCATATACTATTTTTTATTCGCCGCAAGCACAATATTTAAAAAAAAATTGTTTATTCTAAATCAAAATTATTACTTCGCATAAATTTTGAAATAAAAATATGTTGAACAAGTAGTCTTTGACAAAATATTTGTTATTTTTTCCAAATTATTGTATAGCTATGACAACAAATGATAAACACTGTTTTGATTGGACTATGAAATTTTAAATTCAAGGGTTGCTTTGATAAAAATTTCTATTTTTTATAGAATTTAAACAACTACAAATGTTTTTTACTTTTGTGGACGTAACTATGACAACAAAATATTTGGTTAAAAAGTCACACCTTAAGGCCGCAAATCACAGTAAACTGACCCTTTAGTATATGGCGAATAAAAAATACATTATGGCTGCTTATTTCCAAAAAACAAACATACACATATTTACAAACATGTGTTTTGTCAAATTTTATTTTGAGAAAATCGTTTCTTTATTTTTTTTTGGTTTGCTAGTTATTTAATAAATAATTAAAATTAAACAAATTGGTTGCTAACGACCTTTAGAGAAAAAATAACAAACGAAAAATTACGTGAATTTGACGATTTTCTTAAAATATATTTTGCTTAGCATATGTGTACTTTACAATACGATAGCTCAAATACTACTGAAAAACAAAATGTTTTAAATAAATTAACATAGAAATTTAGAAAAAATTGGTTGCTATAGAAATTTAGGAAAATAATTAATATGAAAAGCAAAACTACTTGGATTAAACAATTTTCTCAAAAAATATTTTACTATTTTGTGTAAATATATGTATTTTAATTTATACAAATAATGCCGAATCTTACTCGTACAAAAAATCTTGCATGCGATTTGGGCATAAAGAATCTTTTTTGCTTTCGATTGTTTGTTGCCTGAGGCGTTAGCCGACGTTAGCCGACAATTTCACTCTCAAGCAAAATGAGTATGAGCGGGCGTTATGAGTTCATAATGCCATCTCATATCGCCCCGGATTTTATGGATGAGTTTATATATCGCGTATCCAAGACTTTAGAACAACTTCATATTACAGTGAAGCATCAAATACTTATTAGTTATCAAGCAGTAACAATGTAGAAAAACAAGCTGAACCGTTACTTACGGATTACAATAGTTTGACACAAATCATAGAGGAATCATCTAAAATCACATAGAACAAATTATAAAACAATTTGATGAGCTTTTTAATGACAGTGAGGCCGAACCGCTTTTTAAAACAGTTAGACATACGTAGCTAAATGGTGAGCAACTCTTTGGATCATCGTCCCATTTAATAATATCAGAAAGAGATTATCGCTTGATTGAAGTCAATTCTGTAGGCGTTTAGAGTTCTAAATACCCTCACCAGAGAGACTTGCAAAATATAAACGCAAATCATTCAAGGCTTTTAATTTAAGTATGACTCTAGAAAGCCTAGATGCTTATATGAAAACAAGAAACATTTGTAAACACAAAACAGATTTAAACAGAAATTGGTTCATCCGGAACAAATAAAACAAATTCACCGAACACCCATCTGGCTATCGCAATTTTGTTTAAGCGATCAATTCATCCTGGACCAATTTTACTCGATCTTCTTTTCCAACATTAGATCTGAATGGATTGGGGCGAATTTTTTGAAGTAAATTTACACGCCAATGTTTATTATATTTTGTTTGAATATTAATAATTGTGGAGCTTTTTAGTACTAAAATTATTTCTTTAATACCTGGAATATTATTATTGGAGTCAGTGTTGCCAGGTTGCGGAATTTTTTCCAGTTTGTGGAATATTTCATATAAGACGGGAAAGCGGGTAAAAACTTTGAAAGTGCTGGATTTTTTCACATTTAATAGGAGCAAGCGTTATTCTAAAATGGTCACAACAACTAATTTTTTACCTGGCTTTAGAAAGATTTTGATTCTGATGTTGAAATACTTTTTAGGGAAATAGGTTTGTTTCAAAAATCCTAAGGCACCGTATTGTTATCTGAGTTTTAGGAATATTTTGTCACTACGCATCCTCTCTATGCATCCATGCATTTTAAACACATTAAAACAATCTAAATGTTTTGTATTAATATTTTATTTCAGAGCAGTTGCTTACGTATCGAAAAAGAACCTTTTACAATTTTAAACTTTTTTGAAAACCTCGAAATCCAGGAATGTATACTTTATTTAAAAAACGTCCTTCGCAATTTTAATAGATTTTATACTCCATTTTATAGCAGTGTTTTCTTATTCCACAATTTGTATGAAGAATCGGAACAATAGTAATTCATTGTGTAAGTTTTTAATGCAATATTTTATTTTTCAAGGAAAAGTTTACAATAGAGCGAGCATAGCAAAATTTCGAGTGAATAAAATTGATTAAACACGAACCCAAAACAACGTTTTATCTTTCCCAATCTGACATGTATTAATTTATATTGAATAATTTTTAAATGCGTTGATAAAACAAGTAAAACGACTAAAGAAAAACGATGAATTTTATTGTATTTCTTTGTAAAACTAATTAAAAACAATTGAATAAATTTGATTCAATTTTGATATCCATTTAATTGATTGGTATTTTGAAGATGAAAGACATCAAATTTAATACTAATGAGTAACCAAAAAAAAACACCATAAAACAGATAATTTTTTCACAATGGAAATTTAATTCAATTTAATCGTAGTAACATTTAACTTTTTTAATATTCGAGAAAACGACGTGCGCTTTAGTTTATGACTTATGTGCAGTTTATGCGCTAAATTTATTATTTTTTATATAATCAAAGAGTTCAATACAATCACATAAAATGTTTTATTGTGTTCCACCACATTCGCAGTACAGAATAAAATTAATAGCTGTTTGTTTTATTCTATATTAAAAATAATATCGCACAAAATTATAGTCGTAAAAATATGGAAATAAACCTATATTTATAGTTGTCGGAAGGATAAATATTGTTATAATGGTGGTTTTTGAAGGATTCTAGAAGTTTTTACAATAAATAATTGAATTTATATGTATATTTTTATTGAAAGCTTGATGGGAATTTTTGAGGGAGTTCTTCTTTAACGAAACGGGAAAAATCGGGAATTTTCGATACATCAACGGGAAATTCATTTTTGAAAATCTGGCATTGGAGTGGTAAACTTAAATAAAACAATATCTTTGTGGCATTTCCACCTTTTTGTTTCTTTAACTTTCCACCTTTTTGTTTCTTTAACTTTTTCAAAATTAAGTTGGCAATACATAGTTTTGATTGATTGAAAAAGTACACTGCTTTTGATTTTTATTATTTAAGTCGTCTGAACAAAATTCTTTTGTTCAGAATGAATTGTTTTTTAAAATTCATAAAAATAAGTGGAGATCTACTTTGAACAAATAGTTAAAAAGATAATTCAGTTTTGATTTATTAAAATCTTTTTTATTAAAAAACTAGATTTTATGTTTTATTCTTTAGCGTAATTTTTGTGAAAACTAAAATTGAAAATTGTTAGTTTCATTTAAACAAAAACGATTGTGGAATTTCTTTTAGAAATAGTAGAATAATTGAAGGAGAATATAGAAGTATGGCTGGATCTATATAAAAAATTTATATAAAACATAAATTATAAATATATCATTTTTGTTACTCTTATTATCACAGCTGAGTATGAATATTAAATATGAATATCAAATTATTAATTTTGGAAGGTGTTAACAATAAAATAAATAATTTAAATAAACTTGTTTCAGAATCTCGAGTTAAGTTTATTTTTTGAAGAAGATAGAAGGCGCCATTACAATCTACTAAGGGAGTAATTGGAATTTGAATCTAATCATTTTTAAAGAAGTTATCAGGACACAAGTAAATATAAAGCGAAAACTTAATAATAAGCTATATATTTAAGTTTCTAAAATGATCTTCCCAATAACAAAAGAAAAATATGAAATGAGTTTAAAGTTTAAACTAAATTATACCAATAAAGCAGATAAGGTTAAGTGTTTCCTTTTTTTACACCTCTAGTTATTTTCTTAGATGGAGATATATAATTTTAAATTAACTTTTTCAAATCTTAACCATTTAAAATAAATTTTAAAAATTTATTTCTTCTACGAAAACGAAATTCACATAAATATAAAAGCTTATAATTTATGAAAACCTTTAAATTAACTTTTCTAATCTACAGAACAACAGCAAAGACTAATAAAAGAAAATCTAAAAAAAATTCCCATAATAAAAAAATATCTTTTGGGTGTTTTGACATTTATTTCATAATCTCTTATCTTCCTAACATATTTTCTAAGATATTTAAATAACAATTATTGTAAAGAAAATTGAAAACAGAACAACATTACAATGAAGCAACTAAGTACGTCTGACATTCCGATATTTGTTTTGTTTAGTTTTTGTTTTTGTACTAAGCTTTTATTTATGAGCTTTTTGTGTAATTAAAAATAAATTCAATTTAAATTTGAAGATTTATTTAAGAGTATAAAGGTATTGTAAATAATGTTTGTAAACTTTATTAATTTAGTAACAAATAAGGTTTATATAAATATTAAAGGAATAATGAAAGCAATAATTCAAACAAACGGTTATAAATTGAGATAGATGAAGAAAAGTGAACGGATTAGAATTAAGAAGGAGGGAAAAGGGAGTAAATGAAATTTATTTATAATTGGAAGAATTATTTACAGAAATAAGGTATTATATGATTGGGATGCTTTTTATAGGCGAAATCATAATATAATAAGTATACATAAATTAAGTACCGAAGTATACCTTTTATCAATACTTTATCTTATCATTTAACACAGATCTCATGTTTTTGAAAGGTAATGAAAATAAAATAACATGTTAATTAAAACATCAATCAAAACCTATTTGAGAATTTCATTAAATCAAATGAAACAGAAACATAAAACACAAATGTAAATAGTTGAAAAACAACTTATTTGATTATCTTAATACATGTTATCTGATCTCATACAGTTAAATAAAGCAATAATTTCAATTTATGGTTAAATTTTTTATAACATGGAAAAGGGTTAAAAGTACTACCTAGATCGAATGGAAAATGATACGGTTACCGGTTAAACCTAGGTGTACGTTGAAGTTTTGAAATTAATGAGAAAAAGTCGGACAAGTGCGAATAAAATTCGCTCGCCTAGGGTTCCGTAAATGTAAAAGAACACAATATAAAAAAAAATTGACATAAATTTGTGTTGTAAACTCTTTATATTACCAGATCATAGACGCATAACAAAATAAATGTTTAATCGTAAACGCCAATAGTAAATTACAATCACATCCACATTGATCACAAATGACATAAAAAATGTTACTTCAGGATAAATCTTATAACTAAAGAAAGATTTAACCAGCTTGTAAATGGTTTTATTTGTTACTAAATTGTAAACGTCATTTATTTGAACTGACAGTTGTGACAGTTTCAACTTGACGTTGAAAAGTCATTTTAACTGACTAGTAGTGTTAAATTGACAACTGACTAGTAGTGTTAAATTGACAATTGACCAGTAATGAATTTAACAAGTCAGTACCTCGGAGGTATACTGCACTATGTCATTCTAGTGAGCTTTTCAGTAGAGCAGGTTGAATGTTGTCGGACACTCTTTGTGCTTCATAATTACTATATGTTAATTATGTTTCGACCAGAAATGCAGTTGGAACCAATTATTGTCACAATATTTATCTGGTTCTTACTAATCTCACTAATCAAACTTGCAATTTTTTTGTTGACTGAAAAATTGACTAGAATGACATAGTGCAGTACAAAGAAAATAAACTACTGGTCATTCAATAAGTCCGTAGGATGACACATAGATGGCGTTACTAGAATTTTTTCCATATGATTTTTATTTAGTACTAACCTTCAAACGATACGTGTATAAATTTGACAGCAATCTGACTATTTATTCGTGAGTTATAGCATTTTGTGTGAAGCAACTTTTGTTTTTGAAAAAAAAATGGAAAAAAGTGAATTTCGAATTTTAATAAAGCATTGCTTTTTGATGAAAAAAAATACAGTGGAAACCAAACAATGGCTTGATAAACATTATCCAAACTCTGCTCCATCGAGACAAATGGTAGAGAAGTGGATTGCTGAATTTAAATGTGGTCGTACCAGCACAAAAGATGCAGAGCGCAGTGGACGCCCAAATGAGGCTGTTATTCCAGAAAACATAAAAAAACTCCACAAATTGGTTATGAACGATCGCAAATTGAAGGTGCACGAAATAGCTGACATTGTAAAGGTAGCAGATGGTAGTGTTTTTACCATTTTACATGAACATTTGGGTATGCGAAAGCTCTGTGCAAATTGGGTGCCGCATGAGCTCACAGTCGACCAAAAACAACAACGAATCGATGCTTCGGAGGAGTCTATGGCACTGTTAAACCGCAATAAAATGGAATTCTATCGTAGATATATGACAATGGATGAGACATGGCTTCATAATTACACACCAGAATCCAAAAGACAGTCAGCTGAGTGGACAGCAGTCGACGTTCCGAATCCAAAGCGAGCAAAGACGCAACAGTCGGCCGGAAAGGTGATGGCGTCTGTATTTTGGGATACGAACGGAATAATATTCATCGACTATCTCCAAAAAGGAACCACCATCAACAGCGACTATTACTGTGAACTTTTGGATCGATTGAAGGCTGAAATCGCAAAGAAACGGCCACAATTGCAAAAGAAAAAAGTGTTGTTTCACCAAGATAATGCACTATGTCACAGATCGATGAAAACGATGGCAAAATTGAATGAATTGGGCTTTGAATTGCTTACCCACCCACCATATTCTCCAGATTTAGCCCCTAGCGACTTTTTCCTGTTTTCAGATCTCAAGAGAATGCTTGCTGGAAAGAAATTTAAGTCCAATGATGAAGTAATCACTGAAACTGAGGCCTATTTTGACGAGAAAGAGAAATCATACTATAAAAGTGGTATAGAAAAGTTGGAAAATCGCTATACTCGTTGTATCGCCCTCGAAGGCAACTATGTTGAATAAAAAAATCGAGTTTTGTCAAAATGTTGTTTTTTTCTTACTTATCCTACGGACTTATTGAATGACCTGTTACAAGGTATGATTGTTAAAGTTTCTATTTTGGGTTTTTCTGCGCATGACGTCACGTAATGAGTTGATTAATTTTCGTTTCAATGGAAAAAAATTAAGTCGTGAACGGTTTCATACTTTATTTTATATTGCAAATAAAATAATTTGTTTTAAATAAAGGATAAAAATTAAATAAATTTATTTTTTTAAATATATGATATTATATTTAAATGGAAAAATGTGCGAAAATTATATAAACTCGTATAAGAATATATAAAATCTGATTATTCTGATTATGAGAATACTTTTGATTTTTTTAGACATTTTAATTATTAATAATGATAATAAATTAAAACAGTAATTAGAGGGTTTATTTAAAGGGTTTAAAGGAAATTGGTCAGAAATATAATTTAATGGACCATTTTATTTAATTTTCTTTTCACGGTTGTTATGTCCGAAATTGTTTCATTTAAGTCGTTTTTTTCGAAAGTATACATTGTAGACCTGAAGAAAATGGTTTTAGTTTTCTCATCGCAGTCTACATCTTTCAAAAGGTCTATTAAATTTTTGGAATAATTTTTCCTTATTAGTAATGAATTTCTATTACCGTCGCTAAATATTGCTTCGAGCTGCTCCATCTTCATCTTCAGCTGTACGTTGTATAGGTTTTAAAGGCCCCCTCCTGTAAGACTAAACGTCTTACAGGAGGGGGCCAAGTACAATACGTCCAAGTACAATATCTATCATAAAAATGATCAATTATTAAACTTGAATCTTTCAATGTAAATAATAGGTAGCTTGCCAAATATTCCAGACCATCGTACTACAATGGTTGCATATTTTCAGATGCAGGTTTTATATTTTCGAATGCATTTGTTGTAATTGTTCTCAAACAAATACTGTTTAAAATTGCTACCTGGTCTAGGCCAGGGTTGCCATCTTTTTAAGTATTACTCTCAAACGCCCTTTTCATTTCAGATTGATTCGAGCAACTCATTCTATTTTTATAACATAGAAAGATTCTTGGGAACATTTAATCCAGGAATCAGATTCGAGGAACCCTGATGTGCCACATTTGCTAATAGCTTAAACTTTTTGATACCGTGAATTACTCACTGTGAGACTTTTGATTGAAATTTTATTGAAACAATGAAACAATGATCTACAAAATTATTTCTTGGGAGTTTTATTAGATGTGACACATAACCAAAAACATTTACTTTTTCTGCATCATTGGCAAACTTCTGCAACCGGCAATGGTTAGTCCGTTAGCAGATAGTGCTAAATCTAATAACAGTCTGGTAATTGTAAAGTAGGCTGCTTACAATGAAAGACCTTTTATCAAAGCTACATGCACGAAGTTAGCTGGTGCTAAGACTTTAAGAGTTCCACTTCTATTATGCCAAACCAACTATGAAGAGTATAATATAGGGAGCAAGCCGAATGTATTAAAGATTCAAATTATCAGCTGGGGATCATTTCGATGGTTTATTAGAATTTTCATGTTTTTTAATTTGGCCTGCGATAATTGTGAAAAATCGGTCATAGAATTTCAAAAAAGTTGAAAATTTAGTATTTTTCTTTCTTCACTATAATTATCAATTAGTTTACAATTGAATTAATGGTTATTGGCCATTGGGGAAATAGATGAAAAATTGAAAGAAAATAACATGTCACTTTTATGTGGATCTGAACCATCTCAAATAATTGAATGTCGGACTTCAAATTAGGTTATGACAAATTTATCACACGAATTAATTATTATTACTTATAATTCAATTATATTTCAGCAGAAATAAAATCGATAGCTTGAAGGAAGAGAACTAATCTCTTCAACTTTTAATTGTAGCTTGAAGGAAGAGAACTAATCTCTTCAACTTTTAATTGTAAATAAAATTCCTTCTTGTAGTATTTCGCAATTAAATTTTTATTATTGATATATTAACTAATTTGACTATATTTAATTTCGATCGGATTTCGATTATAACATCATCCTCAGGAGCTTACAAAAAACTCTTAAATATAGTCAAATTAATTAGTTTATCAATAGTAAAAACTCAATTACGAAATACTACAACAACAAATTTTATTTACAATTAATTATTTATCATGTTTCGCCAACTACCATCGGTAAAATCCGTCGAATTTATCTTCAATTATTGATAAAAAACGTTCCTATGACAATAAATTTGGATAATTGCATTAAAACGTTTTGACCAGATTGTCTCTAAACTAAATTATATTTAAATAAAAACCTTTTTTAGTAATCAAAATAACGTTATTTATATTTAAATAAGTATATACATATATGTATATAAATTTATTAGTTATATTCGCGCGTATTACAATTTAGTACTCACTACGTGACGTCACATTTTTTAAATTATTTGTGATGAGATGCGCAATAGCATACCTTTTAGTTTATTTTCTTTGGTGCAGTATACCTCCGAAGTACTGAAGTTAGTAGAGAAATTAGAAATTTGAAAAAGATAGTAGCGTTTTAACATTTTAACATTTTTATTTCTTTGTTCCATACAAATTAAATATTTCTAAGGTTTCTGAGTTTTGAGCAATAATTTGACAGAAAACAAAATTTTATCATTTTTAATTTTGATCAACTTTTAGTTAGTTGTTTACAATTTAGTAACAAATAAAATATTATACAAGACACGCCAGGTATCTGGTTTTACTGGCTCAAGGTAACTCATTCGCCAGTAAAAACCATTTTACCTGGCTTATAATGCACTCTAAAAACTTAAATTTTAAGATTGTGATATCACTGCTATAAAAGTAGATAATTTATCAAATTTTTAATGAATTTATCCATTTTAAATGTAAAAAAACGAATGGCAAATGTTTTGGGTAGAAATTTCAGTTATTTTACACACAAAGTGCGATTTTGCACGGAATTCGCTATTTCACACTATTTTTGTGTAATCTACATTTATTTTGTGTAATTTCAATTTTAAAGCACCTTATATGTGTGAATTTGCGCATAAAATTGAAAAAGTACATACTGTCAAGTGTCAACATGTTTTCTATTAATTTCGCATAAGTATCGAAATCGATTTGAAGACGCGTGTTACCGAAATCAAAAATATTAAAAGGTAAAGTTTTACTTAATTCAACATAATTAGGAAGAAATTGATAGATTTTTTTTTGTTTTCTAGTTTGGCGATTCATTTCATAAATAACATCTGAAAAACCCAACAAATAATACTCCATGGATCGCAATTATAAGTAGGGAAATATTATAATGTTTAGCAGATTTATAAATCTAATTTATGTATAAAAATAATATATTTCAAAAACTCATCTCTAAAACTTTATTTTACAGAAAATTATTGGATTTGGCAGTTTCAACGATTTGATAGTTTGCAGTGATGTAAAAGTGTTACAGTGATTTGGCAGTGTTACAGTGATGTTTTACATTGTGAATAAACAATTAAATTAAATTTAATGAATTATATGTAATAAATTTAAGTTATTGTATATTTAATAAATAAAATAATTTATTGATTTAATTGATTGAAACAATTGATTTAAACAAAAATATTTTGTAGAACCTCACAATTTCCATGTATAATGACATATAATTCTTTTTTTTTTCACATATTATATTTGTGGGTAAGTAATAAGAGGGTACTATCCTCTTTGTATAAAAACTTACAAAAAATTAATTATTATTACATATTAAAAATTCGTATTGTTACACAAATTCTGTGAATTCTCACAAATAATATGTTTTTTCACATATCAAAATACGCAGCTTTACACAAAATGTTGGAACGTATTTTACACATTATTTGATGTTAAGTTTGTAATTTACACAGCAAAGTATTTTACTATTATTATAGTAGGCAACCTACTATTATAGTAGTGATTTTTTCTTAGAGTGTGCAAAATACTATAAATTGGAAATATTGTTTTTGTAAATCAGCGTCGAAATTAGGGGAGTGGGGTACATACTAAAAATAGCACTTTTTTAACACTAATTCAAAAACCGTGCTTTGTAAAATTCTAAAAATAATTGCAATCTTTTTTAAATTAGGTGCTTTTTCAAATGAGACCTCACTCATTTAGGTCAAAAAAGAATTTTTTTATCCTCCCCACCCCCATCTCCTAAAAACACGGAAATATGATTATTTGAGACTTCGCTTTAATTTTCGTTCAAAATATACCAAACTGCCTGTCCCTACGCATTTTTCCAATTTTTTCTGTCAATCAGTGTCGAAACGTAGGGGGGAGAACGGTCTGAAAGTTTTACTTTTTTGACAATAACCCAAAAACTGTGCACAGCAAAATTCTAAAAATAATTGCAATATTTCTTAAATTAGGTGTTCTTTCAAATGACACCCCACTCATTTGGATCAAAAAAGGTTTTTTCATCCTCTTTATCCTCTTTATCCCTAAACACGCAGATATATAATTATTTGAGACTTCGCTATTGTTTTCGTTCAAAATATACCAAACTGCCCGTCATGTGAATTTTTTCAAAATTTTCTGTCACTCCCATCCCTTAAAAGCACAGAAATGTAATTATTTCGTTCAGAGTTTATTAAACTTCCTGTCTCTATGAATTTTTTCAAATTTTTCTGTCAACTAAGCTCGAAATCCTAGGGGTGGCCAACTTTTTGTTGCACTTTTTTGACAATAATTCAAAAACCATGCATTGCAAAATTTAAAAAAAAATTGAAATGTTTCTAAAATCAAGTGCTCTTTTAAATGACACCCTACTTGACCTGGTTTTAAATGATGTTTTTATCCCTTTCCACTTCTACCCCCTTAATAGATATAATTATGAGTATTTGACTCTTTTCTATATTTTTCATTAAAAGTTTACTTTCTATCATTTCAAATATATTTTAAGATTTTCGATCAAGTAGGGTCGGAGTTAGTCGAGCTAATAAAACATAAAGAAAACGTCATTATTCAAAATTATACAAAAACAGGTGAGGTGTAAAATTCCAAAATATATTTTTTATTAATGCTAAAGTGGAGCCCTTTCATATGATACCCTACTCGTCTCGATAAAAAAATGTATTTTTCTCCGATAGACAGCAAATATAAATTTTGCAGACTTATTTCAGTCAGCAAAGTGGCACTTTTCCTGCCTAGGCAGCAAAGCAAGTACTTTGCTGCCTAGGCAGCAAAATAATTATACTTCATAGAAATAAACAGATATTGCGATTAAAAAAAAATTTTTTTAATCGATTTTTTTTTCATTTTTAAAATTTTGCTTTATTTTTAAAGTAATAATTATTAAATTACATATCATTGTAATTAATCGGAGAAAAAATTATATGTTCAACTCGGCAGCAAGGTAGATTGACTGCCTTGGCTGAATTCCTAGCCTCGCTCGCTCGGCTATGAACTATCAGCCGCGGCAGTCAATCTACTACTTTGCTGCCTAGTTAAACAAATAACTATTCTCAAGATTCACATCGTACCTAAAAATAAAATGAAAAACAAACGTACGTAAAACAAACAAAAAAATAAATTCATTTATTTTTAAACCCGGTCAACGAGATAATTGATATAATGTGAAAAACACATTGTACTCTCACCAATAGAGTTCGTTATAAAAAACGGAACCCTAAAAATGGAACATCTTTAAGTTAATTTAAAAAAAAGAGTTTTTCTTAATTTCTAGCATTACAAATTTTCAAAGTTAACTAAATCGAATTTTAATAAAACTCGCAGTAAAAATAAAATCAATACTTCGCAACCTGTCATGGAAGTAATCACTTTATACCCTTGGGTGATCAATGTTAATCTATTTTTTAGTTCTTAAAGAAAAAGAAAAAGATTTTCCCTTTTTTGCATCTATCTCTAAATAAGGAATTTCTTCTCCAATTGTTGTCAAATTCATAGATTTCATCGATCCACTTCATTCTTGGACATCCTCTTATTCATTGTTTATTTGGGACCCATTTTTCTACTTTTGTTGTCCATTTTCCTTTCTCTCTTATTACGTGTCCAGCGTAGTTCCGTTTTTGTTGTTTTGAGAATTTTATAGTATTGATGATCTTTGTTTTCTTTCTTAGTTGAATATTTGTTATTTCATCCCATTTCTTGTTTAACAGACTCCTTTCCATTTTTCTTTGAGTTGTTGCTAGTTTTTCTTTTTCGTCTTTTGTTAAACTCCAGCATTGTGATCCGTAAGTTAGGATAGGAAGTTTACAAGAATCCATTAGCCTTCGTTTGTAATATACTAAAATTTCCTTTAAAAAGTTTTTCAATGAACAAAAGGATTCCACCTTGTCCACCAAGGTATTTGTATTCTTGAACTGTTTCGATAATATTCCCGTTTACAATGAAGTCTCTTTCAACAGTATTTGTCAATATTTTGGTTTTTTCAACGTTAATTGTAAGTCCCGCTTTGTTTGATTCTTCTATTAGTCTCATCATCGATTCTTCAAGTTCTTTTTTCGATTGTGAGATTACTACAACATCATCCGCAAATCTTAGTTCGTGAGTTAACTCATGTCCAATTTTAAATCCTGAATTATTTCAATTAATATTGTAAAAGATTTTTTGGATTGCGTTATTAAATAAATTTGGAGAGATGCAACATCCCTGTTTGATTCCACGGTTAATTTTAAATTCGCTTCCATCTTTCTCTAATTTTAGGCAAGTTGTTGAGTTTTCATATATTTGTTTAAGTATACTGATATATTTATCATGGATTTTTTCATCTTTTAGAGTTTGCCAAAGAAACGGATGTTCGATTGAGTCGAATGTAATCAATAAAGCCGAGGAAAATTTGTACATCCTATTCATGACATTTTTATAATATTTGTTGGATTGTGAATATGTGATCGATTGTTGAATATCCTTTTCTGAATCCTGCTTGATTTACTGTTTGGTTAGTTTCTAATGTTGGTAACCTACGATTGAGTAAAACTTTTGCTAATAATTTATACATTTGTGAGGTTTTCGTGACAGGTCGATAGTTTTTAATATCTTATTTATCGCCCTTCTTGAAAATTTAATTGATCGTTGATTTCAGCCATTGCAATGGTATTATTTCGGTTTTTAGAATTTCATTAAAGATTCATTGAATATCAGAGATTGCGCCTTCACTTATTTTTAAGAGTTCAACTGAGATTTCGTCATCGCTTATAGCTTTTCCATTCTTTAACATTGATAAGGCGATTTGAATTTCTTCTATTGTAATCTCATCAACTGTTGATGTTTCGTCAAGAATAGGCATAAGTTCTTCTCTTTCATTATCCGATAATTGACTTGAATATAATTCTTCATAATATTTTGTTGCAATTTTTGAAATTTCATCTCTTCTGAATTTAATTTCCCCTGTTTCGTTTTTCAGTTTTGGAATCCAATTTGACTTATTTATCCCGTTTTTGGTTTTTCTCCATGACTTGTTATTGTCGATCTCATGTTGTAATTTGTGCAATTCATGCTTTCTTATGTCATTTTGAATAATTTTGTTAACGGTTTTGTTGTGGCCAAGAAGATAGCAGTTAACATAATCAAAAAGTTATACGAGGAAAATAAAACACACAGTTTATTTTCTTTTATTAACACTTTTTTCAAATAAATATTATATTGGTTCACTTAAATTGTTTTACAGGAATCACTTAACTTTCGTAGATTTTAGTCTAATCTTTATCAACTATTTATAAAATGTTCACTTACTCTATCCCAGTATATTTTTCATACTGTTTACGGGAGTTATTCCACTGATTTTATTTACAGAGTTAATTCTATTTAACAGTTTTTAATATTTCGCACAACTCTAATAATAGATTACTCTAACGATTGTTTTTTTTTTCTTATTGTTACCCACGACTTTAACTATTTAAATTTACGCACAACGTTAGATTTTTTTATTTTTATATTTATTGATAACTCAAAAAATTCAATTCACGACTCTTCTTTCTTTCTGAATCCAACTCAACTCTTATGTAAAAATTTAACTCACTATATTTCTAAAAATCAACTCAACATAATACTAAAATTTACTTTAATTTATATAAAAAAATATTATTTAAGTTTTGCATTTTTAACTAAATAATTATAAACAAAAAATATAAACAAAACATTTAACTTTTTTTAATGAGGAAGATATTTATTGCAGAGTGTTATGTTTTTTCATGGTTAGTTTATATTTTTTGTTGTTCCGTTTTTTATAAATTTTACCAAGCTAATGGTTTTACTTATAAATGACAGAATTTGAGATTGTAAAGAGGCCATTAGTTGACATTGGCTCTTTACAGTTTTGCTCATTTTCTTAAATTCATCTTCATATAATGGATCCATATATTTCATTCTTAAGAGTTTTTCACGTTCATCTATTAATTCTCTAGTTATTTTATTAATACGTTTTTCTTTGGGTTTTCTTATGCGAATAATATCAGTTGTCGTATTTTTCTTGTAAACTCATTGAATCTTTGCGCCCATTGATTTCATTGATAGCGTCCTTTTCTTGGAATTTTTGTAAGACTTCCATTTTGAATTTCTCAATTCCATCTTCTTCATCTGGTATAATTATTTTTGTTCTAAATTTTTTAATTTTTTTGTGATTTTGATTGATATTCAAGCTGATTATAGATCTAACCATACGATGATCTGATTTTTGAAGGTCGTTATAGAAATTGATTATTTCATTGTCTAGACGTTCTGAATGTGGAGCATATCCTTGAATAATTACGAGTCTTTCTTTTTTGAAAGACATTTTCACGTAGCATACTCGATCTGATAAACATTTAAATACATCGATATTGTCTTTCCAAATTCGCTTGACAAGAATTCTAAAAGATCCTCTCTTACGACTTTTTGTATTTGAATACATGATGAAATCATTTCTTTCTAGAAATTCATCTTTCTTACGTTTTACTTCACAAAGTCCGATGACATCGTATTTTATACTTTTAAGAGCGAGCTCTTGCTGTTTAATGTGTTCATCTTTTGACATAAAATTTTGAAGCATTTTTTCGTTTTTTCTGCAAAAACTGATTTTCCATTTAGTCAGTGGGAGTTTAATAGACAATTCACCCACACCACCCCACATTCACCCACGGTGTCCAAATCCGTCTTGTGGGCTAGCAGAAAAAAATTAAAATAAATTAGATGATCAGTGATTGTTAAAGGTCATTTCCCAGCTTTTAAAAACTCAGAAATAGCCGACCCGCAAATGAGATTGTGAACAAAGCATATTTTTTCTATGATAGTAGATAAAAAGCCTATTTCCAAGCAGGCTTAGTCCCCTGTGAAAATGTTTTTTTTCCTCTAGTGAAAATAGTAGATTTGTCAACAAGTGGTAAAAACGTCTCTTCGTGACTGGACGGTTTGTCCACGAGACCCGAAAGCGTCGAGTGGAATAAGTCCAGGAACGCAAAAAGAAACCGCAATTTTTTCTACGCTTATAAATATAAATGATATTATTTACAAATTCACCGACTAAAAACTTACAAGACGACATAGCTAACTTGACAGTGGAAACCAAAATAGCATTTATATATAATTTTTAACAGTGTAAAATAATGTTATTATTGTATGCCAGTGTTCGCGTACAGATGGAATACAATATGAATAGTTCGAAAATATATATTTAATTTTACACATTGAGATATTTTAAACGTCAAAAAAATTATCTGTGTTTTTTTGCATTCTCGGATATATCTGTTCCGTGTTTTTTTTCATTCTCGGATATATCTCAGATCATATATTTTCTCTGAAAACTTTTACAGATATTACAGATATTTTTTTACCGAATGGAAGTCATCGTTTAAAGTATAAATTTAAAAAATTGTAGGTAGAATTTCGATTAAAAACAAATATAAATAATTTTTTTTATTTTTTTTGGCGGAAAAAACTCAGAGAATATATTTTATATCGGAGGAAAAAAGTATACGATATATCTGATACAAATTTTATTTTATCGCTCCGATTTCTGCGATATAAAAAAAAAACATACTCATTATTAAAGTTTTTGTAAATTATAAAAGTTTATTCTGTTTTATTTGTTAGAAATATTGAAAGTACAATTAATATAATGATTAGTAGTAGTGGTTGGTTTCATCGATGATGTAGATGGCAGATTCATGTGGAAAACTGATGTATTGTTTAAAGGGATTGAATATTTGAGATTGGATTTGATTTACTGTTTCTGTTTCGGTTGCTGTGTTTATTTCTGTCAATATCGCAGTATTTTCAACGGATTTCTGCGAAACAACAACAGAAACAGCAAATCAAATTCAATCTTAAATATTCAATCCTTTATATAATACATCAGTTTTCCACACGAATCTGCCATCTACATCATCGATGAAACCAACCACTACTACTAATCATTATATTAATTCTACTTTCAATATTTCTAACAAATAAAACAGAATAAACTTTTATAATTTACAAAAACTTTAACAATTGTAAAATTATGTTTTTATGTGGTAAATTGCAGTAACATATTATAAATTATGTTTAACATATACCCATTAATGCTTCGTAAATACATGAAAATCACCTAATTGTAGTAATATCTGAAATTTTATAGAAAATTTTTTACCTTAGTTTTATTTTAATTTAAACCAATGAAATTCTCTAAAATGTAATGACATCATTCAATTTCACCAATATAATTTGAATTATACTAATAAACATATTTATACGTCTGGCCTACTGGGATATTAAAAATTATCATTCTAATGTTGCAATAATTCTCTGTTATCAAAGTAGGCCAATGTATAATTCATAAAAAATATATAAATAAATGAAAAATGGCAAAAAGTTTGTAAACAAATTCCCCTCGTTCGTTGATAAATTCTCATAATTTTTTGAAAAATTCCTCAAGCAAGTGGTATTGATAATAGCCCTCGGCCTACGGCCTCGTGCTTTTATCAATATACTTGCTTTCGACATTTTTGGCAAACAATTATTTCGAATTATCACCGCCCTGTGGAAATTACAATTGATAATTTTTTTTTGTTGTCAGAAATTTTATTTTCCATTCATACAAACTATGTTATTTAAACAGTAGGTTTTGTTTTAAATGTCGGCAATTCTTCTTGTCGTCGATAATTTTGCTTTGTCGTTATGATAATTCTATGTTGCAATTTTTTCCTTGAAGAAAATGAAATATAATTTCATCTTAGTAGGTGCATTAATATCATACATTTGTAATTTATTTTTGACAAAAAACATAAACGATTGCATGTTTATGAATGAAAACGGACATTTTTATTATTTGCATAAACATAAATTTTTAGTAATTGAATAATTTGTAGGAAAAATTCTATTTATAGAAACTAATAATTATCTTTTGAACAAAATTATAATTTTAAAAAAATTATCTCATAAAATACCACTCTTCATAGAAATTTTTGTCTAAAATTTTTCGATTTTACTCATTAAATTATTTTTATTCTCTTCCATTTAATTATATCAGCTTTATGTTTTTTCGATAATAATAGTATGTATTATTGTATTGTTTTCTAACCTATAGCCTAATGAACTTAACCTATTGTCTAATGAAAATTTTCCTATAAAAAAATTATCATTATTCAATTAGTATGATTCCAATTGATCAAATTGTTTTGATTTCATTAAAATTATTTTCAAGTTATAATCACAATTGCTTTGATAAGTTTTGTTCAAAAATCAAATTTTAATTTAAATTCTCTTATTTCGTTTAGTTGAACTTTGTTGATTGTATGACAAGGGAGTTTTTTATCATCAGTGTTTTTTTTATTAAGAAATTTGATTTATCAATTAAAACAATAAAGATTTATTGTTTTAATTGAAGAAAATGTTTTTATTTTTTATATTACACAATTCTTTGTCAGAGAATAAAGTATTGTAATCGATTCGTGAATAATGAATTTAATTCTCTCGCAAATTAAAATTCTCGCTTGTGCCTCGCTCAAATTTTAAACTTTTGCTTAAGAATAACCTACTTCATTATTCACTCATTGATTAAACTACTATTAAGCAACACTGCTCAATCAAACCGCTACTTAAACCCTTTATTGTGCGCTTTGATTCGCAGTGTTGCTAAATAATTGAATTCGTAAAATCAAAAAATTTTCGAAAAAATTTCAATGACTCGTGGTATTACAACCGATAATTTTTAAAAATTTGGTTTTAACCACCAGCTGTAGGCGACCACCGAAACTTATTTATTTTCACTCACTGGTTAGAAAAAAATTTTCAGTCACTAGTTAGAAAAAGTTTCACTTTCACATAGATTTTACTATATATTAAAATGACATTTTTGTAGCTTGAAGTAGAAAATAGTACATTATGATGCTAGGACGTAAAGCTAAAGATTTTGGACGGATGTGGAGTTTGCAAAACGAGGCGCTAGCCGAGATTTGCACCCACATTAAGTCCAAAATAGCTTACGTCCGTGCATCATATACTATTTTTTATTCGCCGCAAGCAAAATATTTTAAGAAAAGTTGTTTATTCTAAATTAAAATTATAAATTTTCATACATTTTAAAATAAAAATATGTGGAACAAGTAACCTTTGACAAAATATTTATTATTTTTTCCAAATTATTGTGTAGCTATGACTACAAATGATAACAACTATTTTAATTGGAAAGTGAAATTTTGAATTTGAGGGTTGCTTTGATAAAAAATTTTATTTTTCATGGAATTTAAACAAATACAAATGCTTTTTACTTTTTTGGACGTAGCTATGACAACAAAATAAATAGTTGAAAAGTGATACTTTAAAGCCGCAAATCACAGTAATAAAGTAACACTTTAATATGTAGGCGAATAAAAAATTATTTTTACTAAATAACACATTGTAATTGCTAATTTCTATGGTATTTTCATATAATTTTAGAAAGTTTTTAAAACGAAGCAACTATGAAAAAACAGAATATGTATTTTGAATGTTATGTTGTCGATTTATAATTTAATAATTTTCAATAATAGTACATTATGATGCAAAGACGTAAAGCGAAAGATTTTGAACGTATGTGGAAATTGCGAATCAAGGCGCTAGCTGAGATTTGCACCCACATTAAGTCCAAAATGGCTTACCTCCGTGCATCTTATACTATTTTGTATTCGCCGCAAGCAAAATATTAAAAAAAAATTGGTTACTCTAATTCAAAATTACAAATTTTATAAATTTTGAAATAAAAATATGTTGAAGAAGTATAGCCTTTGACCAATATATTTGTTATTTCTTTTTAAACAAATCGCATAACTATGACAACAAAAATAACAAATATTTTAATTGGATAATGAAATTTGAAATCGAAAGGTTGCTTTGATAAAATGTATTTTTTATAGAATTTAAACAAATACAAATGTTTTTTACTTTTTTGGACGTAACCATGACTACAAAATATATGGTTAAAAAGTGACACTTTAAGGCCGCAAATCGCAGTAATAAAGTAAAACTTTAATATGTAGGCGAATAAAAATAACGTTTGTATATTTACTATCATAGAAAAAACTGTATTTCCCACGCGAGATATAAACATTTTACATCCGTGAAAAAGGCTCCATTCGACGCTAACGCGTCTCGTGAACAAATTTTTTCTCACGGAAAATAATTTTTACTCACGAAAAAGCTGCGTTTTCATCTCTTGTAGCAAAATGTATTATTATGATAACAAAAGCTTAAAATTCAACCTTACACAAAATATCTTCATTAAAGGCCTTCATTGTTCCAACCAACAATAATTATTTTTCATTCATCACTCGGACGATAAATGACTTTATCACAAACCGTAATTTTTCAGAACATTCATTACATTTAATTTAGATTACAATCAACACGAAACATTCAACAAATACAAATAAAATTTCATAAAATGCTAATGGAGGACACGAGTTGCTTTATGACTTTTTTATGAAAATTTTTAACGAATTAGAAAAAAATATAGGAATAAAAATTGTATTTAAATGTTGTCCAAACAATTTTGCGATAATGTTTTGTAGGGATTAATATAATTACATTTATATAATCAATGTCTGTTAAACATAAACGATCGATCACTTTGAATCAGAATTGTGATACATATCTGTAAAAGGAATAAATATATATTTTTTGTACGAGTAAACCGTAAAATGCACTTTTGGGATTCAAAAATTGTTCGTAAAGCAGGCCTTTTTTTGCTATTGAAATAACAATGCCAAAAAATGAAATAACAATGCCTAAAATTGAAATAACAATGCCTAAAGTTATCATTATTACTATTATTTTGAAAAATTACTTGGATAATAGCTATTTATGTATTAAGGGCATAAAGTATGTCTTTTCCGCTTGAGAGTAAAATACGTTGCTCGAAAGCAAAAAAGATACGTTATGCCTGGATTGCATACAAGATTTTTTGTACGAGTAGTATTCTGTACTATTTACATAAATAAAAATGCATATATTTACACAAAATAGTAAAATATTTTTTTTAGAAAATTATTTTATCCAAGCAGTTTTTCGAAATAATAACTTTAGGCATTGTTATTTCAATTTTAGGCATTGTTATTTCAATTTTGGCATTGTTATTTCAATAGGAAAAAAAGGACTGCTTTACGAACAATTTTTGAATCCCAAAAGTGCATTATACGGTTCACTCGTACAAAATAGTAGATTTTTATACAAGTGGTGAAAACGTCTCTTTTTGCGTGACAGAACGGTTTGGAATAAGTTCAGGAACGCAAAAACGTTTTTACCGTGTAGAAAACGCTATTTTTTCTACGCTTATAAATATAAATGATAACACATATTTACAAATTCATCTACTAAAAACTTACAAAACGACATAGCGAAATTTGACAGTGTAAAAAATAAACTAGATTGTATTTATATATAGCATTTTTACCAGTGTAAAATAATGTTATTATTGTGTTCGCCTACAAATGGAATAATAACAGGCGAACGCAATAGGCACGTTCCATTGAAAATGAAATTTACTCAAACTTGCTTTGATCTACTCTACCTCGAGTTGTGTAGTTAAAAAGCAGTTTATTTTTCGATTTTATTTAGCTCGTTTATAAACTTGTTTTGGTATTTTTAATAATAAAATGGACCAGTCAGATCTAAACATCAGCCTAAAATAAAAAATTTTGAGAGTAATAAAATTGTGTGGCTATATTTGAAAATTTTTCCAATTTTCGGCGTTCCTTTGGTTATCTACTCAAAACCTGCTTTGAGCAGCTATTTCGTTCCAAAGGAACGCATGTAATGATAACATTATTTTACACTGGTAGAAATGCTTTATATAAATACAATCTTGTTTATTTTTTAAACTGTCAAATTTAGCTATGTCGTTTTGTATGTTTTTAGTAGATGAATTTGACAATATGAATAATGAAAATAGTTCGGAAATATAAATTTATTTCGAGTAGTTCGAAAATATAAATTTAATTTTACATTTAAACGTCAAAAAATTATCTGTTTTTTTGCATTTTCAGATATATCTGTTCCGTGTTTTTTTTCATTCTCGGATATATCTCAGATCATATATTTCCTTTAAAAACTTTTACAGATATAACAGATATTTATTTTACCGACCAAGTCATCGTTTAAAGTATAAATTTAAAAAATTGTAGGTAAAGTTTCGATTAAAAACAAATATAAATAAATTTTTTAATAAAATTCAAATTTATTTATTTCATACTGATATCTAAAACGACATTTGTCGGATTATTTATGGTAGAAAAAGTTGAACTTTAAAGTGCTAGGACTTTATAAAATTTTATAAAGTCCTAGGACGTTAAAGTTCAACTTTTTTTTCCATAAACGTTGAACTTTAACGTCCTAGGACTTTATAAAATTTTATAAAGTCCTAGGACGTTAAAGTTCAACTTTTTGAGCAAAATTTAAAACTCATTTCTTTTGATTTTAATAAATTTCAAGTATGAAATAAAATTTTGTATTTATCTCAAACGAAAAGTGTTTTTAAAGGTACTCACTAGGTAGTGTTTTCGGTAGTAAACAACTAGCTTGTACTTTAAAGTTTCACTTTTCGTTCTTGATAAATAAATAACTATTAATAAATTTTTTTAATTTTTTTTTGGCGGAAAGAACTCAGAGAATATATTTTTTTTCCGATAGACAGCAAATATAAATTTTGCAGACTTATTTCAGTCAGCAAAGTGGCACTTTTCCTGCCTAGGCAGCAAAGCAAGTACTTTGCTAGGCAGCAAAATAATTAGACTTCATAGAAATAAACAGATATTGCGATTAAAAAAAAAATTTTTTTAATCGATTTTTTTTTTCATTTTTAAAATTTTGCTTTATTTTTAAAGTAATAATTATTAAATTACATATCATTGTAATTAATCGGAGAAAAAATTATATGTTCAACTCGGCAGCAAGGTAGATTGACTGCCTTGGCTGAATTTCTAGCCTCGCTCGCTCGGCTATGAACTATCAGCCGCGGCAGTCAATCTACTACTTTGCTGCCTAGTTAAACAAATAACTATTATATCTGACAGTTAATTATCGGAGGAAAAAATTATACGATATATCTGATACAAATTTTATTTTATCGCTTCGATTTTTCTGATATAGAAAAAAAACACTTATTATTAGTTTAATTAATTAATTACACACAGTTGATATAATGATTAGTTTCGATTCGATTCGATCAAAATATTCAATCCCTTCAAAATACTGCGATATTGACATAAATAAACACAACAACAGAAACAGTAAATCAAATTCAATCTCAAATATTCAATCAAATATTCAATCCTTTAAATAACCACCACCTGTGGACGACCACCGAAACTTATTTACTTTCAGTCACTGGTTAGAAAAACATATCCAGTCACTACTTAGAAAAAGTTTCCCTTTCACATAGGTTTTGTTATATATTAAAATGACATTTTGAAGCTTGAAGTAGAAAAAATAATTTTTTAAACATGTTTTGCTATATTTTGTGTAAATATATGTATTTTTATTTATGCAAATAATACAGAATCTTACTCGTATCGTACAAAAAATCTTGTATGCAATTCGGGCATAAAGTATATTTTTTGCTTTCGAGTGATTGTTTCTCTCGGCTAACGCCTCGAGCAACAATTTCACTCTCAAGCGGAATAGACATACTTTATGCCCTTAATACATAAATAGTTATTATCCAAGTAGTTTAGATAACATAACATAATACATAAATAGCTATTATATAGTATGTAATTTAAAGTAAAAATGTGGATCTTTACATATAATCATATTTCTATTATTTAGCTACCAAGAAAACTTTGGGCTTTTAATTTAACATAAAAGAAAGATTGTATGAACATTATTATGGAGAAGAAAATCTACAATACAAGAAATATTTTTTCAATTTTAAATTAGTTTTTACGGAAGTCAGTTTTTATTTTTTTTCTTGTTCGTGACCTTCGTTCGTGACGATAAAAATGGAAACCAACATTAAGACCATAAGAGCCAACATTAATCTTAGATATGGAATTATTTTTGATGATGGCACGCTACGCTTGCTCAAAGAAATGAGCTCTCCTCGATAAAAGAAGTCTGAGTCCCTTTGAATAATCAAACACCTGGTAGGAACAGTTTAGTTGAAAAAATCATTTACAAATCACGCCAAAAGCATAGACAAAATATACGAAGCTATATATGTCTGCCCACCATTGGTAACAAATAAATGAAGTCTGACCAACTAGCAAGCTATAGATCTAATACGTAAAAAATTGTATCTGCACATTGTAAAAATAAAAACTAATCATTAGGATTTTTCTCCAATAAAGTTCTCAATAAAGTTCTTCATCAATAAAATGCTTTGTTTAGAGTTAGGATTCCACCATTTACATAGACCGTAACAAGCCCTAACATGAGAAGTTTATTATAAAACTGTTAGTATTCCAAGGCAATCCCTATTTAGAATTTGGAATTCGTTTTTTAGACAAAGTAAGTCAAGGAACGAAACGATGTAAATAAGTTTTATAAGGTACGGTCACGTTATTTCGTGCAACAGATAACGATTTTGTCATATCCGAGATTCACTTTGACTAGGATACTACAACATTACAGTTAAAAAGCAGACTATAAGACCTTCAGAATTTTCTTTCTTGTTTTATATGTATAAAGCTGATTCGATTATATTATATTACAATAACATCAAGTTGAAAAAAATGGAATAGATTTAAGAAACTATTAAAAAAATTCTTTAAAAATTGTGATTAGAAGAAAAGTTCAAACAGCAAACTAATTTTTTTTGTAAATGTTAGTTCGAGATAAATTAAGATGGGTTGTATTATTATTTTCGGCCAGCAATCTTTTGTGTCAACTATCCGTTTTATACCGAAGAAATACAAAAACAATTAAATTTGTTTGAATATATCCCTTTAATTTCTGTTTTAAAGTTCTACTTCAACAGTCAAACACATTTGTTTAGCTTTAAAGTAATGCAAAAGTTTATTGTTTTTATGACCATATCTATCATAATATCTGTTATAATAAAATAAAGCCTCAACTTTTACGAGCCAACAAAACATCATTCTTATTTTCTTTTAGTTTTTCTAATTAATAAATATCTTTCCTGTTAAAAAAAAATTTATATGGTGAAAACTCGTACATAATAATAAACAGAAAAAATGAAATAATTTTTGTGTTATACGTTTCAATCAAATATATAATTTAATTAATCAAAAACAAAAAACTTCATTTACATTTTCTCCTACCGTAAGATCATTATATCCCGTTGTTAACAGATTTATATCTATTTCTATATCCATAATAAAACTAAACGAATTGTAAATCCGAAAATCTTCAAGTGTTTCTATTTACTTTTCTTTATAAATCTTTTCAACCCCTTTTTAATAATTCATTTAATTTTCACTTTGATTTCTCAAGAAATCTATTTTTTTATTTAAATTAAATTAAGCACTTAAATTTTTAGCATTCAAGTTATCATTTTGAAATAATTTATTTCGTACATTTTTGTTATACTTGTATGAATAAAATTTATAGTATTAAGTAAATTCTACAACTTAACTTCACCACAATACTCAAATTCACCTAAATTAAATTTTTTTTAACATTTTGCTTATAAAAGCAAAACATTGAAGCACTTAAAAACGAAAGAAAAACTTGAATTTTAATTTCAACCACAATACAATTTTTCTATTTATCACATTAAATTATTTCTTTTTATTTTCCAATGGATCTTTTATTTAAGATATTTTTGTTCACAAACAATATGATAAAAATTTTAACTTTTTAACAAAACATAACTAATTTAAAATTTGTAAATAATTTTTTTTAAAAAACACACTTTTAGCTCAAGAGTGTAAGGAGGAACTTTTATTATAAAAATAAATCACAGAATAGGAATATAAGAAAAATTTTAACAATAAGCAATTTTTTTTCACACAAAAATATAAAATAAATTAATAAAATAATTTTGTTACTTATTAATAAGGGTTTTTGTTCTTGCTCTTCATTAATTAAGAATAATTCAAGGAAGTAATAAACGACAGAAGAACTTCAACAGATGAAAGTTCGGCGCAAACTGAGTTGTATTTGTATTTTGTTGATACGAAAGCTTTACGAACACTTTTCTTGGAAATATAAATAAAATATTTTTTTTCCTTTTTTTCGGTTTTGCACAATGAAAATTTCATCGTGAAAGCTTTTCTATTTTAGTGAATTAAAATTTTGTTAAAAGCTTTATGTAGCTAGGATGAATTTTTCTGTGGAGAATGTGTTTGATTGAATTGAATTTCAATATTGAAACCTTTAATGTAGTTGAAACTCTTTTCGATCGGATTAAGAAAAGAAAATAGTGCAAATTATTTTGATTTATTAGAACAACAAAACGTGAATTATTGTATACAGAAATTATTGAAACGTGTAAGATTATTAAAGTTTTGGTTGTTATAACGTCTCGCTTTATTAAGTAAAAGTTTAAATAATATCGGGAAAAAGACACCTTTCTTGTTGCTAAATCACAAAAACGAGCGATACTCTACCGTAAACTATTGTTCTATAATTATTGAGCTAGAGATAAAAAAAATCAGAAAATATGTTTTTTGTGACTTGTGGCGTACTTTCCAACTAAAAATTTAAATTTATTTTTAGCATAGTAGTTTATGAAAAAGTTTATGAAAATTTTTTTTGTTTCTTTTCAGTTAGTTTAGTTTTCGGTTGTAATACCACAAGCAGTTGAATTTTTTTGACAATTCAACTCATTAAATAAAGTTTCAATAAAGTCCAATCAAAACGCTTCATTTATTATTTTTTAGCAAATCAAAACGATTTGTTTCGAATATTTTTTTCTGGTAGGAAGGAACAGCGAATATTTTCGAGTATTTTCCGCCTACTTAATATATTAATTTAAAACAAAAAAGCACATACAAAATTATGTGAAAATGCAATTTGCAAATAGTAAAAATGTCAGTTTTCATTCATAAATGATTGCATGTTTATGTTTATTTTTCAAAAAAAATTACAAATTTATAACATTTATGCGCCTACTAAGATGAAATAATATTTAATTTTGTTTGACAACAAAGGATTATGTTGTATGAAATAATGTTACTATTTCTCTTCGTTAAATTGTCTGCTAAATACAACTCGTCATCAAATTATTAGTCGATTATTTTTCAACATTACCACTCATGCCATTTGAGGTCAAAAACCTCAAATAGCATTCGTAATAATGATTATGAAAAATAATCGACTATTATTTGACGACTCGTGATATTATATATCGTCGCTTTAATAATGAAACAACGTATGCTATTTATACGTTGTTTTTATATAATAGGTGCGCTGCATTCCCCATATGGGTATCTTTGAATTGGTGTTTTTACATTTTCGAATTATTTTATGACTGGGGGTAAGAATTAATAAATTATAAATTAACGTCCATGCAAATGCTTGCGCACATCAAACTTTAAACTCAAATATCTCGAAACTACTCTTTTGCGTATACGTTATTTCATTATTAAAGCGACGATATGAAAATTTTTGGATTTTACGAATTAAATTATTTAGGAACACTGCGAATCAAACCGCACAATAAACCATGAGTCCTCAGTACGAGTGGTTTTTTTAAGTGTCGGACGTCGGTGTTTAATTGTTGCTTAAAAATAATTTAATGAATAAAATTGAAAAATTTTAGACAAAATTTCAATGAGAGTTTAATGGGATAATTTTTTTAATTATAATTGTTTAAAAGATAAATTAATAAAATATGGAGGGGCTGAAATCTCACAGTTTTGAGATATCAAGACTTCGGTCTGGGATAAGGATTTCGGTATAGTTTTCGGCAAAAAACTTTTATGGGGACATGGTTTTTAGTTTTGGGTAGCGATGTAAAATTCCAAAAATTATAATGAAATCAAAAATTAAAAATTTTTCAAAATTCTTAAAATATTCCAAAAATTCTTACAAAATCAAAAATTAAAACTTTTTCCAAAATTCTAAAAATATTGCAAAAATTATAACAAAATCAAAAATACAAACTTTTTCAAAATTCCAAAAATATTTCAAAACCTATAACAAATTCAAAAATTTCCATATTTTTTTCAATTACATTTACGTCATAAAAACAGCTACATTTTTTTTCCAAAAAATTGGCTAAGAAAATAAATGAAATCATTTTTTGACACACTTGACATTATTTTTTTGACAAACTTATAATGCCATAATTCTCTATAATAATAATAAAATTTCATGTCATACAAATTATTAATTTTATTTTTTTCTAAAAAAATTGGGTAAAAAATAAAAAAAACCTTTCTTTTGACACACTTGACAACATTTTTTTGACAAACTTATAATGTCATAATTCTCAATAATAATAATAAAATTTCATTTCAAACCAACAATTTTATTTTTTCCCAAAAAATTGGGTAAAAAAAATAAATAAAATCTTTTTTTTTGACACACTTGACAACACTTTTTTGACAAACTTATAATGCCATAAGTCTATCTCAATAATAATAATAAAATTCATTTCAAACAAACAATTTTATTTTTTCCCAAAAAATTTGGTAAAATAATAAATAAAAATCTTTCTTTTGATACACTTGACAACATTTTTTGACAAACTTATAATGCAATAATCTAGTTTTTGATCTCACATACCAATCAAGATTCCTCCAAATTTAATGTTCCTACTCGTAATCACTTAAAATGAACGTTTTTTAAGCCAAAAATATGAAAATTTGCTATTTTGACACACTTAATTATTTTTTTGACACACTTTCGGTACAGTTATCGAACCCATCGTCCTTTCGGACCTGTCCCTTGAGTATACCTATTTTTAGAAAAAGAAAATTTTGAAATCCCTCCAGCGGTTTACCCTGCAGCGTAGGTAATGACGGCCAGACAGACAGACATACATTTTTTTTTGCTTTTTTAGCATCAGTAGGTCCTTAAACGTTGAGAAATGCCAAAAAAAGTGGGGGTAAGAAGTGGGGGTAATTTTTTCCTACAAATTATTCAGTTAATAAAAAAGTATGTAAAAATGTAAATTATTAAAAATGTCCGCATGAATTCATAAATGATTGCGTGCTTATGTTTTTTGTCAAAAATAAATTAAAAATTTATAGTATTTATGCGCCTACTAAGATGTAATTATAGTTCATTTTCTTCAAAGAAAAAATGACAACAAAGAATTATCATAACGACAAAGCAAAATTATCGACGACAAGAGAGAATTATCGACAATTAAAACAAAGCCTACTGTTTACATATTACATTTTTTATGAATGAAAAATAAAATTTCTGACAGATAAAAATATATCGTGTTTATTCGTTTTTGCTCAAAGAAAATAGTGATTATACACCAAGGTAGAGAAGTGCATGTTTTTCTCCCAAGGGGGCTAAATATCACCGAGGGAGATGACATGCTCTCACCCGATTTTCGCACGATCACAATATAATTATGATATTATAAATTAAAACTATTCATTTTTAAAGAGAACGAAAATTATAATTTTTAAAGTTCATCTTAGCAGGTGCTTTTTATACAAATTTGTTTGAATTTATCGAAAATATTTCTGTTTCCATGAAAACTATCATTGTTGTCATGGTTTGTTATTTTTCACTCCCTAGGGAGTAAAATATTGCGTTCCCGCAAATGAGGGAGCGGCATTGAACTTATGTACAACTCGTGTAAAAATAGTATATTTTCCTAGAGGAGATGAAAACATTGTTTTTTTCGTTAGTAAACATTTGTTCACGAGACGTGCTAGCGTTGAGTGACCCATGTTAACGAACGAAAATTTTTTTATCTCGCGTAGGAAATGTTATTTTTTCTATGATAGTAATATGTAATCGATATTCACTATAAATTGTAAAGTAAGAAATCGACAACAAAACATTCAAAATACATATTCTATTTTTTCATGGTTGAGTTGTTTAAAATACTTTGTAAAATTATATGAAAACCCATAGCAATTACAATTTGTTATTCTTTTTACACTAGTGGAATAAACTTTTCATTTGTTATCATAGAAAAATATTTTTTGCACGTGTTGTATATATTGTTCCATACAGCTCACACATTTAGGACAGCGGATTGCATTTTTTATTCCCTAGAGAACATAAAATAAAAAACCATGATAACATTGATAGTTTTCATGAAAACAGAAATTCTTTACGATAGATTAAAAAAAATTGTATAAAAACCGCCTACTATGATGAACATTAAAAACTGTAATTTTCGTTCTCGTTCTCGAACGTTTTAACGACGAACCAAAATATTTTGATAAAGTTTTTACATTTTACATGTTTAAAGATACATTTCTATTATTATTATTAAAAATTTAGATGTCTGCTTCAAGGGGGCGTAGAGCAATATGCTCCAACGAAAAACGGTGTTCTTAATCGTTATGTATTTGATAAAGGATTGGACTTTATAATTAGAAAATAATAATGAGAATATTCTGAATCTATACAAAGCGATCTGTATTGGGAAATCTCTTATTAACAATAACTGCATTTTATGAAACCGTGTGATTCGGATCTGCTTAAGTTTTACATGTAAACTGAGATACAAAAACCAAGTTGTGGTTACATATAAAATAAAAAATTAAAAAAACCAACAAAATCATATAAATTTATTTATTTAATACCATAAAGAGTCTTATGTGACAAATGATTACCTAAAACTAAAATTAAATAATAAATTCAAACAAATTTAAAAGCAATAGAAAACAAAAAACCAAAGAAAATAACAACTGAGTAATTAAATACTAACAATAAAAATAACAATTAAGAATAATATATTAAAAATAAGAAATTAAACAAAAAAAGAAAAAAGAAAAACAACGATAGCAATAGCAAAAATAGAACACAGAAATAGACATTGTTTCGATATGTTTCGTAGTAAAAATTTAGAAAAAAAACAAAATTAAAATCAAAAGTTTAAAAAAAACATATAGCAATAGAAAGATTGCAAATAGCAATAGAAATAGACATTGTTTCGATATGTTTCGTAGTAAAAATTTAGAAAAAAAAAAACAAAATTAAAATCAAAAGTTTACATTTAAGGCAAGTTTTATTTGATGATTATTATTTGTTATACATTTTTTTAATAACCACAAGATTACAAAAACTTCACAATGTTGATCATTCATTTAAATCTAAATAATGTTTTTTGTTTGATAATGTCTCGTTCGAACATTTGATCGATTATTTATAGTTAGATCGTCCATCTCTTGCTTCTTTTTTTAATTACATTTTTCATCGCACACCAATTTAAGATTTCTCCTCATCATCTCAATATAAAATGCAAGTCAACCATTTCCGTGATATATGGAATCAATAAAAAATTCTAGTAAAACGAGAAAAAATTCTGCTCTACAACTACATACAACCTTACTACTTCTTACAAATTTGAACAACCGTATTATATTTACATATAATATTATGAAAAAAAGCTTTCCATACCAAAATTTTTATGTAGATAGAAACATGTATTATTAATTGACATTGAGTGACGCAGCAAAGCAATTAAATGAGAAAATGTTAAAAATTGTTTGATTGATCTGTAGAACATAAAAATGTTTTATGTTAAAATGGATTATATTAATTTAAAGGTCGTAACCAAAATAAAATAGCAAATCGTTAGAGACTTTTTTTAGTTAGGATTTAGAAATATGTTTTAGAGTTGAACTTGAAACAGGCCCGTTGTTACAATATGAATTGACAGAGAAGTTTTGTTAGATATCTGGGGATTTGTATTTAATTTGTTTATGTAAACTAATCGGGCACATTCAATTCTGTTTCTACACAAACATGTCTAACAAAGAAATTTACCTATTTCTAGTGTATATCCTACCGCTTGGAGTAAATAAAATCGAAGTTCAGAAACATTGAGTTGAACAGAATTTGTTTTTACATGTTCATCCTACGAGTTTTCTAAAAATTTAATCAAACAAAGATCCTTTTTAGTATTTTAAAACGAACTGTTGTTTGGTTCTTCCAAAAAATGTTAAGTTATACATAAAGATAGGTAATCGTCTCTTTCTATCACAAACAACAACATCCTCTCAAATCTGATTCTTATCTTTAAAATTATTCTTCGAATCACAGAAATTTTACTTGAAACGAAATCCCCAAAGTAAACAAAATTCAACAAACAACAATGCAAAGAAAAATATTAAGATTTTCTTGTTTTCCAATTTTCTTTTCTGAAGAATGATTATGACAATAATAATAAGCTAAACAGATTGTGATATTTTGATAAGAAAAATAAAAAAATATTTTTTAAGTAGAATCAAATACATTTTCTTAACACTAGAAAATAATTTTTTTTCTTATTATTTTTATTTTTTGATTTCATGAAAAGTATTAAGAAAATCTAAAACGACAATGAAAAAGAAATTGAAAAGATATATTAAATAGAAAAACAAAAATACAGAAGAATAGAAAAATTATTAAAGGTTTCAGTGATTTTGACGAAATGATTGTCATGGAAAACGGAAATGTAAGAATAAGAAAGGAAAATTATCAATTGGTTGAATTATATGGAATAATAGATAATGAATTTTGTGCTAATAATCTTATTATTTTGATTATCTTTCTGTTTTTATAGGATTTTCTTTGTAGTTATTGACATTATCTATTGGTCCGTAGCTTATCGATTTACAATGGAGATCTTCTTGGAATTGAAATCATTGTGTTTTTTGTTTTCCTTGTATTGAATGGTGAGAAGTTATTTGGATTTTGTTTTTAAACATTTTTACACATTGGAACATAAAGTTAAAAGGTCATGTTTTATCAGTGTTAATTAATTATCAATTAAAATCACCGAGGTTCATTCAAATTTCAATAACCGAATTCCAATAGACAATATTAAATGAAATTTTATTCTTGATTTGGTTAGCAAATATTATCAATAATTGTGAAAATATTATTTTTGCTTGCTCAACACAAAACGAAACGAAAGAAAACTATAGAAAAGCAGGAAAATCAAATAAGAAATCATAAAAAAATAATCAGAAAAATTATCTTAAGACGATAAGGATTGTATTATTACTTTAGTATAATAAAAACCACAAACAAGAAACAATAATATTTATTTTTCACATCAAACATATCTCAAAAGTAAGTGGAAAAATATGTCAATCATGAAAATTAAATTGTGCTAACACAAATTTTCTAGATCTGTATTTGTGTTGCTGGATAAAAGATTGACAGTATTTTAATGATGAACCACTATAGCGTTATATTATATAAGTTTGTTGAACTTTTGGTTAGAAAAAAAAACATCAATATTACACACAAACGTTCTGTTTGTGCTAGACAAACAATTGTTTAACTCGTCGTAGAAAATTCTTTTCACTCATTGTTTCCGTCAAATCAATTAAAATAATTAGGACATTATAGACACTTGTTTTATTGTCTCTGCTTCTGTTGCTTTTGTTAAAAGCATTTTGTAACTTTTTCGCCATCATTAATCTTTTTTTTTATCGATGAAAGGAAATTAAATTAAGGAATTTCAATTTTAATTTTTATTGTTTAAATTTTTAAAAAGAAGGAAACTTAATTGACAAGTTTCTAATTATTTTTTGTTTCCGTTAAAAAATGACAATATAAATTAAATAAAAAGCGTTTAAAATAATGCTTGAGGGATGGAGAAAAAAGTTTTTATTTTTAACCTATTTAAACGCAAATGGAAAAATTGGAGCAAGAATTTAAAGATTTTTATTTTCTAATTTTATAAACCACTTAGTGGTACTTTATATGGGGCTACCTTCGTATAATGTTTGTGGTTTTTAGCTCCTAAATCTCTCCCACTTTCTTGAAGTCTATACTATTCGGAAAAATACCAAAATTGATTGCTAATAACATTTAAAATCAGTGTCTTGTATATGAATATATGATTACGGACAAGGATACCTCAATTAGAATTGTAAAAAGTTGGACAATAGATATACATTTAATGGTTGTGTTAGTTTGAATTATGACGTAAAATGTATATTAAGACCCATCTAGCAGAGATCACGCTAGCCCACTCTCTATATAGAAAGCAATCAAAGTACCCAGATTATTCCAGTAGATGCTGCCCCTTATGCTCCTACATTATCAAATAATTAAATTTCGTTTGGTTTCCGTTTCGTTTTACCCGTAATACTAATGGGAAGAGATGTAATCGACTCAATTATTCTCGGACACATCAATTACTATTGATGTTGATAAAGGTGTCAGTCAATTTCATTTTTGGTTCATAAATTTCGTGCCCATCTTTTCATTTGAACGTAAAAATTTTGACCCTGAACCCCTGAAGAAGAATTCTTAAATTTCTTCTGGTTTTGGCTTTTCCATACTAAAAGTCTCATCTTTAATTCTTTAGTGGTAGAACATGATGCGGGTTGGTCAGAGCTTTTTGAAGTTCATACCTAAAGAGATTTTTGAAGTTGACAATGAACGTTGAAATTGTTGTTTCCTGGATGGTTGTTGGCCATTTGGAGTGTTTTTTGTTTTTCGCGTCACTGATATAAATTTTTCTAAAATACAAATATCAAATTTTTCGTCAAGTGACGTATTTATTTATAATTTTTATTATTATTGTATAAAATAAAATAAAATAAAAATATAATTTTCCTAAACGCGTTTCGACAAATTTACTGTCATTATCAATAGGAGAGTTAAAACTAAACTTAATATTACGAAAATTATTTATTGTGGTGAAGGATTAGTTTTAATACACAATAAAATAGTCTATAATTTAAGCTGTTTTGTTAAGAAAGAAAATAATCAAAAATAAATAAATTCTACTAATTCTATTTTTGCTGATGCACATGTGACGATTTTTAAAATTGCTGCGGTATGAATTTTTTGTGTGCTGCAACAACTTGGAAGTGCAATCGTGCAATCATATTTTTGATATTTGCCTTCACTGCAACGTTTTGATTTTGCTGTTTTTATTTTTGTAATTTGGTTTTATCGGAGAGTATGGGAAACAAAATTCTGAATCCATCCTGTTTCCTCGAGAGAGGGAACTGGATGTCGGGGGAAAACGAATCTTTATTTATGTCCCTCTGGTTGGAAATCCGGACCTGCTCATCGCGAGGCTTGAGTTTCAGAGAAAAAGGTGGTCGTGGGTTTGTCCGGTAACCAGAGGGTCCTAAAGGAGCAGAAATTAACTACTTATATACATGACAGGGCTGAAAATGCCTACCTAACCGCTGACCGCGAAATCATTCTCTCTTTACAAGATTATGAATTAGAAAAACATTTTGACTTTAAATGTTACGGAAGGCAACATTAACCAAAGGCAGAAAAAATATTGTGCTAAATTAACGTAAAAAAATTAACTTAACCTTACCTGAGTTGTCAAACCGACATCTGATGAACTCCCAGAATCCTTGTCTTGCTCCTTCGGGTCAATAATCAGGCAATCAACAATAAAATTCTTACAAGACTTTATCTTTATTTCTTTTGTTTTTATTGAATAATAATAACACACAATCAACAGAATCAATAAAAGAATTAAATTAATATTATTTTATTAACTAAAATAAATTTTTATAGTGTTATTTATAATTTGAATGTATCTCAACATTGGTTTGCACTTTAATATTTTTAATTAGCCACTTGTATTGATTTATTAAAACAAAATTTTTTTTCTTTTTGTGAATACTAGTACACAATCACCAGACTAAAATCAACAAAATCAATAAAAAGAAATCAAAATAAAAACCTAAAAAAGAAAAATTACTTTAAACTAACCAAAACTCGATTATAACCGTCTCGTTACAAAACAAAAACACAAGTCTCAAACCAAAACAATCGCACCAAAGTTTACACCTCGGTGTTAGCCGAATCCTTGTAATAGTAACAATAAAAAACAACAAAAATAAAAGTGATTCCAGAAATAGTTAAGATTTCCCACAATTAAAATAAAGAATTTATCAAGTTTGAAAAAAAACTGAGTTTTTGTTTTAATGTGAAAAACAACGAAATTGGAGAATTTTCAGACCTTCGTCACAAATCGTGGGGACGTGCCACAACCAGAGAATTTCTCAAGCCGGGCTTAAAACTAGCATTATTAAATGGATTTGGACTATGTTTAACAACTGGTGATCAAAGTCAAACTGAAACAAAAAAAACATACAAGATAAAAAAAATTTAGATACGGATAGAAGTAGGTATAATGGGAAACAAAAAAATTAAAATAAGAATTTTGAATACCAACAGAACTACAAATGCAAGTGTCTTATCCAAACGGTCGGCCCATGTAAACGAACCTTCAACAGAGTAGAGAAAAGTATAGGAGGAAAGGAAAGATGGCAACACTCAAGAGCGGATGTTCTAGACATGTTACATACCCAAGGTTTTCCCCTGCATGTCTTCCACCTCAAATGCAATGCAACGGTCCTAACTGGTCGAGTAATTTTTGAGGGAATACATTTTGGAGCGAGCTTGGCGTTGAAGTTACGGGTTGCATTACTCTGGGCAAAGTTTCGAAAGTAAACGTCTTGTTGAGCGTGAAGAATGCGAGTCTTGCTCCGCAAATTGTACCGATGTGAGGTGTTTTGATAAGCGGTATGCAGGTGATGATGGACAGCCTTTTGAATACCAGAGATGTTGTCAGCACTTGTATTGGCGCATGAATACTGTGAAATGTGATGAATATCACGGAGGATTTGGTATTCGGAACCATGGTACTCGGTGACGTCCCAACGCGACAAAATTAGGAGTGAATCCAATAGACGGATGGTAAACATTTCGCAAGGCTGACGTAATCTCGTTTAGATGGATATCCCAGGTTTTGTGGTCAGTTTTGATATAAGAACGAATGGCAGATACAATAGAACGGTTTACCCGTTCTGAAGTGTTGGGCTGGGGTGAATATTTAGGAATGTTTGAGGTGAGATTGTTTTGAGTGAGTTAGCCAGTAGGTGGGACTTAACTTTTTTGCCATTGTCTAGTGGCTCAGGAACACCAAAGAGGTTAAAACATCGTTCTCTAGAAAGGTGACTAAGTTAGCGGCTGTTGCTTGTCGAGGAGGCTTTGTCAGCACAAATCGGCTGAAGTGATCCAATACGATAACAAGATACGTATTACCCCACTTTAATCTTGGGGTCCTAAAAAATCAACATATATTCTCTGGAAGGGACGAAATACTTTGGTTTCCTGACCCATGGGTGGCCGCAGTGTGTCATTAGCGCACTTATTCATCCGACATGACTGACAATTCCGTACATACTCTTTAACGTCTCGAGCTAAAGATGGCTAAAAGAACACACGCCGTAGTTTATCTGTGACTTTGGCTGCACCTAGGTGAGCCGAAAGAGGGGGATTATGGGCTTGACAGATGAGAAAATTTTGGGATGGGAGCCAAGAGTCGCCAGTGTTCATCTTTGTCCAGTTAGTCCAGTTGTCCAATGTTAGTTTTTATGTAAATACGATCATCTACTTCTCGAACAATAGAATCTGCGTGGGACCGTAGCACTAGGTACTCTAGGTCCTTAAAATGTTCGGAAGAAAGATCCAGATTCATCACAACATCCTAGTCATCTTTCACTGAACTATCAATCTCTTCTGCATTAAGCCGGGATAGGGAGTCGGCGGTTCTGGGTTCCCTTACAGTATTCAATGTCAAACTCGTAAGCTTGCAACTTAAGACTCCATCTGGCGAGTCTACGTGATAGATCTTTCAAAGACATTAGCCAATTTAAACTAGAGTGATCCGTGATAATTGTAAACGGATGTCCTTCTACATAGGCTCTGAACATCTTAACAGCGAGAAAGGCTGCAAGGCATTCCAGATCCATGACACTATAACTCCGTTGAGCCGAATTGAGCTTGTGTGACATAAATGCCAAAGGATGTTCCGTTCCCTCGTCAGACTTTTGTAACAGAACTTTTCCTTACCCGGTAGTGCTAGCATCACATTGGATAAAAAAACGACGAGTAAAATCAGGGTTGACGAGAACTGGGGCTGTAACCAGTGAGTTTTTTAGTGAATTGAAACTTTTCTGTGTATCTATATTCCAAAGAAATTTGCGATCTTTCTTCAGCAACTCGGTTAGGCTTTCTCGGCTCAGAAAGCAGGAGAAGGTGCTCTTCAAAAGATGAAGAGGTTACCAGAAGGTCATCCAGATAAACAAATACCCGATCGTGGAGTTGATAGGGAATTGCCTTGTGCATTAACCGGCATAACGTTTAAGGGGCATTAGATAATCCGAATGACATTGCAGTAAACTGGTATAATGGTCGTCCTGGTACGGTGAAGGCAGTTTTGTCTCGAGAAGCGGGATCAAGTGGAATTCGCCAAAAGGCATATTTTAGATCGATGCTTAAAGGATAAGATTAGTTTTCTTGCATCTAGACAAAGCCGAGTTTTACCATTAGCCTTTAGCATGACAGCCATCGGTGAGCTCCAACATTTTTCACTTTCCTCGACCACTCCAAGTTCAATCATGCGATCCAGCTCTTTATACATTTCTTTCTGGACAGCTGGCGAAAGAGCATAGTAACGTTGTTTTACTGGCTTGGCTTCACTGGTATCAATAATACACTGACAAAAATTGAAGTAATGACAATCTCATCTCGAAGTTGGCAGTTTATTATTCAAGCAAAGAAAAAATTATTTGCAAACTTTCTCACCGTGGTTGGGAAAACTACATGAAAACTTTTTCCTGACAACGTCATGATGTTTATTTAAAATATAAAGTATCACAGGAGTTGAATAAAGTTAGTAACTATTTCCATGAAAAAAAAAATTTCTTTGGCCTTATATCATGAATTTTTCATTTTAAAATTGAAGTATTTGAGATTAATTGAATTATATTTTATTTTCACATAAATATTTCGTGTGATTGTCTCAACTACATCGTTCTATAATTGCATAGTTGTTGAAACTACTTCGTAGTTCTATTCGCCATATCATTTCGATTGGAAATAGAACATGTTTTTTTTCAGTGTATGAGTAACCAAAGACGTACGCTAGACCATGTCGCTTAGCACACGGGAACTGTGGAATGAGCCGGTCAAGCTGGTGTTGTTGAACGGAGGTAATAGTATGATGATTTGGTAACGGAAGAGGGGTACCTGACTGTTCTATTTCACTTACAAAAGAGGGTTGAGAAATTAAACCCCAAATATAAGGATTGTTGCAAACTAGGGGCGGTAAAGATGGACATAATTTGAGATCGGCCTCCATACTGAACCAGTGCACGGACAAATCCTAATATTCGTTGTTTGGATCCACTAGCGGTTGAAATAAATGAAGGGCTACCGCACATTTTTAGGCCAGTTTTTTAAAAAAAATGTCAGTACCACAGCCCAATACTGAGATGTTGGCACCACTGTCCAGCAACCCACGAATAGATATTTCAGCGATAAATACTTCGGCGTAAGGTCGATTTTCTTCCGGTGTATTGGTTAGGATGAAAGCCGCCATGTGAGATCGGAGAGTACGTTGTTGCTTAAGAAAATGGTAAGTACGTAGGATAGAATGGGGAATGTGTTGTTTGGGTTTGGGTATGTATTTAGTAAAATATGGGTTTCGGAAATGGGGGATAATCTCCATCCTCTCGACTGTCGATTGTTCAGTTCCGGATCGGTATTGGCGGCTGCATCCACCTGTGAAGTTTGAGAGCTGGTGTTTGGTTTGAGGAGTTGAGGCGCTCCACTCACCTCCACCTTCGCTTTTCCCGAACAGGTCTCACAGTTCGGCTTAGCTACTCCCTGAGATCCGCAACCAAAACAGAACACCCTTTGGGTTGAAAGGGGGCAGTCATAATACAAGTGCTCTCCAGTTAGACAGTTCCAGCAATGATACGGTTTAGACGGATTGCGACGAGCAGCTGCTACATTAGATCGATGCATGGCTGATATGTTGAGATCGTCCTGATTTACTGGGAGGGATACCTCATGATTGAAGGGAAATGGAGGGAAATCGTGGGTTATTTGAAGTTCACTTATTCTACGTCGATCGCCGTAGGTGCCCCCAAATAAATCACATCTTTGAATTAAATAATGCATTCAATTTGCTATAATTTCCAATACGATAACAAGATGCGTATTACCCCACTTTAATCTTGGGGTCCTAAAAAATCAACATATATTCTCTGGAAGGGACGAAATACTTTGGTTTCCTGACCCATGGGTGGCCGCAGTGTGTCATTAGCGCACTTATTCATCCGACATGACTGACAATTCCGTACATACTCTTTAACGTCTCGAGCTAAAGATGGCTAAAAGAACACACGCCGTAGTTTATCTGTGACTTTGGCTGCACCTAGGTGAGCCGAAAGAGGGGGATTATGGGCTTGACAGATGAGAAAATTTTGGGATGGGAGCCAAGAGTCGCCAGTGTTCATCTTTGTCCAGTTAGTCCAGTTGTCCAATGTTAGTTTTTATGTAAATACGATCATCTACTTCTCGAACAATAGAATCTACGTGGGACCGTAGCACTAGGTACTCTAGGTCCTTAAAATGTTCGGAAGAAAGATCCAGATTCATCACAACATCCTAGTCATCTTTCACTGAACTATCAATCTCTTCTGCATTAAGCCGGGATAGGGAGTCGGCGGTTCTGGGTTCCCTTACAGTATTCAATGTCAAACTCGTAAGCTTGCAACTTAAGACTCCATCTGGCGAGTCTACGTGATAGATCTTTCAAAGACATTAGCCAATTTAAACTAGAGTGATCCGTGATAATTGTAAACGGATGTCCTTCTACATAGGCTCTGAACATCTTAACAGCGAGAAAGGCTGCAAGGCATTCCAGATCCATGACACTATAACTCCGTTGAGCCGAATTGAGCTTGTGTGACATAAATGCCAAAGGATGTTCCGTTCCCTCGTCAGACTTTTGTAACAGAACTTTTCCTTACCCGGTAGTGCTAGCATCACATTGGATAAAAAAACGACGAGTAAAATCAGGGTTGACGAGAACTGGGGCTGTAACCAGTGAGTTTTTTAGTGAATTGAAACTTTTCTGTGTATCTATATTCCAAAGAAATTTGCGATCTTTCTTCAGCAACTCGGTTAGGCTTTCTCGGCTCAGAAAGCAGGAGAAGGTGCTCTTCAAAAGATGAAGAGGTTACCAGAAGGTCATCCAGATAAACAAATACCCGATCGTGGAGTTGATAGGGAATTGCCTTGTGCATTAACCGGCATAACGTTTAAGGGGCATTAGATAATCCGAATGACATTGCAGTAAACTGGTATAATGGTCGTCCTGGTACGGTGAAGGCAGTTTTGTCTCGAGAAGCGGGATCAAGTGGAATTCGCCAAAAGGCATATTTTAGATCGATGCTTAAAGGATAAGATTAGTTTTCTTGCATCTAGACAAAGCCGAGTTTTACCATTAGCCTTTAGCATGACAGCCATCGGTGAGCTCCAACATTTTTCACTTTCCTCGACCACTCCAAGTTCAATCATGCGATCCAGCTCTTTATACATTTCTTTCTGGACAGCTGGCGAAAGAGCATAGTAACGTTGTTTTACTGGCTTGGCTTCACTGGTATCAATAATACACTGACAAAAATTGAAGTAATGACAATCTCATCTCGAAGTTGGCAGTTTATTATTCAAGCAAAGAAAAAATTATTTGCAAACTTTCTCACCGTGGTTGGGAAAACTACATGAAAACTTTTTCCTGACAACGTCATGATGTTTATTTAAAATATAAAGTATCACAGGAGTTGAATAAAGTTAGTAACTATTTCCATGAAAAAAAAAATTTCTTTGGCCTTATATCATGAATTTTTCATTTTAAAATTGAAGTATTTGAGATTAATTGAATTATATTTTATTTTCACATAAATATTTCGTGTGATTGTCTCAACTACATCGTTCTATAATTGCATAGTTGTTGAAACTACTTCGTAGTTCTATTCGCCATATCATTTCGATTGGAAATAGAACATGTTTTTTTTCAGTGTATGAGTAACCAAAGACGTACGCTAGACCATGTCGCTTAGCACACGGGAACTGTGGAATGAGCCGGTCAAGCTGGTGTTGTTGAACGGAGGTAATAGTATGATGATTTGGTAACGGAAGAGGGGTACCTGACTGTTCTATTTCACTTACAAAAGAGGGTTGAGAAATTAAACCCCAAATATAAGGATTGTTGCAAACTAGGGGCGGTAAAGATGGACATAATTTGAGATCGGCCTCCATACTGAACCAGTGCACGGACAAATCCTAATATTCGTTGTTTGGATCCACTAGCGGTTGAAATAAATGAAGGGCTACCGCACATTTTTAGGCCAGTTTTTTAAAAAAAATGTCAGTACCACAGCCCAATACTGTGATGTTGGCACCACTGTCCAGCAACCCACGAATAGATATTTCAGCGATAAATACTTCGGCGTAAGGTCGATTTTCTTCCGGTGTATTGGTTAGGATGAAAGCCGCCATGTGAGATCGGAGAGTACGTTGTTGCTTAAGAAAATGGTAAGTACGTAGGATAGAATGGGGAATGTGTTGTTTGGGTTTGGGTATGTATTTAGTAAAATATGGGTTTCGGAAATGGGGGATAATCTCCATCCTCTCGACTGTCGATTGTTCAGTTCCGGATCGGTATTGGCGGCTGCATCCACCTGTGAAGTTTGAGAGCTGGTGTTTGGTTTGAGGAGTTGAGGCGCTCCACTCACCTCCACCTTCGCTTTTCCCGAACAGGTCTCACAGTTCGGCTTAGCTACTCCCTGAGATCCGCAACCAAAACAGAACACCCTTTGGGTTGAAAGGGGGCAGTCATAATACAAGTGCTCTCCAGTTAGACAGTTCCAGCAATGATACGGTTTAGACGGATTGCGACGAGCAGCTGCTACATTAGATCGATGCATGGCTGATATGTTGAGATCGTCCTGATTTACTGGGAGGGATACCTCATGATTGAAGGGAAATGGAGGGAAATCGTGGGTTATTTGAAGTTCACTTATTCTACGTCGATCGCCGTAGGTGCCCCCAAATAAATCACATCTTTGAATTAAATAATGCATTCAATTTGCTATAATTTGATTTAATGATGTTTCCAAGCTTTCCAACTAAATTAGAAGTTTCAAGAAGATATTTGTCATTTGTTCTAGAAGAAATCAGTCTAGACTCTGGATAAGCATTACTTAAATAAACAATTTTCTATCAGCCGACTATGCATCCGACTTCTGACACCAATAAGGTTTAAATCCTTAAACATATCTTTTATTTAGTTAGAGTTTAGGTTGGAGAGGATAACGTATGTTTAGCGGTTCGGTGTTACTGACATATAAATGCCCACTTGTAAACTAGAGGGCACCAAAATTCGAGAATTTTATATTTTCGTTACGTTTATCATGAGGTTTGAGTGATCTTTGGTGAATTGGAAATAAGTTTCGACATTTACTTCGGTCTGAAAGACCTAAGTATTACATTCATGAGCTCAAAGTGAAATTCTTACCCCCACTTTTTTTGGCATTTCTCGACGTTTTAGGACCTACTCATTCTAAAAAAGCAAAAAAAAAAAATGTGTGTCTGTCTGTCGGCCGTCACAACCGACGAAATCTAGAAAACCGCTGGACGGATTTCAAAATTTTTCTTTTCTAAAAATAGGTTTACTCAATGAAAAGAGCCGAAAGGACGATGTGTTTGATAACTGTACCGGAAGTGTGTCAAAAAAATCGTCAAGTGTGTCAAAACAAGGAAATTTGCATATTTTTGGGTTAAAAAACGTTCATTTTAAGTGATTACGAGTAGAAACATTGAATTTGGAGAAATCTTGATGGTCGGGATTGGTATGTCAAAAAAATGTTGTCAAGTGTGTCAAAAGAAAGATTTTTATTTATTTTTTTACCTAATTTTTTGGAAAAAAAATAAAATTATTGTTTGTTTGAGTTTTATTATTATTATTGAGAATTATGGCATTATAAGTTTGTCAAAAAAATGTTGTCAAGTGTGTCAAAAGAGAGATTTTTTTTTATTTTTACCCAATTTTCTGGAAAAAATAAAATTGTTTGAAATGAAATTTTATTATTATTAGTGAGAATTATGGCATTATAAGTTTGTCAAAAAATAATGTCAAGTGTGTCAAAAAATAATTTCATTTATTTTTTAGCCAATTTTTTGGAAAAAAATGTAGCTGTTTTTATGACGTAAATATAATTGAAAATGAAATTGGACATGGACATTTTTGAATTTGTTATAGTTTTTGAAATATTTTTGGAATTTTGAAAAAGTTTGTATTTTTAATTTTGTAATAATTTTTGCATTATTTTTAGAATTTCTGAAAAAGTTTTAATTTTTGATTTCGTAAGAATTTTTGTAATATTTTAAGAATTTTGAAAAATTTTTAATTTTTGATTTCATTATAATTTTTGAAATTTTGAAAAAATTTTCAACTTTTGATTTTGTAATAATTTTTGCAATATTTTTAGAATTTTGGAAAAAGTTTGAATTTTTAAGAATTTTTGGATTATTATTGGAATTTAGAAAAAGTTTCAATATTTGATTTCATTCTAATTTTTGGAATATTTTTGGAATTTTGAAAAAGGTTTCAATTTTTGATTTTGTTATAATTTTTGCAATATTCTTAGAATTTGGAAAAAAAATAGAATTTTTGAATTTTATATAGATATATATTTAGAATTTTGAAAAAAGCTTCATATTTTGATTTTGTAAGAATTTTTGGAATATTTTTAGAATTTTGAAAAATTTAGCATTTTTGATTTTATTATAATTTTGAAAAAAGTTTTAATTTTTGATTTTGTAATAATTTTTGCAATATTTTTAGAATTTTGGAAAAGTTTGAATTTTTAAGAATTTTTGGAATATTATCGGAATTTAGAAAAAGTTTAAATATTTGATTTCATTCTAGTTTTTGGAATATTTTTGGAATTTTGAAAAAGTTTGATTTTATTTAATTTAACAAAATTTTTGGATTTGGATTATAATTTTCCGGCAACGTATTGATATTGCGTGTTAGTTTTGTAATAAGTTTTCAAACAGATATAAAAAATACTTGTACGTTAACAAAGAGTTATGTTTGATATACATCGCTGCCCAAAACTAAAAACCATGTCCTCGTGAAAGTTTTTTGCCGAAAACTATATCAAAATCCTTTACCCAGACCGAAGTCTGGATATCTCAGAGCTGTGAGATTTCAGCCCCTCCATATTTTTTCCACTGAAACAAAAAGATCTAAATGTCAAACATAAATTTGATATATACCTTCATATTCGTACCGGTTTCTAAAGAAAATTTGAGCTTTTTTGCCTAATTGAATACATGTCTAAATGTGTCTACTTTATAGTAGTAAAAAAATCATAAAACTTTTACAATTATTTTAAATTACAAGAAATCATTCAAAAACTTTCTATACAACAAACAGGAAAAGTTTTCTTTCTCCAACAAAAATTATACATAGTTTACAACGATTTATAATGGTTTGTTGATTCTTCAGTGTTCATAATGTAAGTTTAATTTTAAACAGCTGTTTGACAAAAGTCAAAATGTTTAAGTAAAATGAATTAAAAGTTTTGAGCATTTTAATTGGTTATTAGATTTAAAGATAAAAAGTTTAAGAAATAACTTTTCTCCCTTATGTCATTCGTTCAGTTTGTTACTTCTTTCATGTTGGTAAGAACATCAGGGTTTTACCTTACATATAGCTAATGTGAAAACTTTAATTTATAGATTTAGTTTTAATGATCGAAATTATAACCTTTATAATTATTGTTAATCCTTCAGATTCTCAATGGTTATTTTAGTAAATCAGAAATTTTTGTCAAAATATGCTTCGATCTACAATACAATCACATCGTTTATCAAAGGTTTGTTCTATTTTTGAAATTTTACTAATCTTGCGTCTCATGATAGATTGTGTTTTGTCAATAAACTTATTGTGAAAAATAGTTTGACAGATTTATTAAAACGCTATAGAGTAGTGAGGATTACAACGTTATCTATGATTGATTGTTAAAATGTGTTTTAAAAGCGATTTTAATCAATCATGTTTTTTTTGTTTTTCTCAAAGTTGTGAATTACGTCAATTGTTGTTAAAATAAGACCAACAATAAAGCGTGGAAAAGGAAAATTTTTTCTGTGATTTAAATTCTATTGTAATGGTTTGTGTTTGTGTGATAATTTGACATATCTTTCACAATGTTTTATTAGGATACAAACAAGTTATATTTTGAATAGCACAATTTGTAACAATTTAACCATAAGTGTTAAAAACATTTAAAATTGTCATAAAAATATCGATATTGGTTCATATAGTAAAGTTACCGAAAAACATTAGAAAATGATACAAACGTTTCAAATAAGTGTAGTTTTTCCAATGGTTTTAAAATTGCTTAAACGGTGTCACAGCGACTGAGGTAGTCAGAGTTGAATTTTTTTTGGCAGGAGTCATGAGTAAACCCTGAGCTATCCGAGTAAGGTCCATTCAAACAACTACATTGGTTTGTCTGTATAACTGCATCATTGGGTTCAATGTTGCAGTAAACGTATTTTTGTTAATGCGCATGTCATTTATATTTTCCAAATTTCTGCTTGAAAATTTATAAAAAAAAGTGTAAGAACCAGTACCATAACCCTTTCATATTATTTCAAAATAACATTTTTAATTTCAACGTATAACAGTTGATTTTATTACTCAATACACCAGTTTTATCTCATTAAACGTTATTCAAATCATTTTATATTTTTTACTATCGTACCTGTTGACATTTTAAATACATTTTCATTTCATGTAAATTACAGCAACATTCGTTTAACATAATTACATTTTCATATAAAAATTTTAAATAAGATACAAAGTTTTCCCTAACGACATGATTATAACACAAAAACCACAATAACAAAACACTCATAATTTTCATTTTTGTATCAATATCATTTACGGTTATATCTGTGTATTTTCCATGTTACCCATTTCACACGCTCACACAATGTGTGTACATTTTTGATTGAAATATTTAAATTAGATTAATATATCAATGAAAAATCTTGATGAAAATTGATGTTGATATACATTTAATATTACTTTTATAATATATATGAACTTTTCCCGTGTATTCATAAAATAAATTGAATATTCAGATTTTTCTTTTGCAAACCGAAAGTTTGGGGAGGATCTTTTTTGTATCAAGGGGTGAAGTTTTTTAGTGATAAGAAATTTAATTTTGTGTTAACAATTTTTATTTGTTAATCAATCAAATTTATAATTTAATGAGCTCAATAAAAGTTGTATTTCGAAAAGGATTTACATATTAATTTATTTTAGACTTGTCATACTTTGCATATTAATAAGAAATAGATTAACTTCACAGTTTTAATTATGTCAACTAGATCTTTATTGTTTAAACGAGATTAATATATTAATAGACCAACTTTTCAGGTTAAAAAGATAACAGACAGCGGTTAAAAAAATAGCATACCTACTTGCAGAGCCTTTTCACGTTTCTAAATAATTTCTTTTTTTCTACTTTTATTCAAAACGATAATAAAACATCCATCCTACGTGCTGATGATTCTCAGTAACTTTTTATAAATATCTTCAATCTATTCATGAAATAAAAAAAACTTAGGACACCATTCAAATTAACTGGAAAATTACTTTTTCTTGAATTTAATGTAAAACCACCTTTACATTACTAAACTAAAAACAGGAATTTTATTCAAATATTTAGTTAAGAAATTAAATTTTTAAGAATTTTAAAAGGAAAAACAAAATCAAAAGAATTTTCCGTAAAATGTTTAATTTTGTAGCGAAAACGTAAAAAATCCATTTTTCTTTAAAGTCTTAACTAAAATAAATTGAGGTGAAAAATTTGTAAAGCGTTTGATTTTTATAAAAAAGTTGAAAATTCTCGAGAAATTTTAAATGCGATCATTGTATTGTTTGTTATTTATTATGTTGAATGGTATCGACATAAACAATTTTAAATATGAAATTAATGCGTGTAAATGTACAAATAAGATAATTTTTCTTAAAAAACATTATATCATGTCATCATTAGGGCCGGAAAAAATATCGAAATATCGATAATTATCGATATATTGAATATCGATATCGGATTATAATATATCGATATATCGATATATATCGATACATATCGATATATCGATATTATCGATATATTGATATATCGATATTTATCGATATATCGATATTTATCGATATATCGATATATCGGTTTTATCGATATTTTTTTGATATCGTTCGTTTTTTTGATATGTTCGATAATTTTTTAAATATCGCCCGGCCCTAGTCATCATTATAATATCATAATGAAATTTTTTGTAGTAAAAAAGAGGACCTCCAACGAAATATATTTGTTATGGAAAAGACATAACACTAGGGAAATGTAATAATCCTGATTTTGATACAGAAAACCTTGATATATAACCTTATTTTGGTTCACATGCTGTATAGTTTATATAAAAATTTGTGATATTTTCATTGGAATATTTAAAATTTGAAAGCTTTTTAATTGGTCAAAAAATTGGTTTCAGAATTCCAAAAATTATAATAAAATCAAAAATTTAAAATTTTTTTAAAATTCTTGCAAAATCAAAAATAGAAACTTTTTTCAAAATTCAAAAAAAAATATATAAAATTCAAATTTCACAAATTCAAAAATTCTATTTTTTTTTCAAAATTCTAAAAATATTGCAAAAATTATTACAAAATCAAAAATACAAACATTTTTCAAAATTCCAAAAATATTCCCAAGACTATAACAAATTCAAAAATTTCCATGTCCAATTTCATGCTCATTACATTTCATGTCATACAAATATTAATTTTTTCTTCCAAAAATTGACTTAAAAAATAAATGAAAATCATTTTTTGACACACTTCACAATATATTTTTGACAAACTTATAATGCAATAAAATTCTCAATAACAATAATTTCATGTTCAATTACATTTAACATTTCAAACAAATAATTAATTTTGTTTTTCCAAATAAAATAAATGAAAATCATTCTTTTGACACACTTGACAACATTTTCTTGACAAACCAATAATGCAATAATCTAGATTTTGGTCTCACATACCAATCCCGTCATGTTCAATTACATTTAACATATCATACAAATAATTAACTTTATTTTCTTCCAAAAAAAATAAATGAAAATCATTCTTTTGACACACCTGACAACATTTTTTTGATAAACCAACCACATACCAATCCCGACCATCAAGATTTCTCCAAATTCAATGTTCCTTCTCGTAATCAGTCAAAACCAACGTTTTTAAGCAAAAAGTATGCAATTTTCCTTGTTTTGACACACTTGACGAATTTTTTGACACACTTACGGTACAGCTATCCAACACATTGTCCTTTAGGATCTTACCATTGAGTATACCTATTTTTAGAAATTTTTGAAATTCGTCCAGCCGTTTTCTAGATTTTGTTGGTTGTGACTGCCGGACGGCCGGCAGTTACAACCGGTCGTGAATAATATGGAAAACCATAATAACACATAAAGACACACTTTTTTTTGCTTTTTTAAAATCAATGGGTCCTAAAACGTCAAGAAATGCCAAAAAAGTAGGGGTAAGAATTTAACTTGTGGCTCATGAATGCAATAGGTTTTTTCAAAACCGAAGTAAAAAGGCCTGCTTTGCGAACAATTTTTGAATCGTAAAAATGCATTTTACGGTTAACTCAAACAAAACATACATCATGGTTATTTCCAAAAAACAAAAACATACATATATTTACAAACATATATGTTATGTGAAATTTGATTTTGAGAATAGTATATTTTCCTACAAGAGATGAAAACATTGTTTTTTTCGTGAGTAAACATTTGTTCACGAGACGCGCCAGCGTCGAGTGAGATATTGTTACGAACGAAAAACGTTTTTATCTCGCGTAGGAAATGCAATTTTTTCTATGATACTACTATATAATCGATATTTACTATAAATTATAAAGTTATAAATCGACAACAAAACATTCAAAATTCATATTCTATTTCATGGCTACGTTGTTTAAAATACTTTGTAAAATTATATATGAAAAAGCATAGCAACTATAATTTGTTATTTTTTTACACTAGTGAGTTCACTTTTCGCATAGAAAAAATTGTTTAATCCAAGCATTTTTTTGTTTGTTTGTAATTTTATACACAAGTAAAATTAAATAAATTGGTTGCTAAAGAAATTAAAAAAAAAAAATAAACAAAGAATTGCTTGAATCTAACGATTTTTTCAAAATATATTTTACAAAACACAATAATATACGTATCTATACGATAGATCAAATACAGTTGAAAAACAAATTATTCTAAATAAATTAATGCAGAAATTTAAAAAAAATTGGTTGCTATAGAATAATTAAAAAATTATTCTTAATAAATTAATGCAGAAATTTAAAAAAAATTGGTTGCTATAGAAATTTAGGAAAATAAATATGAAAAGCAAAACTACTTGGATTAAACAATTTTCTCAAAAAATAGATTACTATTTTGTGTAAATACATGTATTTTAATTTATGCAAATAATGCAAAATCTTACTCGTACAAAAAATCTTGTCTGTAATTCGGGCATAAAGTATCTTTTATGCTTTCGAGTGTTTGTTTGTTATTTCATTCTCAAACAAAAAAGACCTGCTTTACGCCCTTGATATATAAATAGCTATTATTGTATTGGTAATTTTTAAGATCAATTAAACTCAACTTGGTAAAGAAGTAATTAGATTTTTTTTCAATTCAAAGGTACGGTTGGAAGTTTCTCCGAAAAAATCTCCACTTCTCATTTTTCGTGGTTCGGATGAATTCGAACCTCTTCCTCCTTGTTCGAATCCTTAGACAAACACGCTATCGATTCCGCCGTTAAAGCCATGACAATTTCAAAGTTGAAACTTCTTCATTACTTATTTATTTTACTAAAGTTAAATTACTTCATTCTAAAAGACCTAAGTTTTGCATTCATTAGCCACAAGTGAAATCCTTACCCCCACTTCTTTGGCATTTCTCGACGTTTTAGGACCTACTGATTCTAAAAAAGCAAAAAAAATGTATGTCTATATGTGTTATTATGGTTTTCCATATTATTCACTATTTCACACATAACAATGAGTATTATCAACAAACAGAAGGATAACCTATGGGGAACCCACTATCTGGAACTTTAGCCAAAATATATCTCAATGATTTTGAAACAAAATATATAAATAATAACATAAATCCACACAAAGAAAAAATCATTTATTGGTATCGCTACGTTGATGATATGGAACGAATAGACAGCTTAATCTATTACACCAATACATAAACAGTATAGAACCTTCCATTAAATTCACGTTAGAAAATAAAGAAAATAACACAATAAATTTTTGGGGTTTATCAATCAAAAATGTAGATGCAAAACACACATTCAAAATATTCCGAAGACCAACCCTAACAGATCAAACAATAAATATTAAATCACATCATCCATACCAACATAAACTTGCTGCATAAAACCACATGATCAATATATTGAACAATAAACCAATAAATGCAGAAAATGATCAAGACAAATTAAATAACATTAAATACATAGCCAGTAAAAACGGATATAAAAACGAAATAATTGACACATTAAATAGAAAACATAAAGACAAGTAAAAATTTGCAAACCCTAACATCATTGAGGAATGAAGAAAACTAAGCAGGCAAAAAATACATAGGCCTAACATATAATAAAACAACATTCAAAATAATGCAAAAAACTTTAAAAAAATATGGATACATTGCAGCTTACAAAAACAAAAATAAAATAGAAAATTACCTATAAACCAAAAAACCCAAACCTTAGACACAGGTGTTTATCAAATTGCCTGTGATGACTGCAGTAAATTTTATATAGGTCAAACGGGGCGGTCCTTCACAAAAACATTTATTGAACACACGAATGAAATTAATAAAAGTGATCCGAAATCCAGTTATACCCAACATTTAAAAATAGAAAAACACAAATACACCAATATCAACACAAATTTAACCATATTATATAAAAAAATAAAAGTACAACATCTAGATAGATTGGAAGAAATAGAAATATATAAACATAAAAACAATAACAACATTTTAAATGATAAAATCAACACTAAAACTAACAAAATATATGACATAATAATAAAAAATAGCAGTTAAATTAGTATACAGGGTGAACCATTTAACTTGGCACAACCCAATATCTTCCAAACAACGCATTTTTGAAAATTTTGAAATTTTTTTTTGGATAGGCTTCATAATGTTATTATTTATTTTTTATTAAGATGAAGATTCTAGATCTTCTAATGGACCACCACTTTTTCTTAAATTGAGACCTATTTTTGTGCCAAGTTAAATGGTTCACCCTGTATAAGACAATAGTTTAAGCAAAAATTGTAATAATAATTTAAGAACTGAGGATGACGTAAGTCGAAATCGATATTCAATAAAAAAAAAGTCAAATTCAAATTGTTACTATAAGGAAGTTTATATTATTATTAATAAAACAAAAAATTAAAAATAAACATATTAAAAAAGTATATTACTTCGGTCTGAAAGACCTAATTGCTTCGGTCTGAAAGACGTATTACATTCATGAGCTAAAAGTGAAATTCTTACCCCCACTTTTTTTGGCATTTCTCGACGTTTTAGGACCTACTGATTCTAATAAAGCAAAAAAAAATGTTAGTCTGTCTGCCGGCCGTCCGGCCGTCACAACATACGAAATCTAGAAAACGGATGATGGTATTTGAAAAGTTTTGAATTCAAAAATAGGTACACTCAATGGTAAGAGCCAAAAGAAAGTGTGTCAAAAAATCGTCAAGTGTGTCAAAACAAGGAAATATGCATATTTTTTGCCTAAAAAACGTTCATTTTAAGTGATTACGAGTAGGAACAAAGAATGTGGAGAAATCTGGATGGTCGGGATTGGTATGTGAGACCAAAATCTAGATTATTGCATTATAAGTTTGTCAAAAAAATGTTGTCAAGTGTGTCAAAAGAAAGATTTTTATTTATTTTTTTACCCAATTTTTTGGAAAAAAATTAAATTAAAATTTTGTTTGAAATGAAATTTTTTTAATATTATAGAGAATTATGGCATTACAAGTTTGTTAAAAAAATAATGTCAAGCGTGTCAAAAAATGATTTCATTTATTTTGTTAGCCATTTTTTTGGCAGAAAAATGTGGCTGTTTTTATGACGTAAATGTAATTGAAAATGAAATTGGACATGGAATTTTTTGAATTTGATATAGAATTTGAAATATTTTTGGAATTTTGAAAAAAGTTTGTATTTTTGATTTTGTACTAATTTTTGCACTAATTTAGAATTTCGGAAAAAGTTTTAATTTTTGATTTTGTAAGAATTTTTGGAATATTTTTGGACTTCTGAAAAATTTTAAATTTTCGATTTTATTATAATTTTTTTAATTCTGAAAAAAGTTTCAATATTTGATTTCGTAATAATTTTTGGAATATTTTTAGAATTTTGAAAAAGTTTGATTTTATTGTAATTTTTACAATATTTTTGGAATTTTGAAAGAAATATGGATTTGTGATTTTGTAATATTTTCTCGAATCGCTAAATGGAAGATTTTTGAATAGTTTGCTGAAAATGTAATTGGAAATGAAATTGGACATGGACATTTTTGAATTTGATATAGTTTTTGAAATATTTTTATAATATTGGAAAAAGTTTCAATTTTTGATATTGTTATAATTTTTGCAATATTTTTAGAGTTTTGGAAAAATTTTGAATTTTTGATTTTTTAAGAATTTTCGGAATATTATTAGAATTTAGAAAAAGTTTAAATATTTGATTTTAATCCCATTTTTGGAATATATTTAGAATTTTGAAAAAAAAATTTTTTAATTATATATACATATTTTTAGAGTTTTGAAAAAAGTTTCAATTTTTGAATTTTTAAGAATTTTTGGAACATTATTAGAATTTAGAAAAAGTTTAAATTTTTGATTTTATTCAAATTTTTGAAATATTTTTAGAATTTTGAAAATAAATAGAATTTTTGAATTTTATGTGTACATATTTTTACAATTTTGAAAAAAGTTTCAATTTTTGATTTTGTAAGAATTTTTGGAATATTTTTGGAATTTTGAAAAATTTTATAATTTTTATAATTTTGGAAAAAGTTACAATTTTTTTTGATTTTGTGATAATTTTTGCAATATTTTTAGAATTTTTGAAAAGAGATTTAATCTGTGATTTTGTAATAATTTTTGAAATATTTTTAGAATTTTGCTTGAAAAAATCTCGAATTTTTTATTTTACAATATTTTTGGAATTTTGAAAGAAATATGAATTTGTGATTTTGAAATATTTTCTCGAAGCGCTAAATGGAGAGGTTTTTGAGTAGTTTGCTGATTGTATAATCTTTTCACTAAATTATGTTAACATATGATCTGTTATAATTTTCCAACAACTTATTGATGTTTCGCGTTAGTTTTGTAAAACATATCTAAACAGAGATAAAAAATACATGTACTTTCACAAAAAGTTATGCTTGGTATACATCGCTGCCCAAAAATAAAAACCATGTCCTCATAAAAGTTTTTGCCGAAAACTATATCAAAATCCTCAACCCAGACCGAAGTCTTGATATCTCAGAGCTTGAGATTTCAGCCCCTCCATATTTTTCATGGTTACGTTGGTTAAAATACTTTGTAAAATTATATGAAAAACCATAGAAACTATAATTTGTTATTCTTTTTCGCTAGTGAATTGACTTTTCGCATAGAAAAAGATTTTTTTTTATTTTTTCACCCAATTTTTTGGAAAAATAAAATTAATTATTTATTTGACATGATATTATTATTATTATTGAGAATCATAAGTTAGTCAAAAAATATGTAGAATGTATAGAATGATTTTCATTTATTTTTTTAGATAATTTTTTGGAAAAAAATTTAGCTGTTTGTTTACGTAAATATAATTGAACATGTAAATTTTTGTTATAGTTTTTGAAATATTTTTGGAATTTTGAAAAATTTTAAAGTTTTGATTTTATTATAATTTTTATAATCTTGGAAAAAGTTTCAATTTTTGATATTGTTACAATTTTTGCAAAATTTTTAGAATTCTGGAAAAAGTTTGAATTTTTGAATTTTTAAGAATTTTTGGAATATTATTAGAATTTAGAAAAAGTTTAAATATTTGATTTTATTCTAATTTTTGAAATATTCCTTAGAATTTTGGAAAAACATTTTTGAATTTTATATATATTCTTAGAATTTAGAAAAAAGTTTCAATTTTTGATTTTGTAAGAATTTTTGAAATATGTTTAGAATTTTGAAAAATTTTAAATTTTTGATTTTATTATAATTTTAATAATTTTGGAAAAAGTTTCAATTTTTAATATTGTTATAATTTTTGCAATATTTTTAGAATTCCGGAAAAAGTTTGAATTTTTGAATTTTTAAGAATTTTTGGAATATTATTAGAATTTAGAAAAAGTTTCAATTTTTGATTTTATTCTAATTTCTGGAATATTTTTAGAATTTTGAAAGAAATAGAATTTTTTTGTCTTTATATATATATATATTTTCAGAAATTTGAAAAAAGTTTCAATTTTTGATTTTGTAAGAATTTTCGGAATATTTTTAGAATTCTGAAAAATTTTAAATTTTTGATTTTATTATAATTTTTACAATTATGGAAAAAGATACAATATTTGATTTTGTTATAATTTATGCGATATATTTAGAATTTTTGAAAAAAGTTTTAATCTTTGATTTTATAATAATTTTTGAAATATTTTTAGAATTTTGTTTGAAAAAAGTTTGAATTTTTGATTTTATTAGTTTTACAATATTTTTGGAATTTTGAAAGAAATATGAATTTGTGATTTTGAAATATTTTCACGAAACGCTAAATATAGGGGTTTTTGAGTATTTTGCTGATTGTATAATCTTTTCACTAAATTATGTTAATATATGATCTGTTATAATTTTCCGACAACGTACTGATGTTTCGGGTTAGTTCTGTAACACATATCTAAACAGAGATAAAAAATACATGTACTTTAACAAAAAGGTATGTGTGATATACATCGCTGCCCAAAACTAAAAACCATGTCCCCATAAAAGTTTTTTGCCAAAAACTATATCAAAATCCTTAACCCAGACCGAAGTCTTGATATCTCAGAGCTGTGAGATTTCAGCCCCTCCATATTTTCCTTTTAAATTTGAGCCTTCTTTCTAAATAAATTTAAATCATTATTTTGATAATAAAACACTGCATTATGAAAATTGAATTTAAAATCCAATTTCACAAAAGCATCATTCAATTTCAATTTACATATATTTCAAACAACGATTGTTATTAAATCTATAATTGTTGTTTTAGTGTTCAACTAGCAGCACCTCATGATTTATTTTTTATTCCATTAAAAGGTTGAATATTTCATATTTGTTTTTGTGCATGTTTTCAATAAGCCTTTTTGAACGTTTTCTATTGGGAAATATAATTAAAAGGATGTTTTTTGAGTAATTGAATTCTTGAATTCAAAAAGCTTGATTCTATGAACTAATGAATGTTGTTGAAAAAATATAATTATATGTATATTTATTTTTATTCGCCTACATATTAAAGTTTAACTTGATTACTGTAATTTGCGGACGTAAGGTGTATCTTTTTAGCCACACTTTGGTTGTCATAGTAACGTCCACAAAAAATAAAAACATTTTAATTTGTAAGAATTATATAAAAAAAATCAAAGCAACTCAATTCGAAATCTTACTATCCAATCAAAAGATTTGTTATTTTATCCAAACAAATAGAAACTTTGACAACATTTAAATGGGATAAAATAAAAGTGATTCAAATATTTTTATTATGATATTTACACAATTTCTGACTAAAACAATTTGTTTAAAATAATTTATTCAGTTTAAATTAAATTCTTCACATATAATATATTAGTTGTTAAATAAATAGATTTCATTAAATTTCTTTTTAAAAATGCATTTTGCAGTTATAAATAAGTATTAAAATTTATTTTATTTATAAAAATTAAATGTACAATTAGAACAATTTTGAAAAACCATTGACTTATTGCTCACATCATCCATTTCTCAGTTTTCTGTATTTAATAACTCAGAATCAGTACTGGTGAAAGTTACAGTGCGTGATGGAATGAGATTGGTGTCAATTGAATGATTTTCCTTGTTTATAGTTGAATTTGAATCAAAAGTATTGATAGCCGTTGAAGTAGTAGGGTGGGCATTCAATATTTTATTGACTACTTCTATTTAACTTACAATTAATTCATCGATATAGCCTTCGGCTACGTTGGAAGACTTCCAGCCTCCATGACGTTTTAAGGCAGTTAGTCTGCTCCCGCATCCAGAAATAACCTAGCTGAAGTCCTTCTAAAACAAGGACCTGTATACTGATCTGCATCAGGTAGTTTTAATGCATTAGAAATTTCTCTTGGAATTCAACCTATTTTATGTACTCCCACGACTTGTTTTGTGCATTTCTGTATGATAAAAAAACGTTTGTCATTAACTCCAACTGGTCGCATTGGTGTATATTTTCTGTAAACTTGTAAATATTCTCCAGTTACTATAAATGACCTTGGTTTTTGGAATTCGTACCAAAATTGCTGTTTGCAAATCGTCAATATCATTTATCAATATACGAGCCAGTTCATCTCGTCTACACGCTCCCGAAATCCCAAAAATAAAACAAATTTATATGAATATAATTTAGCTTATGCATCAAAAATATTATCCGAAAATTTCATAAATGTTTCAAATTGTTGTTTGCATAAAATCTTCGGTTTTTTTGGTATATAACCATTATTTTGTTTTTTAAGAAACGCCCGAAGTTGCATAAACATTGATATATCTATACAATTTTTTGTATTTATTGTAGCTTTTAACATCGAATATACGGACCATAACGTAGAACTTTTTTTGTTTTCAATAGTTCTGCCATGTACACCAGCAAAACATTTTCTGATATGCAACCGGTATTTTTATTTCGCATGAATTCTTGAAATTTCACATACTCGTTATTGTAAATCTTCATTTTTCTAAATTTTTCATTGATTTATCAGGTAATAAATTTGTCGCAATTTCTTTTGCCACGTCTTTAACTTTCCATTTAAATTTTATTAAATTATTTTTGCAGCAAGATCAAGTTACAAAACCGGGTCATTCCATTTTAAAGTCAACCTTCAAGCTAAAGTTTTTTTTCTTCACAAAACTGTAACTGTGACCTATAATTTTTTTTTCATATATTTTACTATAAGATATGGCAACAACTGTGAAAATTCCAATATTGTTATTTTGTTTAGATAGCAATTAAGCGCATGGTTGTGAAAAAGGCTTAATATACGAATTAAAATATATCTACAAAGAATATAGCATAGCACAAATTTAATAAACCGAATTGTTTTAGACTTTTTATTTTCTGAAAGCTAAAGTTTGGAATGTCTGAATTGGACTGCTTTGATTTCCAAATAAATGAGGTATGCATTCTAAATACATGAACTCTTTTGTGTTACGTTAGTCACGTTACGTTAGTCACACATCATTTAAATCAAAAGCGTCAATTTATGAAAAACTAACAAATTTTTTAAAAAGTGTAATAAAAAGTTCTTATCGGTTCGAAACTAGATCGATCGACAATTTTGTGGATAGCAAAAAAATTTCATAAATTGCACACCATATTTTGTTAGATTCAGTCTTATTATTTTCCATCGGAGTGATGTAATATCACAAATAATTCATTGAATTAGTTATTGGCTTTTTTAAAAAATACATTAATTACATTGAAAAAACTTATCAATAAATTTTATGTACATTTTCAACATCTAGAGAATTTTGGTTCATAATTTAGGTGTTAATTTAATGGTATAAAAAATGTTACGTTAGTCACATTTACATTTTTATTTAAAAAATATCTAAAAAAAATTTAATTTAAATAAAAAAGCTTTCTGATTTAGATAAATAAACTAGATTTACACTTTAAAAAGTCAACAAGTGCTTAAAATAATGTTTACTATTTTAGTTATAAGGAAACAAAGTTATGAATTTCGGTATAAATGTTACGTTAGTCACTTTGGAATGACCCTAAAATAAAACTGATTGAATCAACTATTTAAGATTGAATCAACTATCATAACGATGGTGTAGCGCACAGATGTGGTAAGTGACATTTAGTAAATTGTTCAGTACAGGCGTTTGAAAATTTACACTTCAATAAAAATTGAAAATGTAAAATATTATGTGGTGGAATTCGATAGAGTTTTATAGTAGTTATCTAGTCTTTATTGTAATTATGTCTTTCTACATGATAGAACTTAAGAGATACATGAATAATATTTAGTTTTATACAAACCATAAGTACTTACCACAGTACATGTGCAGTACAGTACAGTACAACAATGCCATCTACTGAATAAAATATTAAACATACACATACAATATTTTTACATTATATGAAAAATGAAATGGAGAATTTTATAGAGTAGTTAACTCATTTTCTCAAAAAATGTCACTTACCACATCTGTGCGCTAGACCATCGATAAGAATGTTTTTATTCGCCTACATATTAAAGTGGTACTTTATTACTGTGATTTGCGGCCGTAAAGTGTCACTTTTTAACCATATACTTTGTTGTCATAGTTACGTCCAAAAAAGCAAAAAACATTTGTATTTGTTTAAATTCTATAAAAATTAGAAATATTTATCAAAGAAACCTTTAAATTCAAAATTTTATAATCCAATTAAAATTATTGTTATTATTTGTTGTCATGGTTATACAATAATTTGGAAAAAATAACAAATATTTTGTCAATGGTTACTTGTTCAACATATTTTCATTTCAAAATTGATGCAAATTTATAATTTTGATTTACATGAAGTTTATCGTCAATAAACAATTATTTTTAAAATATTTTGCTTGCGGAGAATAAAAAATAGTATATGACGCACGGACGTATGCTATTTTGGACTTAATCTGGGTGCAAATCTCAGCTAGCACCTCGATTTGCAGACTCCACATACGTCCAAAATCTTTAGCTTTACATCCTTGCATCATAATGTACTATTTAACAAAATTATTGTTGCCCTAGTTATATAATTTGTTTGAAAAAAAATAACAAATATTTCTGTCAATATATTTTTATTTCAAAATTTATGCAAATTTTTAATTTTGATAAAAACCAATTAAGATTAAACAATTTTTTTGTTTAAAATTTTGCTTGCGGCGAATGAAAAATAGTATATGACGCACGGACGTGCAAATGTGTGTGCAAATCTCGGCTAGCGCTTCGATTTGAAAACTCCACATTCGTCCAAAAACCTTAGATTTACGTCCTCTCATCATAATGTACTATTTTGATTGTTTTGCACCGATTAGGTCTGTTTTCCTATTAAAAATTTTGCCGACACTAATGCGTAGTTGACTTCACCATAGCTCCGGAACAAAGTGTTCTGAATATATAGACAGCTTATATACATTAAATTCTTAAATGAATGACTGATGCCATAGATTTTTCGTAGTTATAATTATGAATAAACATGATGGTCATTTTGTTGTGTTATCTCATTTAATTTTTCTTTAATATCGCTCAAAAACTAAGCATCTCTTTGTCGTGCATATTGGCATCTTTTGTTAAAGTTTCATCAAAATCAATTCGCAAACGCATGTTAAACAAAATCACCTGTTCTATGGTGGACTCCAACCCCTTTGTCCAATGTAAGTCCCTTTTGCAACGGTTTTTGAAAATGGATTTTTAGCTGTAGGCTATATTGTAGAAACACCTTAAAAAAATCCACAAAGAACGTTTCAACCGGCACTGATAAGTCGGAAGTTGGTACGCAGACATATTTTAAGCAGTATTAAAGCCTGATAGACCAAGTCTCAATAAGAGTGAAAGTCAGGATTAGAAGTTAGCCCGGTAGCTACGAAGATTAAAATAAATAGGTGTTGGGAAGGTGCACCGCCACTTTGTCCGGTTTTCAAGAACACTTGCTGGCTGTTGTGATCGCACAAAAAAGTCTGTGCATACACAAAAAAGCGAAAATAGCTCGAACCATTTGTCTTTTAGCTCTTTTGGTTATCTTTTCTCTAAGAATTTCCTAACCTAAATTTAACGATCGTTGAAGTTAATTCAAACATGGTTTACCTAGCATTTCATTTAGTCAATTAGGTTAGGAAATCTTTAGGTTTATAGCCTTTAGTTATATTTTAGGGTACATATGGTTTAAGCATTAAACGGACTTGTATTCCTTGCGCATGAAATCTGAAGTTCAATTTTTATATTAGAGGTATTACTAAAATAGTATATTAGAGGTATTACTAAATAGTATATAAGTGGCTAGACTTTCGTCTTCTGCATTTCACGGAACCTTAATAGGACCGGACTCTTTCTTATTATATTATTTATTTCTTATCGTTTTGTTCCCACCAGCAACTGATACATATATAGCATACAATTACAATACATCAATACAGCGATCAATAATGAGTAGGCAAGACAAAACATACTTATAAATCATACCTCATTCTGCGATGTCTGTCTCGCTAAAATCCGTTTCAAATTAATGTTGCCAACTCCTTAATAAAACAACAAGATTATAAAAATTAAAATTTCGAAAAAAAACAATTTTGACATCAATATAAAATATTAGAGCTTAAAATTTATGAAAAAAGCTTATTTTACTAAAAGAATATATAATAATCAAAAAAAAATCCATTATCTCGAATTCATCAAATGTAAATATATCGTATTTTTTATTTTCCCAAAAATCGTTTTTTTATTGAAAAAAATTTAATATATTTATTTGGAATTTATTGTTTCGCAACAGTTTTTGTTCAGGAATTATTGAATATTTTAAAGAAGATTTCAAGTTTTTTGTTATTTTTCCTCGTTTGCCAACAATATGATTTATTTGTTTATGTTTTACTGATTTATTATAAGTCGTTTAGACCTTAGTTACCGAAATAATAATGACATTCTTAATTCCCAAGGGAATTATAAGAGGGAGTTATGGATTCATAATAGACCTAGTTTTCATTATAAATTTTTGTTTAGTTTATTTATAAACAACATTATTTACATAAAGCCATAGAAACGAATAACAATACCCCAGCAATACAATTTGAAATGAAAAACAACTAACTTGATCAATTAAAATGAAAAATCATGCTATCAAAAACTTAATAAAAATAAATGTTTTAGTTTAATAAATGTTTTAGGTAGTAAAACATAAAATTATTTATGTATCACGTGAATTATTAGATGTCAATTACCTTGTGAAACTTACTAACCCTCGGGCCAGAGGCCCTCGGGTAGTAAACGTTTCCCTCGGTAATTAACATCCTTATAATTCCCTTGATACCTAAATAACTATTGTGCTTCTAAAATTTATATTGCTCAATTTTTTTTGAGTTGTTTAAAAATATAATGATGTTGGTTTTAAGTTTATGGTAAGGAGATTGTTCCAAATTATTTAAATCAATTTATAAAATCAATGTTGGTATTATATATGATAAAGCAAGGCTTCATTGCTGGTCTTTAATTTATATTTTGTTTGAAACATCATTTTCCTAATAACCTAAAAAGTTCATTTGGTTTCTTGGTTTTGATATTTGTAAATACATATTATTCCATATAAAAATGTGAGAATTTTATCAAAATTTTCTTACCTTATTAGTTTTTTATAGATCAGTCTATATATAAATTTTCCAAAACTTCCCAATTTCATTTGTAAATAATATGTAAACTACAATATCAAACTATAGCCAAACCGACGACAACTACAGAAGTTTTGTTAAATTATAATTATTTTACTCGATTAAATTTATTTTGTTTGTGTTAATTAAAATTGACAAAAATAATAAAATAGCGTTTTTGTCAAAAACTGTGTAGACTTTGGAAATGTAGGGTGACAAGCAATAACCTTAATAGTAATTTCTGTAAAAAAAGCTGTTGTCATTTTGAAATGTCATTAGTTATAGGCGGAACATTTTAAGCAAGCAACAGTTCTAACCTCTTTGATATTAACAGTTAATTACCAAGTTAATGGGTTACTTTCTCACCTCCCCATAAAATAACTTCAAAAGAAATAGGTAAAATTAATTTAATGTTAAGCAGATTTGTTTTGTGTTAATTATGTAAAATTAAATTTAAGGAAGCAGGAAACTCTAATTGTTTTACGCCTATATTTTAAGAATTTTTATGTTCAGGGCACAATAGAGATTTTATGTTAAATACTAATTAAGGAAATCGTTTGAGAGACAGCAAAAAAAGGGTTTCCAAATTGAATGGAAATTATATTAAATTTAATTTCATTAACTGAATTGTTTTTAAAATGTTATTGGATGAAAATAATTAATTAAAATGATAACAAAGAGGTCAATTAGGGTAGGATAATGAAATCGTTTGAAAAATAAAATGTTTTTACAAGAGCAATGCTTTCATTATGTTCTTGTATTGGCACTTTAACAATAATTTGTGGTCTTAGACTTAGACTATTTTTGCTATATTGGGCTGATTTTTATCAGATTATGTTCTACCATATTTCTTAAATATTTAAAAAAACAAACATACATCTACTCCAAATTATATTATAGATAAAAATTCTAGTCAAATTCATCTACGATAAGTAAAACTTTTTTATTTTTATTTTATTTTACTTAACTTTCTCGGAATACAACATATACATAATATAATATTATATGTATTACATTTTCTTGCAAATAAAATATAGATTTTCTTGTTAACTTAGTTTCTTACCGTTCGAGAGTTTAGTGGCATGGCATGCTTTATTATGACATCTAGAAGATATAAAAAAATATGAAAAAGTAGATAAATAATAATAAAAAGAAGATTTAAAGAAAAATGATTGGATAACGAAAATTGAATAAAATATCTGCTACTTCATCACACGGTGATATAACGAAATTATTTCAATGGAAAATTATAAATTAAATTTTCAGTTTTCAATTTCATGTCATCCGTTGTAAGTGCTAGCAGTCATACTTTAATGGTTTTTAAAGGGGGCAAAATATAGATCTTAAAATAATGATTTTATATAAACTAAATTATGTAAATATTGTTACGAATTTCACTACAAAACCAAAATTAATTTTATATTTTCCTATGGATTAGATCACTAATTAGTAAGAAAGAACACCAGGACTCCAGGAGTTATTAAGCATATCACGGTTGTGTTGTTGTAGATAATAAAAAAATTAGTATACAAGAGAAGAATCCTTTAACTTGAATATAGCAACAGGCACTTCAACCACTGATTATGTAAACTTTCAATAAACACAGCGTTAAAATTTTAAGATTAATTGGTGTTTGTTTTATTATTTCTTTCTTTTTTTTAGAAGAATTAATTGAAATAAGCTATGATTTTAATGTTGTTGTACGTCGACAGTAAAACGATTCTGTATGAACCGTAGCAATAAAGTTTTTCTGTTATATGGTTTGGTACATCTCGATGCTTCTGATAGAATAAAAGGGTTGTTTTCATTTTTCAAATTAGATTTATGATTTTAAAATTAAATCCCGTTTTAAAGATCATATCGTTTTTTTACCAACAGTAAAACCGCCTAAAGTATACTGTGCAAATTGCTAGGTTCCTTTTAAAACTGTTTTAGTCGATTCAATCCTATTGTTTCCTTTTAAATTCTGTAATCTTGGACCTACAATTTTCAAAGAATACAAATAGTTTTTATTTTGAATCTTTGCTATTATCAGAAAAATAGACATAAAAATAAACAGATTTTTTTTGCTTTTCTAAAAAATTGAAACGTGCAAATCTTTTTATTCCATCGTAAAAATATCCTCTAAAACTTATAATCCAATATAGATATCAGCATCTCAATATTATACTCTTCATTCCATTATAGTCACATTACATCTTTTTTCGCAACGTATAACGTATTATCAATTTTCTGTATATCTTTATAAGATACATATATATAGATAGCAGTAAATATATATGTATATAGATAGCAGTAAATATATCGATGGTCTAGCGCACAGATGTGGTAAGTGACATTTTTTGAGAAAATGAGTTAAGTACTCTATAAAATTCTCCATTTCATTTTTCATATAATGTACAACTTTTGTATGTGCATCCTTAATATTTTATCCAATATATGGCATTATTGTATTGTACTGTACTGCACATGTTTTGTGGTAAGTACTTATGGTTTGTATAAAACTAAATATTATTCATGTAACTCTTAAGTTCTAACATGTTAAAAGGCATAATTAAAATACAGACTAGATAACTACTATAAAACTCTATCGAATTCAACTACATAATATTTTACATTTTCAATTTTTATTGAAGTGTAAACATTCAAATGCCTGTACTGAACAATTTGCTAAATGTCACTTACCACATCTGTGCGCTAGACCATCGATATATGTATATAGATAGCAGTAAACAAAGAACACCGGAATTGCTAAACTGCTGCTAAGAATTTGCAAGACTTCTCTTACGATTTTTTGCTTTTACTTAGGACAACATTTGGTGTACTAACACTTTTCTTTCGTTTTCAATCAAAATTGTCACGTACTCTTAAAGCAATTTCACAGAACTTTGTTATTTTTTGTATTTTACGATATGTTGAAAAGCTTTTGTAATTAGGTTTAAGTTGTAAGAAATTAGATTTTTAACTTAAAAAAAGCGATTTAACAGAAATTTTGAAAGATTGTGATAGATATAGTGGAGTCATATTAGTAAAAAATGTGATATATTTGATGTAAGAGCAAAGTTGAATTTTTTTTTCTGTTATAGACATAAAAGTAAGTGGGCATGTAATTATTTAGCAAATTTGGACGTCCGGAAGGGCCTCAAAAATGGCAAAAACTGGGTTTTTGGTGTTTTTTGAGTAGCCCAGGTAAGCAGAGAGGATTGTTTTGACATTGAGCCAAGCTTGTTTTAAGGTCGAACAATGTTGGGACAAGCTTTACAATAAACTTGGTTGAATGTTGTTTTAACCTTAAAGGATAACCACGTACCATTATTATTTTTAGACATTGGAACAATATTTAAATACAATGCTGGCCCAATTCTACTCAGGTAAGCACAAAGGATTGTTTTTACATAGAGCCAACCTTGTTTTAAGGTTGAACAACGTTAAGACAAGCTTTAAAATAAAATTGGTTGAATGTTGTTTTTACCTTAAATGATAACCAAGTACCATTATTATTTTTACACATTGGATCAATATTTAAATACAATGCTGGACCAATTCTAAAACAAATAGATCGAATTCATAGCTTTTTAATTTTTTATTCAATGTATAATTCACTATATGTGTTGTTATGCTTTTCCATATTATTCACTGTTTGTGCGCTTTTGTCACCTTTGAATTAAAATGCAATATTTAAAAATATAGTTTTTTAATGTGTTTATTTTTAATTTTTATTTTATGAATAATAATATAAACTTCCTTATATTAACAATTTGAATTTGATTGTTTATTTTAATGAATATCGATTTCGACTTACGTCATCCTCAGTTCTTTCATTATTATTACAATCTTTGCTTAAACTAATGTCTTATATGCTATTTCAACTGCTATTTTTTATTATTATGTCATATATTTTGTTAGTTTAAGTGTTGATTTTATCATTTAAAACGTTGACATTGTTTTTATGTTCATAGATTTTCTATTTCTTCCAATCTATCTAGATGTTGTCCTTTTCTTTTTTATGTAATATGGTTAAATTTGTGTTGATATTGGTATATTTGTGTTTTTCTATTTTTAAATGTTGTGCATATCTGGATTTTGGATCAATTTTATTAATTTCACTGGTGTGTTCAATAAATCTTTTTGTGAAGGACCGCCCCATATAGGTCAAACCTATATAAAATTTACTGCAGTCATCACAGGTAATTTTGTAAACACCTGTGTCTAAGGCTTGGGTTTTTTGGTTTTGTAGGTAATTTTCTATTTTCTATTTTTTTTTTGTAAGCTGCAATATATCCATATTTTTTTGCATTATCTTGAATGTTGTTTTACTATATGTTACGCCTATGTATTTTTTGCCTGCTAAGTTTTCTTCATTCCTCAGTGTTGTTAGGGCTTGCAAATTTTTCTTGTACTTATGTTTTCTATTTAATGTGTCAATTTTTTCGTTTTTATACCCGTTTTTACAGGCTATGTATTTTATGTTATTTAATTCGTCTTGATAATTTTCTGCATTCATTGTTATATTGTTCAATCTATTGATCATGTGGTTACAATAAATATTAAATCACATCATCCATACCAACATAAACTAGCTGCCTACTAGTTTATGTTGGTATGAATGATGTGATTTAATATTTATTTTTTGATTTGTTTAGGTTGGTTTTCGGAATATTTTGAATGTGTGTTTTGAATCTACATTTTTGATTGATAAATTCAAAAAATTTACTGTGTTATTTTCTTCATTTTCTAACGTGGATTTAATGAAAGGTTCTATGCTGATTATGTATTGTATAACATCAAATAGAATATGAAATAATAATGGAATCGGTAAAGAATGATATGGAAAGCACGATAAAAAAGAAAAGAGAAAATATAAAATTGAAATTAAAAAAGTTAAAAGAATCAAAACTAATAGAAATGGGAACTCATCGTTATTATGATAATAGCAGTTGAAATAGTATATAATACATTAGTTTAAGCAAAGATTGTAATAATAATTTAAGAACTGAGGATGACGTAAAAAGAAATCGATATTCATTAAAATAAAAAATCAAATTCAAATTGTTAATATAAGGAAGTTTATATTATAATTAATAAAAAAAAAATTAAAAAAAAAAAATAAACATATTAAATAAGTACATTTTTAAGTATTGCATTTTAATGTATAATTCAGTATAATCCTTGGCTAGCTAACTTTGGTTACAGTCTGGGCCAGTTGTAAATGCCTAAACTGAACCAATATTCAGTTTATTAGGTTACGCATTATTTACTAGTCTAATGTAGTGCAAAGCCATATTAAGTTTTTCTCTGATTTTATAAATGTTACTCTTTCAACAATTTCTTTCCACACATTTAAAGGAGGTCTGGAAAAAAATTGGTTTGGTATATCTGGCCCAAGTCTTATTTGCCAAACTTGACCCAAGGACATCAGTCCAAACTTGGCACAAACTTGGGCCGTTTGAAAATATTAAGTCTGGCCCAAACCCCGAAAGCTATTGTGGGAGCTTGGCGCAGGTCTGGCTCCTTAGCCTTTTATTACTCGGGTATTGTAATGGAATTTCCTCATAGATAAACAAACAAAAGATACAATTTACATTTATTTATTTTAACCTTGGCTTAGTATGAAAAAATGTATCAGACTAAGACTTGGCCATGCTTTGATAATCATTTCTTAGTTTTCCAAGCTTGGGCCAAGCTTGGCCCATTCGATAAGCCTTGGTATTTCTAACCTGGGAGGTTGCTTCACTATTTTTGAAATATTTCGGGCTCTAATGATCATAAAAAAAAATGAAAAACTTTTGTGATTAAATTTCGAATCTATCTAGGGGGGCTAGGTACTTTAAAAGTGCAACCTAACCTCAAAAAACCGAATCACGTGACTTTTTTTTTACTAATAGCATTTTCGATTGAGAACCAGTTCATAACTAGTTCTTTTTTTTCAATACAAAAAAATTATTTACCCTCCAAATCATGTTCGATTGAAGCAAAATAAAAAAAACTAGTTCTGAACTAGTTGTGCATTTTTTCCCCTTTTGAAGAACTAGTTTTATTTTCAGTTATTTTTGAGTTTTACTCATACTATGACAAAAAGTATACACTACAAACGTAAAATCAAAATGTTATAATTATAACGCAGCATCATATTAATAATTTTATTTTATTTTTAGTTATTTAACAATATATATTATGAAATTAGTTTTCTTTCACAAAATGTATTGTTTTTTTATTGCTTTCAAACAAACCAAAATAAAAGAATTAATAAAATAACCAATTCAATTTACTCATAGAATAACAATGAATGTTTGCATGTTCGATTGAAAAAAAAAAACTCGTTAAGAACTCGTTATTAACTAGTTCTTCAATCGAAAACGACATAAATTTATGATAAGGGGTGGAAAAATCGTCATGAATAATAATAAATACATGATAATTAGCATAAATAATACCGTATATATGGTAAAATGTCAAAAAAATGCAAAAATTATTTTTTTTTCATGCCCAAAAATGGGCATTTAAGTTAAGGCAACATAATTTTAATTATACTTAGGTTAAAGTAGATAAAAAAAACTACAGATTAAAAAAAAAATTAATTTTGGATGACTTCTCATAAAATGGCGCCATTGGCCAAATTTAACGAAAAATGCCAATTGTGGTCGAAAAAATAAAAATTTTTTCATAAAAATTAAATCCCAAATTAAGACTATTAAAATGCATGTTCTCTAAAATTTTCATGAAAATTCGACGATTTTTCCGCCCCTTATCATAAATTTAGTAAAAAAAAAAGTCACGTGATTCGGTTTTTTGAGGTTAGGTTACACTTTTGAAGTACCAAACCCCCCTAGATGGATTTGAAATTTAAACACAAACATTTTTCATTTTTTTTTATGATTATTAGAGCGCGAAATATTTCAAAAATAGTGAAGCGACCTACTCAAAAAACACCAAAAAACCAGTTTTGCCATTTTTGAGGCCCTTCCGGACCTCCAAATTTGCTAAATAATTACATGCCCACTTACTTTTATGTCCCTAACATAAAACAAAAAAAAAAATTCGACTTTGCTTTTACATCAATATAAAATGCTAATATGACTCCACTAATAGTAAAGCGAACTTTTTCCATTAATCTTAATTGTTTTGTTTTAGAATTGAGACATCAATTTTCAAATCGTTGATGTTGAAGGATATTTCCCCATTTTTTTCGGTTGCGTTACATTTCATAAATAAGCACGCAGAACGTTGAACACAGTTTACCAAATCTTTCGTCAGTATTCTGAACAAACTCGCCTTCTGTATTCTTTGAATGAAAATTTATCTGACTGAAACCAAATTCACGTTTTATGTGGAGTAACCATAACAAGATTTTTCTCTTTGCAATCTGATGAAAAACCTACATCTATTTTCTATTTTGATAATCAAAATATATTTAAATCACTCTATGTATTAACCCAAACCCCTTGCATTAACCTGATTTATAAATCCATACTCAACTATTTATTATATCAACATGAATGAAATGTTTTCGTTATTTGCTCGAATTTTTTTCTATTAAATTTTTTAAAGAAAAACGATTAATAAAAACTAAATGAAAACTGGTGACCTCTATTTTATTATCCAATAAAAATATTATCCAAACTAATTTACTAAAAAATTATTTGAATACAAATTTGAAAAACCTTTTATTGAGTTTGGTACTTATATGCCATGCCATAACATATAAAGTAAAAACGGGAGTATAAATAAAAAAAAAAGATGGAGGGGCAGAGGCTAAATAAATCCAAGGGGTCCTGACTTAGGACTGTGTGAAGTTATTGTCGGTTTAATATATAGTTGTTTTGGCTTTTATTACAATCAAAACTTAAGATCGATGATATTTCAAATTATCGGCAGACCTTTCTTTACGCGTTCAATAAAGTTCAAAAACTAATTTCTTTCTTGCTTTTAAAATTTACGCTTTGTGTTGATGTTTCAACAACAAAATTGATTCAGGCACGAAATGTGTATTGTGAGAACAAACTTTGTAGTTTTGGAACAAAAGTAGTGAAAAACATTTTTTAAAATTGAAAATGAAAAACCAGAACTATGGAGAACAGAGTTAATGTTTGTTACTTAAACTTATTGAAGCTGCAAATTAATCGTTGTTTGGTAGACGCCCTTAATCACACTTCGTCGAATTTTGTCCAAAAGCGTTTTGGCTAAACGAATTAATCCATAAAATCAGCTGACCGACCGGAATTGTATTACTACAATTATTAAAAAATATTATACAAATCATCATGTTTTCAAGCACGAAAACAAGAACAGTGTCTTAAAAATATAAAAATTAATTCAAGTTTACATTTCTAAAATAGCAAATGCGGTAAGTAATAAGTAGGGAGTTATGGTTTTGTTCGAACATGTAATTTGTTAATTAAATTTAAATCATTTTTGGAACAATTTTCACGTTCCATCTAATTCATTTGTTTTTTTTTAAATTTTAGAAACGAAGTCAAAGAAAATACTTATCACGGATTCATGTTAAAACAAAAATATTTATATACAAAATTTCCGGAAACTGAATTTTATTACGTGATAAATCACAGGAAATCTACTTTGCTCGTACAAGCTTAATATTATGATGAACAAAACTGAAGATTTGTTTTCCTCTTTAAAAACTTAAAGAAAGAAAATGTTGTATATTTAATAATATATAAAGAAAACAAATATTTTGTTATGTACTTACTTTTTTGTCTATAATTTTTTTGAAGATGACGTTGAATTTATTTCATATTTATATTTATTTCATGTTTCGATAAATATATATACATAATATATAAAAAGTCCAACCAAATTCTATAAGTTGTTTATTGGCTACAGCAGAGGAACTAATTTTTGAGATATTTGTAGAAATGAGGTGTAGAACTGTTTCTTATACAAATTTTGTATGAAGCTGATACAGTTAAAACAGTTACGATAGTCAAGGCATTTAAGATAGTCCAAATAGTCAAGTCACTAGGGAAAATTAACACCGTCAGCGAATTTAAAGCATTTAAGACTGCCAACACAGTCAAGATAGGATAAAATCAAAATCGTAAAAGTCAAACAATTCTTATAGTCTAGCTAAACAGATAAAACATATTGATTCTGGATAAAACAGTCATGCCAACCGCACGAGTTATTTCTAACATGCAGCTCTTATTGACTATCAATCCTCTACCTATTTCATCTTAAATCTTGCAACGACTTTTTTATTTTAAGTGAATTCCACCAAGTTCTGCTGAGCAGTATCGTTTTAACATAACGGCTTAGCAGCCTAATACTGAGTTAATTGTTGAAAAAAAAAATATCAATATTTGAATTTAATCTCTTTTCATAAAACGGCTTATGTTCTTCTAATAAAATTATACAAGATGGATATGTAGTATAGTATTTTAATCGATCAGTGTGTAATGAAATAGTTTATTCTCAAGCAAAAGTTTAAAATTTGAGCGAGGCACGAGCGAAAACATTAAATTTGCGAGAGAATAAAATTCATTACACACGAATTGATTACACCACTTCATTCGCTGAAAAAGAATTGTGTATTATATAAAATAAAAACATTTTACCCACGGCTACTAAAAAATATATGCTTTCCATGCCTATATCTTCCATTGTAATTGTATTCATTCCACAACTAGTGATTCTAATGAAATTCTTCAACAGTTCTTTAGTTTATTAAATATTACCCTAACAAATTAAAAACTTTATTTGTTGGTATAGTAATATAAACAGGTTAAAACGAGAACAATACATATATAAAATATAAAATAAAAAACTTGTTTTGTTTTTTATGCTATCTTTGATGCATGTATCTCAATATGGTTATTCAAACTTTAGCAATCAAACTCGAAATTAATCGAAATATTTTGTAGTTGTGGATGAAATAGCATCTTGTTTTGGTATAGGACGATGGCAATTCTTCACTCGGATGATTCTTGGATGATCTTCATCCTCGTGAAAAATTGCCATCGTGCTCAACTCATACAAGAATCTACTATTCTTCAATTAAAACAATAAATCTTTATGGATTTATTTGATAAATCAAATTTCTGATTAAAAAAATCCCTGATGATAAAAAAACCCTCAACAACCCTCAACACCCCGCAACAACCACCCTCAACAACCCCGCCAAAATACAATTAGGGCATGGTCGATTAATCGATTGGGACTAAATATCGATTAACGATTAATATGAAAATTTTAACATCGATTGATCGAATTAATTTTTTGCTAATTTTAATATTTTTATTAATTTTTTTAAACAAATACGCACGTTATATCATATTTAAAAGTTCAACCTTTACAATGACATAAGAATAAACAAAAATTTAATAGCTATCTATGTATTAGGGCGTAAAGTAGGTCTTTTTTGCATAAGAGTGAAATTGTTGCTCTAGGCGTTAGCCTAGGATGTGTATCTACCTCTCTGTCATTGAAGTTTTCAGACCTTACAAAATTATGTGTTTGAAAATATTGAAACTCATAAGAAACAAGCTGTTTCCTTCAGAATGGAAAGTAATGGAGTTCAATATACTTCAAACCATAGTTTACTGGTTGGATTAATAATAAAAATATTACTTAAGGCATAGTAAAGATTTTTGTATTGAGATCAAATTTTGTTATCAATGTACTTTGTGTTATACCTATAACTAAAAAAGTAATTCGTAAGAAAAAGAGAAAACATCTTTAGACAATAAACCTTTTCACAATTTGGTACAAAATTCGTTATATAAATTTGTAAATTTTAAAAATTTTCGTAAATTTAGATTAATCGATTAATAATTTTTTTGTTCGATTAATCGAACAATTTGCGAAATGATCAATTAATCGAACAATCGATTAATCTAACCATGCCCTAAATACAATCAACCAAATTCAACTAAAAGAAATAAGAGAATTTAACTTAAAAATATGGAGGGGCTGAAATGTCACAGCTCTGAGATATCAAGACTTCGGTCTGGGTTTAGGATTTTGATATAGTTTTCGGCTAAAAACTTTTATGAGGATATGGTTTTTAGTTTTGGGCAGCGATGTATATCAAACATAACTTTTTGTTAAAGTACATGTGTTTTTTATCTCTGTTTATGTATGTATTACAAAACTAACGCGAAACATCAATACGTTGTCGGAAAATTATAACAGATCATATATTAACATACTTTATTGAAAAGATTATACAATCAGCAAGCTACTCAAAAACCTCTCCATTTAGCGTTTCGAGAAAATATTTCAAAATCACAAATTCATATTTCTTTCACAATTCCCAAAATATTGTAAAAATTAAATAAAATACAAAATTCAAACTTTTTTCAAACAAAATTCTAAAAATATTTCAAAAATACTACAAAATCAAAGAATTAAATTTTTTTCAAAAATTCTAAAAATATTGCATAAATTATAACAAAATTAAATATTGTAACTTTTTCCAAAATTATAAAAATTATAATAAAATCAAAAATTTTAAATTTTTCAAAATTCTAAAAATATTCCGAAAATTCTTACAAAATCTTAAATTGAAAGTTTTTTCAAAATTCTAAAAATATATATATATAAAATTCAAAAATTTTATTTTTTTTTCAAAATTCTAAATATATTCCAAGCATTAGGATAAAATCAAAAATTTAAACTTTTTCTAAATTCTAATAATATTCCAAAAATTCTTAAAAATTCGAAAATACAAACTTATTCCAAAATTCTAAAAATATTGCAAAAATTATAACAATATCAAAAATTGAAACTTTTTCTAAAAATTATAATAAAATCAAAAATTTGAATTTTTTCAATATTCTAGAAATATTCCAATAATTCTTACAAAATCAAAAATTGAAACTTTTTTCAAAATTCTAAAAATATATATAAAATTCAAATTTTTTTTGCGAAATTCTAAAAATAAAACAAAAATTAGAATAAAATCAAACATTTAAACTTTTTCTAAATTCTAATAATATTCCAAAATTTCTTAGAAATTCAAAAATTCAAATTTTTTCCAATATCTAAAAATATTGCAAAAATTATAACAATATCAAAAATTGAAACTTTTTCCAAAATTATAATAAATCAAAAATTTTAAATTTTTCAAAATCAAAATCAAAAATTTTAAAAATTGAACTTTTTCAAAATTCCAAAAATATTTCAAAAACTATAACAAATTCAAAATTTCCATGTTCAATCATAAATTTCGGTAGAAATTTGCGTGTTTTACCAAAACATACCAAAAAATTACTCAAAAAAAACAGTTCAAACAAAAATTTTGACGAGCACTTATCTTACAGCTACCCATGAGAAAATGAAATTTTGAAAAACATTATTTGATTATTGTATCATTATTTTAGCGATTCTATGGCTCAAACTAGATAAATATTCCTTACATTTTAAATTCTAACATGTTTTAAAACTAAAAAGCTGAAAAAGGAACGGAAAACAGACAATATAATATGAAATATATTTTCTTAACTATAAAAATCTAATTTTATCTCGAAAATTTTGGAAGTTATACAGGAGGCGCGCCTATCAATTTGTAGAAAATACATTTTGCAATAAAATCAACCCTGAAATCCTAATGTCACTAAAACACTAATGTCAAAATTTAAAATAGTAAAATATTAAACAAATCTATCAGCTCGAAATTTTGTGTAACATTTAATAAAAAAAAGTGAACCGTTGCATTAAAATATGTATTAGATTAGAATATTTGTAATAATTTAATGACGCATAAATAGTGTTTAGACGTTTTAACAAATACATAAAGTTAGTTAAAATTTAATTTCAGATTATTTCTACATACATATTTTGATGCAACAGTTCACTTTTATAAATGTTACACTACATGTTTCGAGAAAAACTCAGTGTTTCCACAATTTTTTAATTTTAAAGTTAAAAACCAAAAATGTCTTTGAAAGCAAAAATTGGACCCTCAATTTTAAATGCAGATTTATCAAAATTGCATATAGAATCCGAAAAACTCCTCAAGAATCGTGCAAATTATTTACATTTAGATGTTGTGGATGTTCATTTTGTTCATAACCTAACTTTTGGACATCCGATAGTTAAATGTTTACGAAATAAAATAAAGGATGCTTTCATTGAAACTCATATAATGGTATCGAACCCAGATCAGTGGATAGAACCAATGGCCGATGCTGGTGTTGATCAATATACTTTTCATGTTGAACCGGTTCAAACAATTGTTGCAGAAGTTTCAAGGAAAGTTAAAGAAACTGGAATGAAGGTTGGTTTAGCTTTAAAACCAGGTACTCCGGTTGAGCTTGTGAAAGAGTACATTCCCTTAGCTGATATAATTTTGATTATGACCGTTAAAGATAAAGATAAAGATAAAGATAAAGATAAAGATAAAGATAAAGATAAAGATAAAGATAAAGATAAAGATAAAGATAAAGATAAAGATAAAGATAAAGATAAAGATAAAGATAAAGATAAAGATAAAGATAAAGATAAAGATAAAGATAAAGATAAAGATAAAGATAAAGATAAAGATAAAGATAAAGATAAAGATAAAGATAAAGATAAAGATAAAGATAAAGATAAAGATAAAGATAAAGATAAAGATAAAGATAAAGATAAAGATAAAGATAAAGATAAAGATAAAGATAAAGATAAAGATAAAGATAAAGATAAAGATAAAGATAAAGATAAAGATAAAGATAAAGATAAAGATAAAGATAAAGATAAAGATAAAGATAAAGATAAAGATGAAGATGAAGATGAAGATAAAGATAAAGATAAAGATAAAGATAAAGATAAAGATAAAGATAAAGATAAAGATAAAGATAAAGATAAAGATAAAGATAAAGATAAAGATAAAGATAAAGATAAAGATAAAGATAAAGATAAAGATAAAGATAAAGATAAAGATAAAGATAAAGATAAAGATAAAGATAAAGATAAAGATAAAGATAAAGATAAAGATAAAGATAAAGATAAAGATAAAGATAAAGATAAAGATAAAGATAAAGATAAAGATAAAGATAAAGATAAAGATAAAGATAAAGATAAAGATAAAGATAAAGATAAAGATAAAGATAAAGATAAAGATAAAGATAAAGATAAAGATAAAGATAAAGATAAAGATAAAGATAAAGATAAAGATAAAGATAAAGATAAAGATAAAGATAAAGATAAAGATAAAGATAAAGATAAAGATAAAGATAAAGATAAAGATATGGATGAGGATATGGTTTGGACTTTGTATGAATATGACATGGACATGATTTGGATATGGATTGGAAATGTATTAAATGATTGGATATTGATTTGATATGGGTTGAATATGGGTTTGTATAAGAACTGAATATGGATTCGATATGGATTGGATATGGATTGGATATGGATTAGATATGGATTGGATATGGATTGAATATGGATTGGGTATGGATTTAGATATGGATTGTATATGGATTTGATATGGTTTGGATATTTTTCTTTATTTAATTTAATCATTTTATAATTTTTGATAATATTATTATAATTTTAGATAATTATTCGCAACAGCATGCAATGTAGGACGCAAATAAGGGTTTCAATAATTATTTATATAATATCTTTTGTCAAATTTAATAAATTTAAATGTGTTCCTTGTTTGATAAATACAATATAACAAATAACTAACAATAACAAAAGTTACAAAATAATAACAGATACAGATATTTTAATATAATTTAGTTGTGCTTAATTTGAGCCAATTTTATTCCCAAATTTTCTAATATTTTAATATTTTTTAATTTTTACTAATTCCTTTTTTTTTTTTCTTTGTTCAATCTAAACAAATGTTTTTTTAAACCTATTTTAAATATTGATATACGAGCAACCTCCTTTAAATCATCAGGAAGAATATTATAAATTAACAGCCCACTGGCTGTACGGAAAAAACCAATATAAAAATCGGATATGGATTGAATATGGATTGGATATGGATTGAATATGGATTGGATATGAATTGAGTATGGATTGGATATGGATTAGATATGGATTAGATATGGATTAGATATGGATTGAATATGGAATGGATATGGATTGGATATGGATTCGATATGGATTGGATATGGATTGGATATGGATTGGATATGGATTGGATATGGATTGGATATGGATTGGATATGAGTTGGATATGGATTGGATATGGATTGGATATGAGTTGAATATGGATTGGATATGGATTGGATATGGATTGGATATGGATTGGATATGGATTGGATATGGATTGGATATGGATTGGATATGGATTGGATATGGAGTGGATATGGAATGGATATGGATTGGATAATAATTGAATATGGATTAGTTATGGATTAAAAATCGGATATTGATGTTATATTTTGTTTATATAGATAGACCAACAAAAGAGATTATATCAACAGAAAAAAACATCAAAAATGTAAATTCAGCAGTTCTTAAAAGATGTTTAGCACACAATGTACAAAAACAAAACAAACAAAAAGAAATGATATCTTAACGGCAAAAAACATCAAAAATGTAAATACAGCAGTTTTTTAAAGAGGTTAGGTACACAACGTAAAGAAACAAATAAAAAGATATGATATCTTATCACACGCACATTTCAGCGGTAAGAACGTCAAAGGAACCAAATCAGGAGTTTGTTTTTAATGTTTACTACACAACGTAAAAGTACCAAACCAAAGAAATGATACATTTTGATAAGCAAATTGGATACTGCGAGAATAAAAACATTTCAAATAACTATTTAAGCTAAAATTTAAAACATACCAAGCTACAAAAATGTACTTACATTTATAAACTAAAACTTAAAAATAAAAAATATATAAATAAATAGTCCCGATGGTCGACACAATTAAGTTTACAAAGTATAAATTTATTTTTCGTCGAATTCCAAATGTACAATGCATTATTTGAAAGTTAATCTGAAACGAGAGAAGTACAAAACAAACGTGAAAACTCTTTCAAGGCAGAGAGTATCTTATTTTTAAAAGCCATAATTTTGGACGTTTAATGACAAGAGATCCCTTACACTTCAAAGAGTTTTCGCGTCTGTTTTGTACTTATCTCGTTTCAGATTAACGTTTGGTAATTCGACGTTGTGCATTAAACCTTAAAAACAAACTCCTGATTTGGTTCCTTTGACGTTCTTACCGCTGAAATGTGCGTGTGATAAGGTATCATTTCTTTTTATTTGTATTTTTACGTTGTGTACCTAACCTCTTTAAAAAACTGCTGTATTTACATTTTTGATGTTTATATTTACGTAAACAAACAGCAAATTTTTTTTTTCCAAAAAATTATCTAAAATAATATGTAAATGAAATCATTTTTTGACACACTTGACAATATTTTTTTGACAAAGTTATAGTGCCATAATTCTCAATAATAATAATAAAATTTCATGTCAAACAAATAATTAATTTTATTTTTTTCCAAAAAATTGGGTAAAAAAATAAATAAAATCTTCCTTTTGACACACTTGACAACATTTTTTGACAAACTTGCCATGCCATAATTCTCAATAATATTAATAAAATTTCATGTCAAACAAATAATTAATTTTATTTTTTTCCAAAAAACTGGGTAAAAAATAAATAAAAATCTTGCTTTTGACAAACTTTATAAAGCAATAATCTAGATTTTGGTCTCGCATACCAATCCCGACCATCAAGATTTCTCCAAATTCAATGTTCCTACTCGTAATCACTTAAAATGAAAGTTATTTAAGCAAAAAATACCCAAATTTCCTTGTTTTGACACACTTGACGATTTTTCTGACACACTTTCGGTACAGTTATCGAACACATCGTCCTTTCGGCTCTTCTCATATAGTAAGCCTATTTTAAGAAAAAAAAATTTTTGAAATCCGTCCAGTGGTTTTCTAGATTTCGTATGTTGTGACGGCCGGCCGATCGGCCGGCAGACTGATATACATTGTTTTTCCTTTTTTAGAATCAGTAGGTCCTAAAACGTCGAGAAATGCCAAAAAAGTGGGGTAATTTCACTTTGAGCTCATGAATGCAATACTTAGGTCTTTCAGAATTAGATTTTTGAACAAAACGTATCAAAGCCATGCCATTTTGATTATAATTTTAATAAAATTAAAACAATTGGAGTCATGCCAATGAATGATAATAATTTTTTTATAGTAAAATTTTCATAAGACAATATGTTAAGCTCATTTGGCTCTATAGGTTAGAAAACAATACAATAATACATACTATTATTATGAAAAAAACATACAAATAAAGCTGATATTAATAATTTAAAGAGAATAAAAGAAATTAATATGACAACAAATAACATTTGATAATGGGCCCGATTCAGTAAAATCTTTTATCGAAAATTTCTGTTATTTTTTTATTTTTTGTATGAAATTTTATAACGGGAAAATAAAATTTCACACAAAAAATAAAAGAATAAAAGAAATTTTCGATAAAAGATTTTAATGAATCGGGCCCATTGTTTCTGTTAGCTACTATTTCTGTTAGCTATTGACTATTGAAACGTTTTCACAAAATAATAATCTGTAGGGGGAAGTGGGGATGGTATAAACAGTTGGTACTTAAAGCTCAATAACTTTAAAACCATAAAACCTTTTTACTTAAAAACTGTTTCATTGTATATCTTTACTACATAAAACTATTTTTTTTAATTACGTAACTAAGCATTAAGTATAAAATTTTGAATTTCAAAAAATTTATGTTTCTCGTTTAAAGTATCCCCACTGGTGGGGCACTTATAAACAATGAGCATTTTTGTATGGGGCACATATAAACACCCAAAAAACACCACAATAAAATTCATGAAGTACCTTTTTTAAAATTTTTTATTATTTATTGTGCTTCAAACAATATATATAAGCATATAACATATATATTTCTTTAAAAACAACAATATTTTTCGATTGTTGTAAAACCTCAATAAATTCAGGTAGAAAATTATAAAGAAAAAAGCAAAAATTCAATCTCATCGTATGTTTAGGTTTTGCAAATCAATATCAAAAGTGAAACGGGAAACCACACGTATACCATATAACCATACCATACTTCACATATAAACGCGTTTATACTATCAAAATTTTTTTTGTTTATATGTGCCCCACGTGGCGATTTTAGGGTTATGTTTTGAAAAAATATTCCAAGATCTAAAATTTGGCTAAAACAAAGAAATATTATGTTTCTTGAATATTTCAGCTATCAAAACATGTTGGAATATTTTTAAACATATGATGGTAAAAAAAGTTATTCGAGTTTTACAAAAAAAAAAATATTTACTTTTGGGTTGCCAAAACATCTATTCACCAATAACTTTTGAGCAAGACTGACTTCAGCTGTCAAATTCTCCTGGTTTGTGTAATCGATCGAAGCGACATCTGTGATATTTTTGCCGAATTTTTTGATTGATGTTTTGTGAGGGAAATTAAAACTGTTTACAGTTGCCCCATGTTTATATTATCCCCACTTCCCCCTAGTAAAATTACATTCTGATTCTGTATCTCATGCACAAAACATGCAAGTTTTCACCACCAAAATATATTATTTTTCATCTACAACCGGAAAAATCGTCATTATTTAGTGGAATGCACTAATGAGAAGTAATTTTTCTCAACCTAGGTCAATAATAATAACAAAAAATTACCTAGGTTAATAATGACAAATTTTCTTTTACTTTTAATTGAAGTAAACAAAAAAACACATACAAACAATAATTGCATTCCTTTGTTTGGTTTTATTTGTATGTAACTAAAGTTCTAGGCTACTTGATATTTTAAGATATTTAAAAAATGAATTGGAAAATGACTATTATCAAAATCTTATCAAAGCAAATATGATAATTAGTGTTAGTAGTTAAAAAAATTATATATATTATACCTCGGTTGAGAAGACTAATATAGACCTCGAACTTTATATCCCTCGGCGCTACGCGCCTCAGTATCTACAAGTTCTCGGTCAATAATAGCTTACTTCTCAACCTTGTTTTATAATGTACTATTGTAACACATTTACAAAAAATATTCAATTTTGTTCTAAAATAAAATAAACGAGATAAAATGTATGTCGCACATATGCCTATAAGGATCGTGCGTATATGATTGTTACGCGCCAAGTGTTGAGTATACAAACTTTTGGTTCTATTTGAAATTAGTTTGACGTTTGTCGTTTTACATATATTAAATCAAATCGTACTTTTTCTTTAATATTATTAAAAATCTCTGTTCCTGTTGCGTAAACTTTAATAAATATTTATGTATATTGTATAAAATGTCGCATAATTAGTGCCTAATTTACTTTATTTTCATTTTAATATTTTCACAAACAACAAAATAATCGAATAATTTGAAAGGAATACTAGATCATAAAATTTGTTTAACGTGCAATTGGTTGAAAAAAAGAACCAATACTTACAGACTCTAACACTTAAAGCGCGACGGTCGAATCAAATAGCAATGCACGGTCCCTATAGAATATTTTTTATTCTTCGAAATAGTATTTTGTACACGAAAGAATATTTTGTGCAATCGAAAAAAATTATGTTACACATTAAAACAAGCACACAAAATATTTTTTGAGTTGACAGTATATTTTAATCACAAACTATGAACGCCTCTTCATGTGAGATTTGAAACTTCAAATAAGAAGTAGAAATGAAAAATTCATATTATGCAATAATATGAATAATTTAATTAAGTTAACATATAGTCAGAACAACTTAAACGCAACACAAAATAATCTGACTTGCAAGAAATAACAATTATTTTAAATTTTCAAACCAATTGTCAAGACATTTTCAGTATAAAGCTTTATGTTGATGACAATATTTTTTAAAATTTTGAAATGGTTGTAGCCGAATTGCAGTTTATATTTAAATATTTTAAATTTGTTTATAAATTTTTTAAGTAAATTATATAATCAACATTTAAATAAATATCTAATAAATTTTGTGCATTTGTTACAAAACCTAGTTTGTATTACTAGCGCGAATTGCGTTTCCAAACGCGAGTGATTGCAGCACCCGCTATGCTGGAAATCGCTTTCGCACTAGTAATACAATCTACTATTGTATACCACACATGATCGAAAAATATTTAGAATCCAAGAAAACAATATCGAAAAGGTGTAGGGTTTATTCAAACGTAAATTCAAAATATATATTTAAAAAAATGTTAACCATAACAACAACGAAATTTCATTTGGAAAAAAATTTAGAAACCTAATTGAAACCTAATTGATTTTTGAAAATATTGTTTGGAAATTTTTGTTTTCATGTACATATTTATTTTTTCTCTCATTTTCTCCTATTTTTTCTCCTTCCTATGGTACAAAACATTAGATAATAATGTAAGAACGTAAAATATCTAGGTTTTTGGACGTATGTAGAGTTTGCAAATCGAGGCGCCAGTCGAAATATACACTCACATTAAAACGCCTGTTCGTCATGTACGAATACAAATCGCCGCATGCAAAACATTTAAAAAAAATTGTTTTAACAAAATCAAAATTTAAAATTTTTAAAAATATGGTGAACAAGTAACCTTCGACCAAATTATTTGTTATTTTTTCAAATAAATTGAATAACTATGACAACCAAAAATAACAAATATTAAATTAATCAGCAAACTCGAGGTTGTAATAAGAAATTATTTTTTGACATAAAATTGAAACGGTTACTTGGATTTAATTTGAGATGTAAATTAAATATATATAATTCGAATGTTCAATATTTAAATCTATTATTAATTAATAATAGATAGAATATTTGCAGAAAAAAATTGAATGTGAATTAATAGCTATTAATGAATTAAGGGCGTAAAGTATGTCTTTTCCGCTTGAGAGTGAAATTGTTGCTCGAGGCGTTAGTCGAGAGAAACAATCACTCGAAATATTTTATGTCCGAATTGCATACAAGATTTTTTGTACGAGTAAGATTCTGTATTATTTGCATAAATAAAAATACACATATTTACACAAAATAGCAAAACATTTTTGGAAAATTATGTCACCAAGTAGTTTTTCGAAATAATAGTAATAATAATAACTTTAGGCATTTTTATTTCAATTTTAGGCACTGTTATTTCAATTGGAAAAAAAGGCCTGCTTTACGAACAGTTTTTGAATTGTAAAAGTGCATTTTACGGTTTATTCGTACAAAAATGAATTTTTGTGCATTCAATATATAAATGATATAGTTATTTAAGTATTAAGGGCAGTAAGACTGTTTTACCGATTAAGGATATATGTTTCTCTAATATATCCGAAATCGGTGATACTCTTAATGCTCAAAATGCTTATTACATTTTTTGCACGATCAATAAAAATTCCATTTAAATTAATTGAATAATGAAATTCATTTTAGGTTTCAATGTGAAAATTTCTTAAAATTTCATTTCAAAATAGTAAGCTCTGCTTTTCATCATAACTATACTGTTTTTTTTGTCGCAAAACTTATTTTCCTACTCCTATCACAGTAAATTATAAATTACATCACACTATCCATGACATGTAAATTGATTATTTCAAATAGCGTGCGGTAAGTAAAAAAAAGCGTGCGGTAATGGATTTTCATATATATATTACCGCACGCTTTTAATAAAAAGAAAAATTTTTATTTAAAGAAAAATTTGATTTTTAAAAATTAAGTATTTCAATTCATTTTGACACAGAATAATGCAAAGCCTACCACAATTTGTAAACTATTTGCATTTAATTTATAATAAGTAGTTAATTTTTTCAAGTAATTATATGCGTTTGGGCATTAAAGCAAAGTCGTAGGAAAAGTATATAACAAATCTCGAGTTGTAAAGCATTTTCCATGCTCGTGAAGATACTGCACTCGACGCTACGCGTCTCGTGCGCAAAATTTTCCCTCGCATGTAAAATGCTATTTACAACTCTAGATATGTAATATACTATTACGAATCAGTAAACATGCAAAATCGCCTGATCGTGCAAAAATGTATTACTACTTACTATAGTGCTAGAGTTTTTTTAAACTTGCATGATAGTTTTTCACTTCACACGCTTTTGAAAAACTCATTCGCACTAGTAGCACAATATACTATTTTTATATATAATTTTAAATAAGTGTGCTCCTGCTTTTGTTATAAATTTTTGTACGCACTCTATGCATATATTTAATTTAATTTTTGTACATACTCTTTAGCTATCCTAGCATTGATAAACAATCTTGTATTAACATGTATTAGCTTTAAGTTTTGAAAAATTAAGGCATTTTATTTCAATTCTTAAAACGTTCTTTACTGTGACAGTCAAGACAGAAGTTCAAGACAGAAATTCGTCAAAGGTACGACTACTTTAATCGTTTTGCTTGTAATTTCTTAAACGTTTTGCTTCTAATTGATTTCATAATCCAAAACAATCCAGATTTCTGAACTAAAGCACCTTGAACAAGTTTATTTCATATTTCATATGAAACATGACATAGTCAAAAATAATTTTTTTTTAAAATTTCTACTTTAAACACTTGACATGATCAAAAATTATTTTTTTCCGAAATTTCTACTCTCAACCCCCTCCAATGAACATTTAAAATTATAAAAACAAAAACAAAAAACGTTTTTTTATGCGAAATGCCTACAACCGTGAATTTTTTTTTTGTAATGTTCGAAGTTAAGTGGGGGGTGGGTTCGAAAAAACACTCGTTTTTGGCAATAACTCAAAAATTATGCAGTCGAAAATTCATTGAAATTTTGTTTTGCGTATTGTATTGTATTGCATTGTATTTCCAATGCGCATTGTATTGTATTTCCATCTTTTTCGAGTTTTCTAAACCAAACTCGATTCCTTAAAAAAACTTTTGTTTTGCCATCTCTCTTATCTATGTCCATAAAATATAGATATAAACAAATATTTCAAATTTTTATTTATATATATTGTTATCAGCAGGCATGGGAAAACACATTTAATAACTGTAGAAAATTTCAAGTTGATAGCACTTATAGTTTGTTAGTAAATCGATTATGTAGAAATTCAGACAGACACCGAAGTCTCACCCACCGATAGGGTACCGTTTTTACTTTTTCAAAGTACGGAATCCTAAAAAGCGTAAACAAACAGATTTTGGAATTTGTTAAATTAATATAGCATGGACGGATCAGTATTGATGTGTAAATGCTCTTTTTTAGGTTTTGATCTGTGGGTGTAACAATTCCACGCACTCTAGTTCCTGCTATTGACAAATGAGCTAACGTGAGATATCATATACTTCTGGCAATAGCTATGAGTTTTTATTAGACAACGTGATATCTTAGGTGTGCTGAGAGATGAACGCTATTCAGTTGACGGTAGCACCTCTATCTCATTTATTGAGTATTGTTTGGTGATGGCACAATAGTGCTTGCCAAAATATACGAGTCCTAACTTTATATCTGGGCTTTATACATTGTCACCCATTGACAGCGCGTTACATGATCATGCAATATGCCACAGGCTGACCCACAGCACGGCTCGTAATTTCATCATTTTTTTAATAAAATATAACTTTTCAACTTTATTTGAACAAACAAATAACAACACAATTCAAACTTTTATTTGACATTGATTGAAATTTAATTCTTTAATTAACAAAGTATTAAAACATGAATTCGTTTTAATTAAACAATTTTTTTCTATATCTAAAAAATGTAATAAAATTTAAAGGAAAATTTATTTGTACATAAACTTTAAAAGCTCAAACCAATCATGATAAAAAATATACATTTTATTTAATTTGCGAAACATTTAAGTCTCTAATTATTTTTATGGTTTGATTTTATGTCTTTACAGCCATCAATTAATCTTAAATTGATGTAATAATAATGGAGGATTGGTTTGTGATAAAATAGTTGAAATTAGAAAAGGAAGCATGTTGAATTGAAAGTTATTTTATTGATAAAACGTGATTGTCGAATGAGTGCTTAGCAAACGTGTTTAGCAAAAAAAAAATTAAATTTGTACTTTTGTTGCAGTTTATGGCATAAAGTTACGACGAGAATTTGTTCTTGGAAATACATGATACAACTAACGACTGTTTTTCATCAAAAAGTAATTTTACATGACAGATGTCTTCGAAAAATGATAAGAAAAATTGCTATAATTCCATTTTCTTAAAAATATATTAATATAAATACATACGAAGAGTTTTGTAGCATTGATTTGTTCACCTGCTCTCCATATTGTTCAGGAATTTAAGAATAATAAATATTTTTCAATACAATAAAAGGTTTAAGTAAAAATGTAATCTAAAAATAAGTTGACAAATTCGGATCACAAAATTTTATTTTTTTTTTTGCCATTTTCTATTTTTCCCTGAACATGTCAAATCTTTTGTATATGATGGACATAATATAAATTTGAATAATAAAAATATTTTTCGTTTCTAAGGATATGAATAAAATCGTTGTAAATTCTATGGGTTGTTTTTTTTTTCATATCATTATAATGTTTTAATAGGAATATAGCTGAAGTGAATTGAATTCTCTAGAAATGTAATAAATTTTATATTTTGAGGATTATTATATTTAAGAATTTTTCCAAAAAACTTAAAATCTTAATATTACATTTTTCCTTAATTTTCGTTTTGAGCATCGCTAAGCCGAAGAAATTTTTTGTAAGCTGTTAGACGTATATAAAATTCGAAGACTTTGTTGGAATTTTGAATAAGCTATAAAAAATTATATAACAAATTATACAACAGTTATAAAATAAATATAGGACAAAATGCAGAAACAAATAAAAACGCACTCCTGGGTTTTCTGCTTAGCTCAAACTAATAAACACCCTAGTGTTGGTAATATCTACGCAAATTCTTAACTGTTTAGAAGGAATATGAAATAAAATTATTGTATATATACGATATTTTTATTCCATTACTAAAACCCAATATTTATGTTTAAAGTTAAACTGATCGCTTAGAACAAATCACACTGACATGATTCATAGTGGAGTAAACTGTATAATTAAATTACCCACATCTGTTCTATTTAAATAGTATACATTCAATTCAACAGTTCAACGTAGGCTGAATTATATTGCGATATTAAGAAAAATTGTAGAAAACTCTTTTACGTTGATGACAGCGGTTAAATTGTGCAAAATATGTTTATTTGGTAATTTTATGATTAAAACCTGAGCAAACACCATAATAAGAGGAGTTTTTCAACAGGAGAAGTAAGTAAGAAGTAATAGCCAGTTCGCCTTCAAAGGGTTATCTAACTCGATGCGGAAAAACCAGTTTGTTTAAAAAATATTTTCAAAAGAGGAGCGTAATGTAGCAAAAACACCGAATCCAGTACTATTTTCAAACTTAAGTTTTCGGCCGTTACAATATGTGTCACAACAACACAAAAAACCTTTTAAGACCAAGGTCTCACAACAACATACGTTCAAAGGTGTTGATGGACGTAAATCTTTCTTTTTTTTGTTTTTTTTATATGTTTTGTTAAAGAATGGATAACTAAACAATAAATCCTATCACTGACAAAATATGACATAGGCCAATTTAATGCAAAAAATCCCATATAGGCCATATTTTATGATAGAAAAGAGAAAATAAAAGTAAATTAAAAAGTAAATAGCAAATTTTAACAAACATTTGCTCAAACAAAACTAAAATGTAGTGCCAATAATCCTGCTGGTGGCATATTCCCTGATCCTGTGACGCACTGTCTTTCTTGAAGATCAAAGCCCACACATGGTTTTATGAACTATGAAGGATTGTTTCTTCAAGGTAGCATCATCAAGGTTTATTTCCCAGCTAAGATTGTGGGTGCTGCCGTTGACTGAATACATTTCATCCGCCACCACCCTTAAGATGTCAACTTGGCTAGTGACATCTCACTGCTTTTGCCAGTGGTATGTGATATCTCACGTTAACTCGTATGTCAATAGCAGTGACTGGAGTACGCGGGGCTGTCACACCCGTAGATCAAAAAAAAAAATTTACAAAACAATAAAAACTGATCCCTCCATGCGGAGCACAATTCTAAAATTATTGCAAAATTTCTTAATTCACAAACTCAAAAATTCAAACTTGTTCCAAAATCCTACAAATATTGCAAAAATAATAATAAAATCAAAAATTGAAACCTTTTCAAAATTATAAAAATATTGTAAAAATTATAAGAAAATCAAGAATACAAAGTTTCTTCAAAATTCTAAAAATATTCCAAAATTTATAATAAAATCAAAAATATAATTTTTTTCATAACTCTAAAAATATTCCGAAAATTCTTACAAAATCAAAAATACAAACTTTTTTCAAAATTCCAAAATTGTTTCAAAAATTATAACAAAATCAAAAATTTTCATGTCCAATTTTATGTTCGATAACATTTCATGTCAAACAAATAATTAATTTCATTTTTTTACTACTTGCATGAGAAATTTCAATTATTTACTCAAAAACCCAAGACAAAAGTTATTTTTCTCAGCTATGGTTACTAATAATTATTCCCCACACCTAATAATAAGTATTTTAGCACCTTCGTAAATAAAATAATGAATGAATGCAAAAACTTCTTTCCAACTATAGTAGTTTATTTGAAATTTTAATTCGTGTTAAACAGAATTCTGTTGAAATTTAGTTTAGTTGTGAGTTGTAGATCTAAATTTGGCTCAACAATATTGAACAGATTTTCAATTTCATGTCAAAAATAAATAAAAGCTATATTTTTTAATCCAAAGTATATGTGATTTTTATATTAATTTTTGATTTAAATTAATGATTGATTTTTGTTTTAAAAAAATTCATTGAAAATAAATTTCTAACTAAGCAGCCCTGAATAATAAATATCCAATACGCAATCTCAATGATATGATAAACAATGTTTCACCAAATCAAAATTTTTGTTTATTCACCATTTGCTTATTAATTGACATTTTATTTTGTGAATAATTAAGAGTTTTAGTGCATTTTTTATATCAAGTAGTAAAAAAAATAGTATACAAACCTCGGTGAAGAAAATTTTCTCCATTTCGGTGCTTAATTCGCTCGAAACTTCGTTTCTCGCGAATTAATATCCACCTCAATGTAGAAAATTTACTTTATCACCTCGGTATATAATGTACTATTTTTTCCAAAAAATTGGGTAAAAAAATGAAAATCATTCTTTTTACACGCTTGACAACATTTTTTTGACAACCTCATAATGCAATAATCTAGTTTTTGGTCTCACATTACAATCCCGACCATCAAGGTTTCTCCACATTCAATGTTAATATTCGTAATTACTTAAAATGAACGTTTTTTAAGCAAAAATATGCAAATTTCGTGTGTCAAAACTTTTGACACACTAGACGATTTTTTTGACACACTCTAGGTAAGTACCTAGAACCTAGGATACCTATTTTTAGAAACAAAAATTTTGAAATTCCTTAAGCGGTTTTCTAGATTTCGTCGGTTGTGACGGCAGGCCTGCAGGCAGACAGACATACATTTTTTTTTGCTACTTGAGAACGTCGGGAAATGCCAAAAAGTGGGGGTAAGAATTTCACTTTTGGCTCGAGAATGTAATACTTAGGTCTTTCAGACCGAAGTAATTTAGCATTTGAAATTTTTGCGTTTGAACTTTTAAAATACAATTAACCTTTCTCAATCTTTTGTAGAGTTTGTAGAAAGAACTAATCGTTATGATGGTTGTTATCTTATGTAAAAAGAATACTATTTGTATGATTACCTTACCTGAAACCCAAACTCGTGACTAACTCCAATGAAGCCACGTTACCAGAACCAGATCAATCAGACATGTCACCTCAAACCAATAATATAGTCAAGTTCTTTTACCTACAACTCTTGTCTATGTTAAACATGCGTCTGGATATTTGCAAATTTGTCGTGTCTTCTTGAACTCCGGTTCGCAGACATCCTTTGTTACCGAAGCTTGCGTTAAACGTCTCTCATACCTACTCAAAGGGCGAATGTAAGGATTATGGGCATCGGGTCATCATCTGCTGGATATTCTAAGGCCATTAAAAGCTTAGAAGTGTACTCGCGACACAAACCAAAACATCAAATAACTATCAAAGCTCTTATGTTACCAAAGGTAGCAATGCCACTACCATCAATGAGTTTTAATCCAAACACCTGGAACCACCAGAAGCAGCTTCAACTCGCTGATCCACATTATAACCAGTCCAGCACTATCGATCTTTTAATTGGTGCTGAACATTTCTTTCATATTATTACAGAGGGTAAACAGTTTGCAGGCCCAGGTATGCCAATTGCACAAAACAGTATTTTGGGCTGGATTTTGACCGGCAATCTTCTAAAAGCTAATACTAAAAGCGTCCAAACTATTAGTTTATTACCCAAAATAGATGTTGACCAAACCTTGTAAAGGTTTTGGGAAACTGAAGAAATTCCTACCACCAAGCATCTATCAAGTGATGAGGAAATCTGCGAACACCACTTTGATAAAACCCATACTCGTTCTTCCAATGGACGATTTGTCGTATTGCTTTCATTTTCACCTAATCAATGTGCTCTTGGAAGCTCACTAAATATAGCGTTTAGACGTTTTTTCGCCTTAGAAAATAAATTGCAAAGGGATCAAACTATGTTAAATATATGCGTGATAATATGTTAATATATGTTAATTTACGTTATTTAATATACGTTATTAAATATGTAATATGTTAAATTTATGCGTGATTATATTTCATTGGGACATATGGAACGCATACCATTAAATGAAATAAATATAGATCCCGATAAATTATTCTATTTGCCTCACCATGCTGTGGGTCTGATTTGATGGGTCTGCTGGGATTGTGGGATTTGATGGGTCTGCTAAATCATCTACTTAAACTTCGGTGAATGATATTTTGTTAGTGGGGCCGACGGTTCAAGATAGTCTTTACAATATACTACTAAGATTTCGAAAGCATTTAATAGTTTTACAGCAGATATCGAAAAAATGTATCGCCAAACCACCATCAACCAAAAAGATACAGACTACCAGCGTATACTATGGCGTGAAAATCCAACATCACCATTGGAACATTACCGTTTTTTAACCGTTACCTATGGTACAACGTTTGCGCCATATTTGGCCACTAACACACAAATAAAACTAGCCAAGCAGTTTCAAGATGTATACCCATTGGCATTTAGAGCGTTTCGTGAAGATATCTACATCGATGGTTTGATGTCAGGAGCCAACCCCGAAGCTGAAGCACATGAATTAAAAAATCAAATTATTACCATATTAAAGTCCGGTTGTTTTTCTTTAAGAAAGTGAACTACAAATTATACTTTATTATTACACGATATTCCAGTAACCAATCAAGAACTTTCACCGATTGAAATTAGAGAAGGAAGTCGCACAGTAAAGTTACTAGGTTTGGAATGGAATCCGCGAACTGACAGCTTTAAATTTAATGTTTCAATAGAATCATTGCTCACCAAACGACAGATGTTATCTGAAGCCTCACAGATTTTTGATCCTATGGGATGGCTATCTCCATCCACAGTTATGGTAAAAATTCTATTTCAGTCATTATGGCTGCCAAACCTACATTGGGATGATCCATTACCCACAACCACAAGTATTGCTAAAAATTGGATTGATTTGAGAAAAGATCTTATAGAAATAGAAAAAAATTATATCCCAAGTTGGTTACACATTGAAGACACAGGGTTTCAACTACGTGGCTTCTCAGATGCATCTGGATATGCTTACTCGGCTGTCGTTTACACAAGAACTAGAGATAAGGATGGGTCTTACAAAATAACAATTATAAGTGCAAAAACTAAGGTTGCTCCCATCAAACAGGTATCTATACCCCACTTGGAATTGTGTGCCGCACTTCTCTTGACAAGATTGATGAAAACTATTGTCAACGCACTACAATGTCAAAACATTGAAATTTTCAATTGGACCGATTTCACATACGTGTTATGGTGGTTAACCTCTCATCCTCGAATGTGGAAAACTTATATCATCAACCGAACTGCAGAAATTCTAGAAACCACATCTAGAGCCAATTGGCGATATGTTCCAACCAAGCAAAATCCTGCTGAATGTGCCAGCCGTGGAATCTAACCATCCACTTTGGTTACCTACGAGCTTTGGTGAAAAAGACCCTCATGGCTTGAAAATGACGAAGAATTATGGCCAAGTCAAATACACTTGAAACAGCCTGGATTTAATTTAGAAGAAAAACCACCCAAAGTTATTGTTCATCATACCAGTATCAATAATAAATTTCTTGATGACCTCGTCAAAACCTTTTCATCATTTTTCAAATTGGTGAGAATTGTAGCCCTACTATTCCATTTTGTCCTTAATATTAAAAAATCGAAGCAACTGCAACCAAAAGAACACCTTATATCCTCATTAAATGGGCACAAACGGAAATGTTCTCTCATGAAATCAAAAATATAACTCAAGGAAACCAACTTTCAAGCTCCAGCATATTGTTATTGTTGAATCCATTCTTAGATGACAAAGGCATTTTGAGGGTAGGAAGTCGAATGCGTAACGCAAATATTCTGCATGATATGAAGTTTCCTGTAATTTTGCCATCTAATCACATTATCACTAACCTTAGAATCGATCAGACTCATCTTAAACATGTTCATGCAGCTCAGTCACTAATGATAACAACTCTAAGGCAAAAATATTGGATAGTTAACTGCAAAAATCTTGTTCGTCAACGTATCTACAAGTGTGTTTCTTGCACTCGATTTAAGGCAACTAAAGCAAATCAAATTATGGATGATTTACCTCCAGAACGTATGAATTTAAAATACACCTTTTACCAAACCGGAGTTGACTATGCTGGACCTATTTGGGTAAGGTCAATGTTAGGCCGGAAGAGTACGCCTCATAAGGCATACATTGCAATATTTGTTTGCTTAAGTAGCAAGGCAGTGAGCTGGCTAGCGATCTTACTACAAACGCTTTTATTGCAGCTTTAAAGCGTTTTATGTCTCGCCGAGGGATTTGTGCTGATATTTTTAGCGATAACGCCACAAACTTTGTGGGAGCTAAAAACACATTTTCCGAAATACAAAAATTTATTATTTCAAAACCACATAATAATAAAATTCATCCACGACTGCTAAAGAATATATACTTTCCATGCGTATATCTTTCATTGTAATTGTATTCATTCCTTTCTATATATCAAATTCTTTTTATTTATTTCATAATATTTTATTTATTCAAAATTCCCCTAACAAATTAAAAACTTGATTTGTTGGTATAGTAAAATAAAGAGATAAAACAAGAACAATACATATAAAATAAACAAACATGTTTTGTTTTGTTTTATATTTCATAGATTTATTTCAATATGGCGATATAAACTTTTACAGGAAAACTTGAATGAAATTATTTGAAATATTTGTAGTCGTGGATAAAATAGTATCTTGTATTCGCTTAGGATGAAGGCAATTCTTCACTCGGATGATTCCCTCTCGTTCCGGGAAACTTCATCCTCGTGAAGAATTGCCTTCATTCTAGCTCATACAAGAATCTACTATTCTAATTTCTTGCTAGAGTATAACACTAAATGGAATTTCATTCCACCAGCAGCACCTACTTTTGGTGGTCTTTAGGAGGGGGGTTCTTGGACAAACAATCTTAAATTATGAAGAAATGACAACATTTTTAACACATATTGAATGCATACTTAATTCACGATCATTGTGCCTATTGTCACCAAACCAAGATGATGCATTAACTCCATCACATCTATTAATTGGACAACCTATAACACTGCTACCGGAGCAAGATTTTATACCTATACAGCAATTCGACTATCTCGCTGGCAGCTTATTCAACAATTGATGCAACATTTTTGGTCTCCTTGGCACAATGAGTATTTGACAACACTTCATAATCGTTCAAAATGGCAACATAAACACAAGAACCTAAAACCTGATGATATAGTTTTGATACGCGAAGATTACTTACCACCAGCAATTTGGCCTTTAGGGAAGGTTATAATAACTCATCCAGACAAAGATGGAGTCGTTCGCGTGGTAACCCTACGTACAAAGGCTGGTATTATCAAGCGACCAATTTTGAAGCTCGTACTACTACCAGTATCTTGAACCAGATGTTTCAACGTCGGCGGTATGTTTAGACCTCAGTCTAAACCAGCAATAAATAAATAATTATTACAAGGGTTTCTTTAATCTAAAATCAAAACGTAAATTATTCTTGTACTTTTAATTAATCCAAAGTACTTTTTTCTTTGAAAACCATGTATTCATTATAAATTAAAATAAAATTATTACTTGTATTTAACCGTGACCCAGTTCACATTAAAATCCTTTTTTTTGATTAAAGCTAAATATTTAAAATAAAATTAAAATAAAGTTGGTGTTATTTTTCTATATTAAATAAATTGAGTTTCAATTATTATTCTTTTTGTGAAACCGGAGAGAATAAGTGAATAACCATCAACAGAATTATCATTACAGTCCACACCAAACACTTATAATGAATAAAATTGTGCTTTTCTGAAATATTTATTGAATAAAATTTCACTTTGATTTAAATTATTTCTATGCAAACAATGTATGTAAATAAAAGAGGTCTAAGCAACATAACATTTGTTATTGTTCATTGTGGCAGATAATGCAAGTGATTTTATTACAAATATAACAAATCACCCAATAACAAAAAAAGCATTTTATACCCGTACTAAAATAGTGAAAAATGTGTTAAACTAACAACATTTATATATTTTATAATGTACTTGACCTTTTTGGGTATATAGGTGTACATTGTAAAAACAAAGATTTCTTACAATTCGCAGTGAAAGAAAATAAAAGCTTTTTATTATTTGATGTTCTATTGTTCAACACATTTGATTAACATAACCAGAATGCCTGAATATTTTGCCTTGCTTACGCAAAACAAAATCTTTATTTTATGCAAAAAGCAATGAAAGAAACCATTTTATTTAAAATTTATAACCTTAAATACTGAAACATAATAAAATTTCTCTAATAAAATCTTTCTGAATTTGCTCCGTTTTACGACTACCTTATCCATTCTCAAAATCCAACCATCTGCATCCATGTATCACTGCTATAAGTGACGCCACTAACATGATTATATGATCGTTGGTCCTTTGAAATTCAACATGACTATAGTTTTTACGTCATGTTAATTTAAGCTGGAAACAAACTTATACGATGAAGAAACAAAGTTACAAGATACTGTTTTCTAAAACTAAAAATACATATACCTCAGACCTAAGAATGTATTGCAAGAAAAAAGTAATAACAACATGCGTTCAATTGTCCCATATACCTGGCGGCATGGAGGCATCAGCGTTTGTTCATATGTACTTCTTTTAAATTTTGATCTACCGGTGTGACGGTCCGCGTACTTCAGTCCCTCCTGTTGACATATAAGTTAACGTGAGATGTCACATATACGACTGGAAATATCAGTGGAATATAACGCCAAGTTATACCAAGTTGATACCATTGGGATGCTGACAGATGATCTCCATTCAGTCAAGTAGCATTTTCAATTTTAGTTATGAAATATTCCTTGAAGTTTTTCGCATTACAAGTGGTCTTTCTTTTTTTGGTTTAAGACAGTTTAAATTAAACCCTTCGAGAAATATAAAAGCAAGATTGGATAAAGACCTAATATATGTTATAAATCATATATATCTTTCCTTTCCAGACGTAATTACAAATCCCACCTCCGGGTATCAAACCACTACCAACAAAAAAAATCAATCTCTGAAATATTCTGTTTAAAAATTTTTCTTCTTTTAAAACAAATGAAAGCAAAAAATTATCGATCGATTTTCAAAAATTTATTTGTTTTTATTTTCCTCATTTTTTTTTTATTTATGTAAGATTTTATTTTGCTAGAATCGGATACAGTATTTTTTGTTGTATAATTTGAATTGATTTTCAATAGAAGAAAAAAAATTGGAATAAATAAATACTGGAAAATTGTGTGATTTTGAATTTTATTAAAGACTTTTATCAATTGAAACAAGTTGCTTTTTTTGGGGATTTGTGAATGTGATTTATTGAGATTTTCAAAATTTGTTTTTATAGTAAATAGTATTGAAATAGATCAGGGGTGATATACTTTGTTGTTGAAATAAGAACATTATCAATATAGTATGTACATGATTTCCAAAGCAGTAATGGATTTATTAATGTAAAACGAATTTGTACATTGTTTAAAAATTTCGAAAATATTTTATTCTTAAGTGTATTCTTTTGTTTCACTCAATAGAAAAGCACTAAAACATTTTCAGTAAAATTTAAACAAAAATTAAAACACAAAAACACATTTTTGCTGTTCGTAATAAACCATAGCAAAAATTTCAACAGAGTGACACAAAACTTATTGTTTGTTCCAACACAAAAACAAAATCAATATGTTAAAGTTTTTGTTTTTAAGATATTCAAAATAGATTTTTTGTTTGCATTAAGAAATTAATTCTTTAGAGTTTGTTTCCGACAACTTTACTTTGAAAATACAAATACGAAAGATGATAGAAACTTTATTGTGGTTTGGTATAGTTTAAATTTGATTAAATTATTCAAAAAACAGTTACTGATTTTAAAGATATAAATTTATTTTAATTTTTGTAAATGGAATCACAAGATAGAATAGTTTTTTTTATAAAACCTTATCTATTAGTACATTATGATGCAAGGACGTGGAGCTAAGGTTTTTGGACGTATGTGGAGTTTGCGAATTGAGGCGCCAGTCGAGATTTGAACCCTCATTAAGTACAAAATGGCTTACGTCCGTGCATTATATACTATTTTTTACTCGCCGGTAGCGAAATATTTAAACAAAATGGTTTAATCTAAATCAAAAATAAAATTTTTATAAATTTTGAAATAAAAATATAGTGAACAAGTAGCCATTGACAATATATTTGTTATTTCTTTACAAACAAATCGTACAACTATGACCACAAAGAATAACAAATATTTTAATTGGATTAGGAAATTGGGAATCAAAAGGTTGCTTTTATAAAAAATTTTATTTTTTGTAGAATTTAAACAAATACAAATGTTTTTTGCTTTTTTGGACGTAACTATGACAACAAAATATATGGTTAAAAAGTGACACTTGAAAGTCGCAAATCACAGTAATAAAGTAACAATTTAATATGCAGGCGAATGAAATAGTACATTATGATGCAAGGACGTAAAGCTAATGATTTTGGACGTATGTGGAGTTTGCACCCACATTAAGTCCAAAATAGCTTACGTCCGTGCGTCATATACTATTTTTTATTCGCCGCTAGCAAAATTTTTAAAAAAATTGTTTATTCTAAATCAAAGTTATAATTTTGCATAAATTTTGAAATCAAAATATATTGAACAAGTAACCTTTGACAAAATATTTGTTTTTTTTCCAAAATAATTGTATGAGTATGACAACAAATAATAACAATAATTTTAATTGGATACTGAAATTTTGAATTTATAGGTTGCTTTGATAAAAATTTCTGTTTTTATAGAATTTAAACAAATACAAATGTTTTTTCCTCTTTTGGACGTAATATGACAACAAAATCTATGGTTAAAAAGTGACACCTTATAGCCGCAAATCACAGTAATAAAGTACCACTTTAATATGTAGGCGAATAAAAAATAGTTTTTAGTATTTTGAATATGAAATTTCGCAAGTTTGAATGAATTAGTAAAACTTTGAGCATTTTTGTCATTGGTGCGCATCTGTCAAAGTAAATTTTATTAATAACAGTTTTAGCTAAACGCATGTTTTACAAAACAGTGAATATTTTAATTTCTCTTATATCTGAGTATCTATATTAAAGAATACATTTCAAATAATAAATATATGTGACCCCATTTGATAGACTGTATGTTATGCTAAGAGCTAAGAGTAAAATATGTTTCAATTCCGTTTATTGATTGTTAAAAAGGTTAACTGTAAGTTATTTTAAATATTTTATTTTTGAATACATGTAACTAAAATTTATTCGTTTTTCCTTACAGAGATTTATTGTAATCGTTTCACTAAAAAGAGTTCTATAAATTAACATGGATCGTGATTTTAAAAAATAAGATTTTTATACTGCCAATCAATAAGAACAGGTCATCAAGTGTACGAATTTAAATACCCATAAAATTTGAACAATAAAAGGATTAATTTATGTTTTTGTTTATTTTTTCAAAACCTTTTTTGCCTTCTTCTGAATAGGATTAAGGAAAAAAATGTGATTTTTTATCTATATAAGGAAAATAAATATTGAACTTTTCCTCTAAAATGATGATAGAAAAAAATCATTTTTGTTGAATGGAGGTAATTGGAAAATCTATCATAATATTTGAATAGACAAATAAAATGGGAATTCAGATTGGAATATTGGAAAAGCTCGTTTGTCGGGTCAATTAAGGATAACTCATTTTGCGTGCCTATTTATTTTTATTGTTTATTTATTCGGCTTAAATGCTTTTATAGATTAAATTTAGGATATTGGTAAAAATAGATATACATACAGCAAAATATATTGAAAAATCATAAAGGTTCTAATTGATAAGATTATATAAGATGATAAGGTTATATGAACATAAAAATAGGACAAAAAGTCAGAAAAGCCCAAAATTTACACGAAAAACGAGTTTAAAAATATTGCGACGCTGGTGCATAGGCTGAATTCACAACAGCTCTGGAAACAATCTATTCTGGATATAAAGTTAGGTAAAATCCATCAAATACTTTAATTAAAGGCTTACCAATGTTATAGATTTCGTGTAGTTCTAATTATAAAAACACTAAAGAAAGCAGTAGTATCCCAACAAACATAAATTCTGTTGTACGAGAAAAAGTAAAAAAAATTTTTAAACGAAAGTGAAAAACCGGAAGTTGGGCTACAGAACTGTTGTGAACATTACTAAATGCTTAATTAGCAAGTTTCATCTAATTTGATTATCAGATACAGGTGCTATTGAGATTTCAAAAAAGAGGTGGTTGGGGAACCCACACCACTTTGTTCACTATTGTTCAAAACCTAATTAGCTCCTTGCCATACATATTTGCATCTTTTTCCAAAGTGTCATCAAAACTCATTCACTCACAAATGTGATATGCTCCAAACAAACATTAAAAAAAAGTGACACTGTTATGGAACCACTCGTATCCATAACCATGAAGTCACTGTAATTACTTAACTAAATTAATTTTGTAAGTTGGATCTTTCAGTTTTATTTTCAAATTTATTGATCAAGTGCTTTATTAATTTGTTAGGATACAAATTCATCTGCAGAATATGTTTAATTTTTGCTTTGGTTTCATGAATGTATGACTCAGACGTCAGTGTCAAAAATCTAGAAATTAATCCATAAGCGACTGAGTGCTTCTGCTTAACCCGTAACTAACACACCTTAAAAATGTTACCTTTAACACACACTTAGGTCACGTTGACCCACTACTTTTTTATAGAAATTTCACTAATTTAAAAATGTAAAAACTTTAACACATACTTGGGTCACATTGACCAACTAATTTTTATAGAAATTTACTAATTTAAAAATGTAAAAAAAAAAGATTGCAAAAAAATTTAAAAAAATTAAAACAAGATTGAAAAAAAACCGACAAGGAAAAAAGGACTGGGCCACATTGACCCAAGCGTGTTAGTTACGGGTTAATAGGATGTGCCGAATTGTAGTTCAGCAATCTATTGTGCGATGTTGGTTTTTGATATATGGAAGTTTGGATAGTTCCAAATTCTGTGTATCAATAAATCTAAATATGGTATGCAATTATTAATTTCCATTTCCATCGTGAATTAAATTGATCTATTAATATTATTAATGCCACAGAAGAAAGGTTCCAGTTTTTCACGTGGTATGATAATTAAAGTATCATCCACGTATTTGACTAGCAATTTAGGTTCAAAACCACTTTCAACCAATTATGTACTATGGAACAATTCATATTATAAGCAAATAGATGGTTTAACAATTGGAGGTCCGTTATCGGCATTGATAGCAGATTTCGTAATTACTGATTTATTGGATCAGGCAGTTTATGAAAGTGGTTTTGAACCTAAATTGCTAGTCAAATACGTGGATGATACTTTGATTATCATACCACGTGAAGAACTGGAACCTTTCTTCTGTGGCATTAATAATATTAATAGATCAATTAAATTAACGATGGAAATGGAAATTAATAATTGCATACCATATTTAGATTTATTGATACACAGAATGTGGAATGGAACTATCCAAACTTCCATATATCAAAAACCAACATCGCACAATAGATTGCTGAACTACAATTCGGCACATCCTATTAAGCAGAAGCACTCAGTCGCTTATGGATTAATTTCTAGATTTTTGACACTGACATCTGAGTCATACATTCATGAAACCAAAGCAAAAATTAAACATATTCTGCAGTATATTTGTATCCTAACAAATTAATAAAGCACTTGATCAATAAATTTGAAAATAAAACTGAAAGATCCAACATTACCACAAAGACCAATTATAAAGGTCTAACCTACACTCTACATATGGCGGAAAATATAACAAAATTGCTAACAAATTATGACAATACTTTGCAAATTGGCTTCAAAGCTTGTTCAACGGTAATCCGAATTCTTCGTCCGTTACATCCTCCTTTGGACAACATAGAGAAATCTGGTGTAATATATGCTATAAATTGCAAGGATTGCACTAGTATTTATGTTGGCCAGACCGCCCAGAAACTCAAAAACAGATTGAAACAGCATAAAAATGACAGCTCATCTAAAATAGATAAACAAAATCAAACAGCAGCAGCACAACATACAAAAATTGTGCACCATACATTTGATTTTGATAACACAAAAATATTAGCGATGGAGAAGTATTTACCTAAACGTCTAACTATTGAGTCTTTACATATATATAAAAACAAAGAGTTGGCGGTAAATCAAAGATCTGATATTGATAATATCAACCCGGTATATGCTCAGTTGTTGCAGCATATGAAATAATATACAGGTTATAATAATTCGATTGTCATACACAATTTACCTGTGATGATCTATAGGACATCTACATTTCGACTTACATTACCATTTCGTTTTAATTAATATAGTTTTAGTCAAGAATCAAACCAAGTCAATTTTTATTGTACTTAATTTAATTATTTTACCGACCAGACAATTTTTAATTTAATTTAGTTTATTTTACTTTTTCTGTTTTAATTAGAATTTCCTATCATCCTCTGTTAGTTGTAATTTTACTTTGTTATATGTTGTTGATGTGGTAAATTGTTTAATTATTATTGTTAGCTTATTTTAATTTTAATTGTTTTTATTGTAGTGCTGAGGAGGACCCCAAATAAGGGTCGAAATATTCAAATAAAATAAAATATATTCATTTGAAAAATTGATCTATTGATTGGATAAATATTATTTTAATAATTTGTCAAATAACCTGGAAATAATATGCTATGTTCTACAACGTTGGATTCTGACTCACAAGGAATTAGAAAACCCAACGAAACCACGGTATTAAATAGCTTTATCAATGGATTGCGTCTTTTTCCTATTTATACCCTTTATACCCTTTATTTATACCCTTTGCGTCTTATATTACGTGCTGCTAGACTCGATACACTTTCCGTGGTCATAGATTTGGCTTCTCAAGAAGAAAAAATTAACCAAATTCAAATTCGGACGGACTCCAACAAATTAGATTGTACAAATTGCAAAACTACTACGCACAATACAAAAACTTGTCGTAGACGTAGTTTCAACAATAATGAATCCAGTCAGAGTGTCAATAGATTTCCTCGTTTCAATAACTATAACAAGTCACGAGTACAAGATATACAAGAAGTTACAAAATTTGTAATTATTGTAAAAAGAACGGCCACACAATAGATGTTTGTAGAAAACGGTTCTACAACAATAATAAAACAAATAAATTCTAGGGAAAATCTCAAGTGTCTGTTTCGACCAGCACACGGATGCAGGCATAAGAACTAAAACAAAGTGCACCATAAATCTAGAGACCAGAACCTATAAAAGAAATCTCAGAACCTCCTACTTTAAGCTCAGAATATCAAACACAAAATCCAGAAACTCTAACACAAAATTTAAAAACCATAATGCAGACGTCAGAACATTCTCCAAAAATTCAAATAGATTATTCAGAATATCAAATAAGCAGACCCAAATGTCCAATTCTAATATTCATATCCAATTCTAATATAAAAAACTCATTATCTCGAATTTCCTATTCGAATTCTATATCGAAACCTGAACAATATATAAATATAAGCAACACTGAGAATAAAACTTTCTCTTGTGTTTTAGCGCTAGAAATTACTGGGACAAAAAGTGGCAACACAAAATTTTTAATAGACTCTGGTGCAAATGTTTGCTTAATAAAATTAGATACTATAAGTCCTAATACCATTGTGGAGAAGACTTCAATAAAATTAAATGGAATCGGTCCAGTATCATTATACACATTGGGTACTACCACATTAAATATTAAATTTCCACATTCGAACTTTCATTATCCCATTAAGTTTTACATCGTCGGCTCAGATTTTCCAATTAGCCAAGATTAAATAATCGGTGAAGATTTCCTAAATAAAACAAACTCCGTAATAGACTTTGGTAAAAATTTTATTAAATTGAAACTGCATGAAAATTTTTTTTCCATTCCCTTTGAAGCTCACAAATCAAAAATAGTTATTCCAGCTAGATCTGAGAAAATTATTATATATGTACCAGTGAATTTTAATGAAGATGTATTAATTATATCACAAAACTTGTTATATCCAATACGTTAGTAAGTCCACACAATGGGTACGTTTTCCTAAGTATACTTAGCCCAACAAACGAAATATTAAAAATTAGTGACAAATAAGAAATACAATTTGAGCCAACAAAAGATTACGAAATTTTTCACATGCAAACAAACTATAATCAAAATGCAATAGATGAAAGACTTCGTTTTAGGACAACTAGGTGATTTTAGATACTTTAGCACATTGGACCTAGCAAGCGTCTTTCATCATATTGAAGTTAATGAAGCTGATAAACCCGAAACTGTAATAAACACCAGTAATGGTCATTTTGAATTCAATCGTATGGCATTTGGTCTGAAATACACCTACAACATTTCAACGGTTAATGAACCTAGTCCTAACCAGTCTACATGTAATAAAATGCCTATAGTTTACTTAGGATGATATTGTTATCTATGGCAAAAATTAATGAGACCACGCCAGTAAACTAGTTCTAGTTCTCAAAGCTTTAGAAAAATATAATTTAAAACTTCAGCCGGAAAAACGAAACTTTTTGTATTAAGAAGTAATGTATTTAGGGTATGTGATATTAGAACAAGGTACTATACCAGATCCACTTAAAATAGAAGCAGTTCAAAACATTACTCCTCCTACAGGTAGGACTATAGAAAATTCATTCAAAATTTTGCAAAGTTAGCAAATCCCTTAAATAAATTACTAAGAAAAAATATCCAATTTAAATGGGACGCATTTTGTGACGAATCACTCAATAAATTAAAACAAGCAATCGTAACGTATCCCATTTTGCAATATCCAAATTTCAAAGAACATTTTTTTATCACTACGGGCACTAGTAACGAAGCGATTGGTGCTATTTTATCACAAAAATGTAATGTTACGTAATTGGAACTTTTATACGAATATTATTATATTACTTTACACCGGAAAGCTCAGAAAAATATATGAATACTGTAATATTACACCAGTACACTGAATTTATAACAAACAAACTAATTTGGAAATCTCTTATACTTTGAATCACAGAAAATATGCAAAGAAACTTATTAACTGCTAACAAACAAAAATAATTTAGCTAAAAACAAATCAAAAATTATATGAATTAAAATTCAATAAGCTTACATTATTTTATTTCTTCAATGTTCTCTTCTTCATGTTTAATATCTCTTATTTGTAATGATTCCGCTATTTTAATAAACTCTTTCAAATTTCCGTTACTTATGTGCACTTCTTCTAAATACATATATTGAATTATGGCCTTTAATATTCCATATCGAACTCCATACATAAAAAAAATACTGAATGTGCAACATTTGCCATTAACAGTTCTTTGAAATAAAGACTACAAGCAAATAAAATTAATTTATGAGCTACGATTTTTTTACCTTCACAAGCAAAGGTTATATCCACTAGATCTTCATTTTCTCGTAATCTTTCAAATTGCTTATGTATGTTTGGTTGAAAGTTACTCTATTTAAGGTAAAAAAATATCGTCGTCCACCATGGTCTGACTTGTTTATATATATTATTTTTGTAAAGTAATTAATTAACGTCAGAATTGAGAAGAAAACATTAATGCAGAACCCCTTTTTTCACTAAACTCATTACATATCAAACACAAACAAATGAAATCAAAACACTTCGATATTATAATCAAAAATAAATAATTTAATTTTTTTATAATAAAAACTTTACATTTTTTTTCATTTACACACATTAGAATGATATTTTTTGTTTTAATTTTTATTAAATTACGAACACTTATGTAAATTTGTACTAACTAATTCGATTTTAAAATTATACTAATTGATTTGATCCAAACAATTTGATCTTTTATATAGCATATTATCCTCGATCTTCTGTTTCATTTTCTATCATTTATCAAAACTTGTATTTTTAATTTACTTGATTTTATTTAGATCATAAAAAAAACAGTGGTATAGATAAACGTCTATGTTTAGTGCAATTGGAAAAAATTAATAAAATTATTATTGAATTTGAAAACTATTATTTTCAGAGTAAAAATAATACTGGCGAACAAGATTTGCCTATCTCATTCGCTAGTCGTGTATTAAATAGTGCTGAAAAAAATTCTTCTGCAATCGAGAAAGAAGCTCTCGCTGTAGTCTGGGCTGTCACACACTTCAGGCCATACGGGTGTGGACGCAAATTTAACATCGTGACAGATCATAAACATTTAGTTTGGATTTTTAACCTGGAGGATCCTACTTCAAGGATTCAAGGAAGAAGACGATTTCAATATCATACATAAATCTGGTTATTTAAATACAAACACTGACGCTTTATCACGACTTGACACAGCACAAATAAATGTGACTACAAGAAATTTAGCAAAGGAAACTCCCAACTCTCCAACAAAAAATCAAGATAAATATCCTAGCGATACTAAAGTACTTAAATCGTAGTTGAAGTTCGACTCGGATTAATTGTGCTATTCAGTTTATTAAAACTTTTTCGGTTAAATAATTAATTGTATTTTCTGCTTAGATATATGAAAGTTTCATTTTTATGGAGGTTTCTCCACCACCTTTCTAGAAAGCGCAATATGTCTAATAAGATGGAATATTTCATCTAATAACAAATTGAAGGTTCATGGTATATCATTCGGTAGATTATTCGTATTCATGGTAATTACTGCATTAAGCTATTGCTGGCTATACAATATAAGTAAAACGTGACATTAAAGTGGTTAATTTATTTTTATAGGTAAAATAAAATTCAAAAAAACTGACTCAAAAAATGTATATGACTGAAAACTTTATAATAGAAAATTTTTTTTTAAAAACACAATTTTATTGAAAACGAACAAAAAACAGGAAAACATTTTAAGTTCGTGAAACCTCCCCACTGACGCGCTTTGTGAACAAATTTTCACTCACGATAAAACAGTATTTTCATCTCTTGTAGCCAATGTTTTATTTTTCTATTAGTTCATTCTGTTTAGCTGGTTTTTTATGATTTTTATTTAGAAAAAAAATAAAAATCGATGAGAACAAAATATAAGCTTTTCTTTTTCCAATAAAATAACAAAACAAACAAAAGCTTATTCTCTTATACGTAAGGTGAGAATATAATAAAAGGAAAATAATATTTCTAATTTAATAAGTTTTCCAAGATTTGTTTTTATTTCATTTTTTATTTTTAAGAGTTATTAAAGTTCACATTGAAAGTGGTAAGAGAACAACTAAGACGGTTGGTTGTCATATTATTTTTAAGATTGCTATTAAATATTTGTTACAATGGAGACACTTGAAAGAATTTCGTTAGTAAAGAAAAACAAAGACAATTTCTTTCATATACTTATACTCGAGTTCTTGTTAGATCACGGGCAGGAATCAACGTTTAACGTTAATGTCTATTTACCACTGGCAATTTTGGCTTTTAGTCTGCCTTTCATACAAATAATACAGTTATTATGTCTATATTTATATTAAAAACAGACATTTGATTTACAGTGACTTGTACGGCATTGCATGATATTATACCAAAGTTAACCAAAGAAACATCCTTCCAAATCCAAACACACCTTTTATGGTTATTTGTACGATTAGAAACAAATTTTTATTAAATTTGAGTATAGCTTCTGAGTTATTTTGGTATATCATCTTGTTGGAAAATTTTATTCACGTGAAACAAATGAAAATCAAAACTGGATTGATATAAATACAAACAAAATATAAATACGATCAAAATTATTGACAAATACTCAAAGCAATACACATTAGTAGTCCAAGAGCTGGGAGGATGTGAGGTTGATCATGACTATGGTTTGAACACGACTGACAGAGCCGACTGACAATTCTACCACTAAAGGTGATAGTTTTAGGAAATGTTTGAAACTGATGTGTACACTTGCGGCTTAGGCTTCATCCTGGATTTATGGTATGAAGCAATAGCTAGGAACTTATTAACATTAATTGTTTAATGCCTCCACCACCGCATGCAACAGGAGTTTTTTTATAAAAAATGTTGTGTGTTGCAATTTATATGTACTGCACTTGCATATTATATGAGAAAGAAAGCATTCAAACATTTCTTTAAAATTATATGGGAATTTTTGCATTAAATTTCTTGGCCTTACTTTGTATACGAATTCATTGAATAGCGAATATTTCTATTCTAATTAACATTTTAACATCCTAACATCCATAACATCCTCTATACGACAGACACAGAACGTGAGGAAAGAATGTGTCGTTTCATCACGGGTGAAAACACTTATCCAAAGAACCCATTTGAATGGATTTTTTTTATGGAACGAACGGAATATTATCCGAGAGTTCTATGGTAAATCCATGAGGTCTAGCTAAATAGCGGTAAGTATATAGGACAACTTTTTTTTCATATTGCTTTTTCATAAAAAGTTTTCTAGTTTCTAGATGTTATTTTATAATGTTATAATAATATGTTACCAACAAAGTCAAAACAATTTCCCTCAAAACTGTTATTGCTATACTATTTCAACTATTGCTATTTACTCTAAGTACAAACAATAAATTCAATTAAAGAGCGAACACAACAGAAATTTCTATGAACTGTAAAATTTTGCTCCCTTCAAAAATGTTTATAACGTTAAGAAAAACAATTCATCAATCATCTTGAAATTGTTAACTATATTTATTTGCGTTTTCAAACGACAACGTTGAAAGTAAATAATAAGCAAACTCATATTAAAATTAAAACCAAAGAAATAAAAAAAGATAAAAACAAAAAAAATAATGAAAACGCTTTTCTAACAAAAGGAAAATCAGAAAATAAATTTTCATTTATTTTCAGTTTTATTTTTATTTTATGTTATTATTTTATTTTACACATCTGTGATTATTTTTGTTTTTGAAATTTTTCATGAAAAAAGTGGTTGAGGTAGAAAAATAAATTTCCATATATTTCTGTTCTTTGCGTATTGTTTTAGATTTGGTTTTTAAGAAACGGTTGCTTTTTTTGTGTTTCATATTATCTTATGTGTTAGTTTTTTGACATTTCGTAATTTTTATGATGATATAAATGGGTTTACCTGTTTTCGAAATTCTATTAATAGAACAAACGTCCTTCAAATTAGCTTTAGTTAGAAATGGTAGATGATAGATGAGGTTTTGTTTTCTAAGTTTGTTATTACTTTGATTTTATTGAAATTCCGTTACGATTTTATTGATTGTTCTTTTTAGTTCTTCACAAGTGAAAATAGACGAAGTAATGAAATCAGTCTGAAAAACATAATAAAACATGCATAGCTCAAATTTAATGTGTGAATCATTGAATCGAGGATCTTGATGAAACTTTGATATATGATATTTTCTATGCAATGAAATATTCAGACTCTTTTCGAAATTGGACATAGTAGTGGCCCTCTCACAAACACTGTAAACCATACAACTCCAATACAACCACTTGTTGTTCGTTGTAGTTGTTTGCACACCGTAGCATTAATCCATGTTAAACTGTTGATGAAATTTTTATACATAGTGTGAATTTGTAACCAAAGAAACTGATTAATTTTTGGACAATTTTACAAAAAGTGGTGGGGGCCCTTACGTTTTTTAGTTTATGACCCTTGCCATTGCCATTTATAAATGTTACTTCATTGGTAAGATTGTGTTGTCTGTAGGACTAACTAACATTTTATCATCGAAACTTCACACTTTTCTAAAAAAACTTTTTAATTTGATAAAATAAGTATAGGTAGCAGTTTTCCTCTAGGGATGAAATTAATTTCAACTACAGGCTTGAAAATAAAAATCTCAAATTTACAATTTTTTTAGCTGATTTTAATTTAATAACAAATTGTAATTGCAATGATATTTCCATACAGTTTTACAAAGTCTATAAGTCAAATCCACGATGCAGTGTTTTATGAAATTTGTAATTTACCATTCTTTTTTTTTTTTTTTTTAAGGCGTTCATGCTCCATGTAGGAGCGTTGCCAGGCTAATCAGCTTTGAATATTCACCACGGTCATTCGCAACAGCGACATAATTACCATGGCAGCCGATTTTTTTAAGGTCGTTTATTACGTCAGTCTCCCATTGTAGTCGTGGTCTTCCTCGCGGTCTACCACTTCCTAGGGTACTAACGTACATTTTTTTAATCATTCCAGACTGTGAATCGGCTCGTAGAACATGCCCAAACCGAGCAATCCTATTAGAACGGATACAACCTATTATATCGTCGCTTTAATAATGAAACAACGTATTCCCAAAAGTGTAGTTTCGAGATAATTGGGCTTAAAGATTTTTCGATTTTTGGATTTTCGTAAACTCGGCAGTACTATTGAACGAATAAAGATATTGGAAAAAAAATTTCTACCAATTAATCTTGACTAATTTCTCCACAGCATATTAAAATTTCACATTGGTACCTGCTGGCTTTTCTACCTAAAAAGAGGTGCAAAGTCAATCAGGTACCTTATACGTTATTTCATATTTCATATACGTTATTTCATTTTGCATGGAAGTACGATTAAGTCTAAAACTAATTATTATTGAACTAACGCATAATATTCTTACAATTTTTATTTATATGAACCGGTATATCATGTAGTAATGAATGATGCTTATACAATATTTTAGATTTACCATTTCGTGTGGCGATCGTAATGTATGTAAAGTATACGACACTGATTTTGCCCAAGTTATTATTCTATAGGAATTGAAATATCGTACATGCATTTACGCTGTTTCAATATTTAACCAAATTCAAATTTGCATGTACGTTAATTAACAATATATTAATTTTCACCCCCAGTTATAAAAAAATTGGAAAATGTTAAAACGCCACTTTATAGACATCCTTATGGGGAATGCAGCGCACCCATTATATAATAACAACGTATATATGGCATACGTTATTTCATTATTAAAGCGACGATATCAGGACCCTCAAGAAGGTCTCTGATCTCAAAGTTATACCGGGTTCTATACTCTCCATCGTCTGTCTTAAGTGGACCAAAAATGTAGCGTAGGATCTTACGCTCAAATACAGATAAATGCGATTCGTCATTTTGTGTAAGGGTCCACGTTTGTGACCCATACATCACAACCGGTCTAATCAATGTCTTGTATAACTTGAGCTTGGTGTTAGTTGATACATACGGTGATCCAAGGAGAGGTTTAATTGAGTAGAAAGTTCGATTACCTGCAGCCATTCGAGCTTTTATATCTGTAAGTATGCTGTTGTTTGAGTCAAGCATTGATCCCAAATATTTAAAAGATTCAACTCCCTCAATTCATTCATCGCCGCACATCAAATCTTTCTTCTCAGCCTATCTTGAAACATTCATATGTTTGGTTTTATTGTAGTTAATTTGTAGACCAACTTTCCTAGTACCACTCTCAAGCGACTTGAAAGTCTCACTCATAACAGCTTCACTTCGGCCGAGGATGACAACATCATCAGCGTAAGCAATCATCTGTACTGAGTTTATTGACAAGATATTGTTATTAGTCGGTAGTTTCTTTTGACGGCACACATATTCCAAGGCTAGATTAAAAAGTATAGGAGAGATAGCATCACCTTGTCTTAATCCTGAGTCGACTTTAAAAAATTTTGATATTTCGTTCTCTACTTGCACACAGCATTGAGAGTTCTGTACTGTCATTTTGCATAGTGATACCAGTTTACCAGGAATTCCCATTGACACCAGAGCAGACCATAGAGTCTCTTGTTCGAGAGAGTCGTAGGCCTGCCTGAAATCAATGAAAAGTTGGTGCACAGGTATGTTGAACTCTCGGCACTTTTCCAAAATCATCCTTATCGAGAAAAGTGCATCGGTGGTACCTCGGCCCCACCGGAAACCACACTGATATTCTCCAAACAGTTGTTCAGCAAAAGGATTGATTTTGGATAGCAAAATGTAGGAAAAGATCTTATATGCTGTGCAGAGGAGAGCGATTCCTCTGTAGTTTGCACATTGTAGGCGATTACCTTTTTTATGGATTGGTATCAGCATAGCTGTGTTCCAGTCCTGTAGCATGGTTTCAGTCCTCCAGATCATTTGAACAAGTTCAAACAATCTTGAGGATAGAGTTTCGCCACCATGTACAATCATTTCGGATGTTATATCGTCGATACCAGGTGCTTTATTGCATTTTAATTTTGACAGCGCCGCATCGAATTCCTCTTTGGTGGGTTCATCTACATGTACCTTTGACGCACGAATAAGCTTTGCTCGACGCCCGACTTGTTGCTGGTCACTTAAGTTGAGAAGATTCTCAAAATAAGCGGCCCAAGTATCTAAAATATTTTTAAGGTCTACTTGTAGCTCCCCATCTTCGTTTTGAATAGCAGTCGATCTAGTTTGAGGGCCCTTCCTTAAGGTTTTAACCTGTTGAAAGAAGTTACGCGATTGATGTTCCTTATTGAAGCTTTCAATCTCCTCACACTGTCTCTTCCACCATTCTCTCTTCGTTCGTCTACATAGCTTTGTAACGGCTTGTCTTGCCAGTTTATAGTTCTCCTTCGTGAACCTGGTATTGCGTCCTTGTAGACACTTCAGATAGCAATCTCTTTTGTATTGAATAGCGTCAAGACATGCTTGATCCATCCATGGCTTCTGGGAGTGGTTCTATTGTCGTCCAAGTATTCCCTCAGCAGCGCTTAAAACAGCATCTTTGAGCAAATACCAAGACTTATCGACGTCTCCATTAATGGTTTCTGATTTCTCCAATGTTTCGGCAATATGGATTTGATATCTCTCTTCTGTTTCAGCATTCGTTAATGATGAGATGTTAAAACGTTTCCGTTGATTGAATTTTGGAGTGCCTGGATTTGGGAAGTGGAACCTTATCGTTGCACATACAAGGAAGTGATCACTTCCAATGTATGCACCTCTAAAGGATCGCACATCCCGAACGCTCGAAAAGAAACGTGCTGTTACTAGAACGTGATCAATTTGATTTCGAGTGTTTCCATTCGGTGAGACCCAAGTCTGTTTATGAATCGATCAATGCGGAAAGAACGTACTGGCAACTCTCAAATTATTTGATAATGCAAACTCAGTCATTCTCTCACCATTATCATTCGAGTTCAAATGCAGGCTGTTGGGACCCACCACATTTCCATAAGAGATATCTCTTCCAACCTGTCCATTAAAGTCACCAAGAACCATAATGAAGTCGCGTGTGGGTGTTTGTTTCATAACCTCTTCCAGTGCTTATGTAAAAATTATCCTTCTCGTCGACGGTCTTAGCTTCAGTAGGTGCATGCAAGGCAATAATATATGTACCACGTACACGTAGGTAGCAGATCTTCTCACTGACCGGGATGAATTTCATCACGGCTTCTTGTATGCGTGCACCAACAAGAAAGCCAGTACCAAATTCTCTTCGATAAGGATGACCACTACAGTATAGAGAGTGACTATCCAAATCTTGTTTTCCGATTATCGGCTGTCTAATTTCTTGTAGAGCAATAATATCCATCCTATACCTCTCAGCCTCTGTTTCCAGACTTATAAGAGCATCAGGAGCGCTCAGGCTGCGCACGTTCCACGTTCCGATTCGGTAGTCTGGTACTTTTTCACGTCCAGGTAAAATTCTGTTTTGTTGTCCGCGTCTGTTTTTCTTTTTCTGATCACCAAATTTAACATACTAGTTTTTTTCCGGGGTTAGGGTGGTAACCTTAGGCCCAACCCAAATTGTCGTGAATGGGTCCGTTCTGCATATCAAGGTTACCAGAAACAACCTTTTTACACGTTTATATAGCGAGCCGCTTGATTCAAGACAGACGCCCGCTCCAAGCCGCCCCTGACATGGAGAACAGACGCTTGAATCGCATTGGTTGTAAGGCGCCAATTCGCCATGATGTAGCGTCATTGACTGAGCAGTTTTTACTCTGCTTGTCTCCAATACACCAACCTAATTCTGTCAGCATTACCCAGGCAGCACGGCGTGGACGTCGAATTTAGGATTTCGCTACCCTAAATTTTCCATTCTAGTGATTTATATTTGCTATCTTTTATATTTAATACTAGGGGGTATCACGCGGGTTTCGCTCCCCCTCGCCCTCCCCCGGCACGCCAACGCACTTTTAATCTTTTCTTTCAACTTTGATACAGCTACTATCCATCACTAATCCAATCTCTTCTAATCTATTATGCATGCACCGTCTGCTTAACGAATTTCACATAAACACATGGATTAAACATACTTGTTAGCACAATTTTACTGTAATATCTCTTTATAAACTATGTTAGGTGTATTATTGCCATTCGCCAAAATGAAAACATTTGCGGCATCACTAACACATGCTACGTATAATTGCCTATTGGTCAAGCAACCTTGTTTTAAATCATAAATTATATTTTTATTTGAATTCCTAAATAATTTCAAAATATCCCAAAATAATTCTAAAATATCCCAAAACAATTCCAAAATATAACTATTAATAACGATTCAAAAATAAATTACGCTACGCCATAAATTTAATCTTTTTGACGCTACAGTATTGATATATAGAAACAATAAGAGCCGTGTTCAATTTGACTGAAGCAACTGAAAAATTGTATGCAATTGTTGTTGTTTGCTCAGTTGTTTCAGTCAAATCGAATGCACCTAAGATTATAAATTATCAGATGATACTATTTATGCATCAATGAGACTTAACACAATACATTCTAATCCATCTCCAAATAATATTACGATTTAGAACATATAAACAAAATACAAATTTCTCTCGAAATAAATAAACTAAATACATAAAGACTCATTCTAATTCCTCTCTAAATAAAAAATTCTCATAATCAACATTTGTGAAAATCTTGCAAGTCAGGATTTAAAACATATACAACAAAATACAAATTTGTCTCTATATAATAAAAACATACTCATATATAACAAATGAGAAAATTTCACAAGTTAAAATTAACAATTAACAATTAAAAACAACTTTCCCTCCAACGAATAAATATACTTTAGATTACAACAATTAAAAACCAAATTGTAATAACATTTAGGCAAACTCTTACGAAAACCAAATTTGTTGCTATGAATTAAGTACCGGAGTTGCTATAAAAACTATAAAATCTAAGGACAAAAGTAGCCTATTACACTTCTTACACTCCTTTTTTTAAATATGTCAAGTTTCATCTAAATGGATTCAGCCGTTTCGAAGCTTATCCCGAACAGACAGACACTCAACTTTTATTTATATTGATGATATATAATATATAACAATTAGCATAGGATTTGCGTAGGACGCAAAATGAAAACGTTTTTCGTTCGTTAACTTAACAAATGTTTACTCACAAAAAAATGTTTTTTCTACTTCAAGCTACGAAAATGTCATTTAAATATATTTACTATATATTAAAACCTATGTGAAAGGGAAACTTTTTATAAGTAGTGACTGAAAATGTTTCCAGTCACTAGGAAAGTAAATAATTTTCGGTGGTCGCCTACAGGTGGTGGTTATTTAGAGGATTGAATCTTTGATTGAATATTTGAGATTGAATTTGATCTACTGTTTCTGTTGTTGTTTCGGTTGCTGTGTTTATTTCTGTCAATATCGCAGTATTTTGAAGGGATTGAATATTTTGAATATCTTGATCGAATCGAATCGAAACTAATCATTAGATCAATTGTGTGTAATTAATTAATTAAACTAATAATGAGTGTGTTTTTTTTCTATATCGGAGAAATCTGAGCGATAAAATAAAATTTGTATCAGATATATCGTATAATTTTTTCCTCCGATAATCAACTGTCAGATATAAAATATATTCTCTGAGTTCTTTCCGCCAAAAAAAAAATTAAAAAAAATTTATTAAATAAATAAATAAATTTTATTAAAATATTTATTTTTATTTTTTTTAATTGAAACTTTACCTACAAGTTTTTTAATTTATACTTTAAACGATGACTTCCAGTCGGTAAAAAAATATCTGTAATATCTGTAAAAGTTTTTAGAGAAAATATATGAACTATTTTCATTATTCATATTGTCAAATTTATCTACTAAAAACTTACAAAACGACATATCTAAATTTGACTGTGTAAAAATAAACAAGATTGTATTTATATATAGCATTTTTACCAGAGTAATATAATGTTATTATTGTGTTCGCCTGTTATTGTTCCATCTGTAGGCGAACACAATAATAACATTATTTTACACTGGTAAAAATGCTATATAATATTATGTTTCGTTATGTTATAACGTTATAATTACGTTATTTTGAAATTAAATGTTTTGTTTAAAACTAACCTATTTGAATGTACAAAAATCGAAAATCTCTAATGAACAGTTACTTTTTGTATGCAAAATTAGAAAACTATTAATATAAAATTAATATTTTTCAAATTTTGCATGCAAAAAGTAGTAAATCGTAGTAAAATAAAATTAAATAATTAAATACATGAAAAAAATTTGCATCTAGCATAAAAATATTCCTTCTTAAAATTATTCAAAACACCTGTGATGCAGAAACGGCTAGTGCAGACTTGAAATTACTTCAAATATATAGTTAAAATTTTACAAAATGCTCATTATTTTGTTACAAATATCAAACAATTTTATAATTACCAAAACCTTTAGTTCAAGCGTCCACAGATATTGAAAAAGAGCAGATAAGTTGGATTTTATAAAACCGATTTTTGCGCTTTTATTTCCATATAATTATACAAAAAGTATACCAAAAAAACGAAATAAATATTAACGTTATCGTTACGTTTTACGTTATTGTAACGCAATTTAATTTTTAAAACGTTATAAAAGTAATTATTACTAATAACGCTATTTCATTTCGTTATTTCGTTTTTGCGTTACGTTTCGAGTAACGTTTTGCAACACTGCTATATATAAATACAATCTTGTTTATTTTTTACACAGTCAAATTTAGATATGTCGTTTTGTTAGTTTTTAGTAGATGAATTTGTAAATATTATCATTTATATTTACAAGCGTAGAAAAAATAGCGTAACAAACCGTTCAGTCAAACAAAAAGAGACGTTTTCACCACTTTTATAAAAATCTACTATTTCATCTCTTGTGTACCAAAATATATTAATTAATGCTTGCCAACCATTATAAAACGTAGGGTTATACATTGAAATAGAATTGTTAAATTTTAGTTCAGCTGTAGAAGAAAAAATAATTCAATTGACTATCGAAAACCAGTTACTTATTTTACATCTGAAAAATCCCTTAAGGCAAACAATTTTATGTAAAAATTTTAACAGATTAATGTTCAATTGAATTGAAATTAATTATTCTCTTTGGTACTATTGAATTGTGTTCAAGTTGTATATGTATTATAATCCGCAGGGGCAATTTTAATAAATGTTGATAATCAAACGGAAATATTAACAAGTACGATTTATATTTGCCATGTTTAACGTTATCTTATATCTACATCGAGTTAGACAGTTGTCAGGTAATAACACCAAAGAAGGTTTAACTCAGACACTTAACAAAAATAATTTATATATGTGAGCTTAAATATTAATTATAACTTAAAGAAAAATTAAAATTGAAATAACTTTCCACCAAAAAATATTTGTACGTAAACTTTTTCTACTTTAGTTAAGTTTTATTTTAATGAAAAACTAATTGAATTAAATTGTTTTTCAGTCATGTTTCGTGGAAGAGTTCAATTCTTAATTTTTAAATTAACATTTGATAGTTGAAAGACGCTCGTTTTGTTATTCGAATCAAAGACTAATAGAATTTGGATACAAAAAAAAGTTTTTATTCTGGGTTGCATTAGTAGTTTAAAAATTTAATATTTTAATGAAGAAAATATAGAGGGAGGTGCCAAGAAGTCGGTTTTGCAACGGTTTTAAATACAGATTTCGAAAAAACATAGCGTTCAAAATACTACACTAAATATTTCTACTTAATACAACTTAGACATTTTATTTACAATCAAAAATCACATAATCGCAATCCAACTAAAGTTCTTAACACTATATTGCAGTTTAATTTTATCCACCTATCGTTCTGCAAAAGGAATTATTTAAATACTGTTATTCGAGATCATTTTGTTTCCAAAGAACATAGGAATATGATTGTGTTTTTACTTCACCACAATTTTAAATTGTGTGAAGTAATGTAATCTATCAAGAAAAGAAATCTTACATACCCCAAATACTGGTTTTTCTTTTGTTTTGGACCATTCTCTATCTAAATAGCTTATATCTAAATAGGGTGGGTGGGTTATTGTTTGGCATTCCTGCATAGGCGCTTTATGAAACTTTGGCAAATGATCTAGGTTCACTTGAAAATGGAAGATCCGGATTCATTTCAAATTTGGACAAAATGGCTGCAAGGGTGGTGGGAAGGGGGGGGGGGGGGGGGGGGGTGAGTTGGTCTCAAACACCTGTAAGTTTAAATCTAAAATAACTTCTATTCCCGGATTATGATCTTATGGAAATTTGGTATATACTATATAAAGCTTTAGTACTGTTTCCAATATTTCTGCATACCAACTTCCGGTTTGTGACTTCCGGTTAAAACGATTTTTTAAGGTATTTATCTCTACTGTAGCCTACAATTACCGATCGATTTTCATGAAATATACGTTGGAAAAAGCTTCCAAGTAACATGAGAAAGATTTAATCAGTTTTTGGAGTACATTGGATAAAGGGTTGGGTAGTCCACCATACAACAGGTGATTTTTTGCACCATGCTTTTATGTTTTTTGGGAGCATACCACATTCGTTAGAGAATTATTTTTGATGTCAATTTGGAAAAAGATGCAAATATGTATGGCAAGGAACTGATTAATTTTTAAGCGATAGTGAACAAAGTGGTGGGGGGGTCCCCCGAGCACCTGTTTTTTTTAAAGCTCAATAACAACTGTACCTGATAATCGAATTAGATGAAACTTGGTACATAAACATTTAGTACGGTTCACAACAGTTCTGCATCCCAACTTCCGGTTTGTTACTTCCGGTAAAAAAATTTTTTTGTAATTTTTTGAAGTTTTTTCAGTGTCCTTATTTATGCACACTACACTACAGCCTACCCCTACAATGATGAAGTGATGATGATGAAACTTATGAAAAAAATTTCAATTAGTGTGAGAGGATAATTATCATCTTTTGGGACACATTGATAAAATTGGCGGAGGGTCTACCATACAACTGTTGACTTTTCACACTTTGTTTTTAAAGTTTGTTGGGAGCACACAGACTTCATTCATTAATCAATTTTGATGACACTATGAAAAAAGATGGAGACTTAAATGACAATGAACTGATTAGGTTTTGGACAATATTGTGATAAGAAGTTTGGGGCTGCCGAACACACGTTTATTGTGTTGTCCTGCCTTTCTTTATTTGTTTAAACCTTTTTTTTTATAAAAAACACTTTTATTTTTTTTGATTTTGTTATCTTCATTTTTATAAAAAAACCTTTCAACAAGAAAGATCACTATATGATAACAAATGGTCACTTAAACAATTATTTATTTTCATTATTATTAAATTATTTTAATATTATTAATTAATTTAATTCCTTTTACACTTTGATGTTAAGTGTTTGCGGTGCTTTACTAGACTGCCGTTTTGACTTTCTGTTGACATTTTCCACACTTTTAGTTAATTACATAGTTTGCAAAAAATGTCAATATAATTTGAGTTTCCTTTCAACAGTTGAGTTTCCTTACAATACAGCTTAATTAATTGCAATTTGCTTACAGAATTATTTTAGTTAATTAATTACAGTGACGTGGTAACCATGGTTATGGATAAGAGTCGCTCCATAACAAACCTCCCCCCTTAGGAAAAAAAATAAAGTTGAAAAAAAAATAAAGCTCCCGTGCACACTCTCTAAGCACACTCTCTGTTTTTTTCTTATTTATTTCCATTTATTTTTCAATTAAATTATTTAACAATTAATATAAACATAAAATTATAAAATATTGATGTGTAAAATTATAAACTTTATAAAATTTAATATAAACAAAAATTTATGTAAGAATATAAAATTTAAGCTTGATTAAGTTTGAGGTTAGGCGATATATAGCCGAGTGTGTTAAAACACTAGTTTATACATCGTTAGGGTCGACGGTTCAAATCCAGTAAAGTCCAATGTGGATTTGCTGCATTAGAATTACAGAGCCGATTTAGATGTTAAGTATTGGTGATGGGTAGTTCATAAGTTAGTTCCTCACCAGCTAAACCATTTAGTTAAGTAAAAAGAAAAAAAGTTTGAGGTTGACTACGGTTGGTTGAAGTATTTATCTCTGTAAATATAAAATTTATTTCATAATTTGTTTTAAATGAATTTTATTAGTTTTAGGCAACGATGTATATTAAACATAAAACTTTTTGTAAAATTACAAGCAAATTTTATCTTTGTTTAAAAATTTATTTCAAAAATAACACGAAACAACGTAAAGCAAACAACAATACTTAGCCGGAAAATTAAAACAGATCAGAAAGTAATATAATTTAGTGAAACGATGATACACGCAGAAAACTACTCAACCTCTCCATTTTGGCGTTACTAGGCCCTTGCCCATTTCATTTGATGATTACCACATACACTTGTTTTTGTTGAAAATTACTACAATTAATTTAGGTTACTTGTTGCCAGCAATTATTGTAGTGTATTCGCATCGCAGTGGGACTTCAAAATATTTACACTAAAATTGAGGAAATTACTCAGCACACATTTTAAAATGATGATTTAGCAATAAAAATGTGTGACAATTCTAATTAAATTAATGGAAATAACTTTAAAAAATATTTAAAAACCCGATTTGTGTGATATTATAGCTAGAAAAAAATCTAAAATAGTGGGAACTTCAACATACACTAAAATAAATGTATTTTACAAATTAAAGTTGTGAAAAGTAGCTAAGTAGGGAAATTTCACATTTTTAGAACGAATTTCAAATAAAAGATTGTAAATTAGTGATAATATCAATTAATTTTTTTTCAATATATTTTATAATGGGCTATTATTTTGAAAACGTACATCGAAAAAAAACAACTATTTTTTAAAAATCTGAAATTTTGATATATTGTTGGAATTGATGAAAGGAAAAAAGTGATTGCTGCCTTTATTTTTTGTGTACTCTGAATCGGAGTTATGCGCGGTTGAATTTTTGAGGCTTTTCACGAAGTTTTGGTAATGGTGTCAATGTTTTGTGAATAGGTGCCACAAATTTCATCCGACTTAAGTATATTTTTGCAAGTAAAAAGGAAAATAATTGAATAATTGCAATAAGTAAGTTTAAAATTAATAACTTTTCTCTTTTCCGAAAATAATTGAATAATTGCAATAAGTAAGTTTAAAATTAATAACTTTTCTCTTTTCCGCGGCGGCGCGTAAAACCTTGGTTTACTTCAAAGCTCATATCTCAAAAAACCACCTTTTTTGTTTTTCACAAATTTTAAAGTAAACATATGCAGCTATGAAATTGAGAAATAAAAAGTCCGCAATTCAATCAATATGGATTTTTACTTACGATTTTTTAAAGTTTGGTATATGAAAAATTCACATGTGTTGTTTTATTAAGTTAATAATCCTGTACTAAAAGTGGATCTAATAAATTAAACATTTCATATTTTAACACCTGCTATAAATTTGAACCATTTTCTGTGCGGTTAAATGGGTAAAAACTTATTAGAAAAAATTAAGTTAAGTGGTAAAATAAAGGAATTTAAATTATTAAAAGGGTCTGTAAAATGTTTATTCATTTTAAAAATGTCTATTCAGCCCCTTTTTACTAATTCAAATCTCATTTGAGAAATTTTAACATTTAAAATTTCTAATGACGCCCACAAACGTTTTTTGGAACAAATTATGCTTGCATCCAATCAAAATATATTAAATTGTACCTACCTAATTTTACCTGATTCTACCTATGTCAAAACTATTTAAAGGGTATATATATATTGATGTGATTGCCTTATATCAATTATATTCAAAAATATTTAGAAGACCAAACGTTTAGAAAAGATCATAATAGAAATGCCTTTCAAATCGTGCTGCAACTTGTAAGGTCTCAAAATTCATACGCGGACATCAAAAAATGTGAAACTGGTCACACCAGCTGTTATTCAAAAAGCTGCAACCTTAAATTTTACTTTGCGTGATGACCAGTTTATATGTGAAACATGTCGCACTTATATCTATAAAAATAAGGTAAATTTAATTATTTTATTAAAATGAATGAAAATTTATATGCAACTAATATTTTCTATAGCAGCTTCATGTTCGGAAACTATCGATAGTGAAATTATTTCTATAAATCAGGATGTTGAAAATGTTCCAACGAACGAAAATATTCAAATACCTCCAGCATCTTTAGATTCATCACCAGAGTTTCTGTTGATATAGTATTGATCATCACCAGTTTCGGTTGATATAGATCTCCACCAGTGTGTAGTAGTTCAGGAACTTAATGACACTTTAGAAGATATTAACAATGTTCTTGGAAGGTTAGCCGAATCTCCTATCAAACAAAATCATATTACAACAGGAAGTTATAAAAAAATTGCAAGTGTCATATCGGCAATAAGTCAAAGAATATTTCAAGTAGATTTAGTTAAAGTGTTATCACCAAACGAGGAATGTGAATATACATCATGGCTTATGAATCTTAAAAAAGAATTTAAAAATTTTCAAAACAAGTGTTTTTGTTGACAACTCTACCACGTAAATTTTGAACAAATCAACGTATCCAGGATGAATTTAATGCATCAAGACGACTGGTAGAATTTGCCATGGATCTGTTGGAAACAGTAGGTCCTTACAGTTGGCCTCAAAGCAAACAAGTGCACAGTTTGTCACAAAAGAAAGTAAAGAAAATTCAAACATACTTCTTAACAGAGGAAGTTAGTTGAACAATGCCTGGCCTTAAAGATGTTGTTACTATTACAGAAGAATCAACAAAAATTAGAAAATCAAAGTGGTTGGTGTTATGGACCCTCACCGACATCTACGAAATGTTCTTGGAAGAAAACCCAGATGTCAAAATCAGCTTCTCAAAGTTCACTACGTTGCGACCGAAGGAATGTATTTTAGCCGGACCTACCGGAACACACAATGTCTGTATATGCATGATACATGAAAATGTACGTATAATGTGTAAGCCGCTCTTCAATTTAGTAAAAAATGAAAAAGATCTGCTTAAAAAACTGAGTTGTTCTAATTATACAGTGGATTGTGCAACAAATATATGCAATGATTATAAAAATATCGTGGAAGCTTATACAGAAACAATTTTGGGATCTCTTGAATTTTACGAAGAAATACATTATGAGAAATGGTTAATGCAAGATAGATATTTACTAGAACGCATGAAAAAAAATAAGGAACAATTTGTTTCGAGAAAATATTACAAAATCACAAATTCATATTTATTTCAAAATTCCAAAAATATTGTAAAAATTAAAAAAAATCAAACTTTTTTCAAAATTCTAAAAATATTCTAATAATTATTACAAAATCAAAGATAAAAAACTTTTTTCAAAATTCTAAAAACATTGTTAAATTATTACAAAATCAAAAATACTAACTTTTTTCATAATTCCAAAAATTCTTAGAACTTCAAACTTTTTCCAAAATTCTAAGAATATTGCAAAAATTATAACAATATCAATAATTGAATTTCTAAAAATATTGCAAAAATTATAACAAAATCAAAAATTAAAACTGTTTTCAAAATTCCAAAAATATTCCAAAAAATAGAATAAAATAAAATATTTAAACTTTTTCTAAATTTAATAATATTCCAAAAATTCTTAAAAATTCAAACTTTTCCAAAATTCTAAAAATATTACAAAAATTATTACAAAATTAAAAATCCAAACTTTTTTCAAAATTCCAAAAATATTTCAAAAACCTTGTTATAGTTTTTGAAATATTTTTGGAACTTTAAAAAAAATTTGTATATTTGATTTTGTTCTTCTTTGATTCTTCAAAAATTTTCTTTGTCCATTTTCAATTTCAATTACATTTCCGTCATAAAAACAGCAACATTTTTTTCTTTCAAAAAATTGGTTAAAAAAATAAATGAAATCATTTTTTGACACACTTGACATTATTGTTTTGACAAACTTATAATGCTATAATTCTCTATAATAATAATAAAATTTTATGTCATACAAATAATTAGTTTTATTTTTTTCCAAAAAATTAGGTAAAAAAATAAATAAAAATCTTTCTTTTGACACACTTGACAACATTTTTTTGACATAGTTATGATGTCATAATTCTCAATAATAATAATAAAATTTTATGTCATATAAATAATTAATTTTAATTTTTTCCAAAAAATTGGGTAAAAAATAAATAGAAATTTTTCTTTTGACACACTTGACAACATTTTTAAAGCTATAATAAAATATGGAGGGGCTGAAATATCACAGCTCTGAGATATCAAGACTTCGGTCTGGGTTAAGGATTTTGATATAGTTTTCGGCAAAAATCTTTTATGAGGACATGGTTTTTAGTTTTGGTCAGCGATGTATATCAAACATAACTCTTTGTGAAAGTACATGTATTTTTATCTCTGTTTAGAAATTTATTACAAAACTAACACGAAACATCAATACGATGCCGGAAAATTATAACAGTGCTACGATTATGGAGTTTTCCAATTGTAAAAAATCTCACAAATTGTGACGTCAATTTGTTTATGAATACGCATAATTTTTTAATGCATACAATTAAAAATTCGAAATTGTCAATTTTGAATATCGAATAACGAGCGGTGCCTTTCGTATAAAGTTTTATTGACGAAATAATTTTTTAAATAATTTTTATTGACGAAATAATTTCGTATTTTTAAATTCACAATTTGCCATAATCGCAGCACAGATTATAAATTAACACAATTTAGTGAAAAGATGATACACTCAGCCAACTACTCAAAAACCTTTCCATTTAGCGTTTCGAGAAAATATTACAAAATCACAAATTCATATTTCTTTCAAAATTCTAAAAATATTGTAAAAATTAAATAAAATCAAACTTTTTTCAAAATTCCAAAAATATTCCAAAAATTAGAATAAAATGAAATATTTAAACTTTTTTTAAATTCCAATAATATTCCAAAAGTTCTTAAAAATTCAAACTTTTCTAAAATTCTAAAAATATTGCAAAAATTATTACAAAATCAAAAATTGAAACTTTTTTCAAAAGTCCAAAAATTATAGTAAAATCAAAAATTTAAAATTTTTCAAAATTTTAAAAATATTCCAAAAATTCTTACAAAATCAAAACTTAAAACTTTTTCCAAAATTCTAAAAATATTGCAAAAATTATTACAAAATCATTAATACAAACTTTTTTCAAAATTCCAAAAATGTTTCAAAAACTATAACAAATTCAAAAATGTTCATGTCCAATTTCATTTTCAATTATATTTACGTCATAAAAGCAGCTACATTTTTTTTCCAAAAAATTGGCTAAAAAAATAAATGAAATCATTTTTTGATACACTTGACAATATTTTTTTGACAAACTTATAATGCCATAATTCTCTATAATAATAATAAAATTTCATGTCGTACAAATAATTAATTTTATTTTTTTCCAAAAAATTGGGTAAAAAAATAAATAAAAATCTTTCATTTGACACACTTGACACCATTTTTTTGACAAACTTATAATGCCATAATTCTCAAAAATAATAATAAAATTTCATTTCAAACAAATAATTAATTTTATTTTTTTCCAAAAAATTGGGTGAAAAACTAAATAAAAATCTTTCTGTTGAGTTTTGACTCAACATTTTTTTGACAAACTTATAATGCCATAATTCTCAATAATAATAATAAAATTTCATTTCAAACAAATAATTAATTTAATTTTTTTCAAAAAATTGGGTAAAAAAATAAATAAAAATCTTTCTTTTGACACACTTAACAACTTTTTTTTGACAAACTCTTAATGCAATAATCTAGTTTTTGATCTCACATACCAATCCCTACCATCAATCTAAATTCAATGTTCCTACTCGTAATCACTTAAAATGAACGTTTTCAAAGCCAAAAATATGAACATTTGCTGTTTTTGACACACTTAATGATTTTTTTGACACACTTCCGGTACAGTTATTGAACACAGCGTTCTTTCGGACCTGTCCCTTGTGTATGACAATAAATGATAACAACTTTTTTAATTGGATAATGAAATTTTGAATTTAAGGGTTGCTTTGATAAAAAATTCAATTTTTTATAGAATTTAAACAAAAACAAATCCTTTTTCCTTTTTTGGACGTTACTATGACAATTAAATATATGTTAAAAAGTGACATTTTAAGGCCGCAAATCACAGTAATAAAGTAACACTGTAATGTGTAGGCGAATAAAAAAGTTTTTTAAACAACGCAACCATGAAAAAATAGAATAAGAATTTTTAATATTATGATGGATTTCTAATTTTATAATTTAAAGTAAATATTGATTATATATCACGGTTCGCCTACCATAAGTTTAAATAAAAAGTCAACCAACATGAAATATTTTTTCATAGCAGTCTTCTTTGGGTCGAATAGAACAAAACTCAACCGTTTTTTAAATAGGTTGGCGGATTTTTGATCGATTTTACCTCGATTTCGCAGCTTAGGCTAAAATTTTTTTTTGTGAAATTGACCAAATTTCACTGGAAAACTTAAAACGAATTACATTAGGACTGCCGAACGCCCCAAACGTTTCAAAATACCCAAATGTCCCATTAAAAAATTTCAAAAAAAAATTAAAATATCGTTTTTTTCTACTTTTTATACCAATTTTTTTCACTTCAATTTTTTTCAGTCCTAATTCGTTTTAAGTTTTCCAGTGAAATTTGGGCAATTTCATAAAAAAAAATTTTAGCCTAAGTTGCGAAATCGAGGTAAAATCGGTCAAAAATCCGTTTTTGCGAGATATCTCGAAATCCCCAACGACAACCTACATATTTCAAAAACGGTTGAGTTTTGTTCTATTCGACCCAAAGAAGACTGCTATGAAAAAATATTTCATGTTGGTTGACTTTTTATTTAAACTCATGGTAGGCGAACCGTGATATACATATACTATCATACAAAATATTGCATTTCCTACGTGAGATAAAAACGTTTTTCGTACGTTAACATGTCTCACTCGACGCTAGCGCGTCTCGTGAACAAATGTTTACTCGCGAAAAAAACAATGTTTATTCTCTTCCATTTAATTATATCAGCTTTATTTGTATGTTTTTTCGATAATAATAGTATGTATTATTGTATTGTTTTCTAACATATAGCCTAATGAGCTTAACCTATTGTTTAATGAAAAATTTCCTATAAAAAAATTATCATTATTCAATTGGTATGATTCCAATTGGTCAAATTGTTTTGATTTCATTAAAATTATTTGCAAATTTTAATCACAATTGCTTTGATAAGTTTTGTTCAAAAATCAAATTTTAATTTAAATTCTCTTATTTCGTTTAGTTGAACTTGGTTGATTGTATGAGAAGGGCGTTTTTTATCATCAGGGTTTTTTTATTAAGAAATTTGATTTATCAATTAAAACAATAAAGATTTATTGTTTTAATTGAAGAAAATGTTTTTATTTTTTATAATACACAAACAATTCTTTGTCAGAGAATAAAGTATTGTAATCGATTCGTGAATAATGAATTTTATTCTCGCGCAAATCAAAATTCTCGCTCGTGCCTCACTCAAATTTTAAACTTTTGCTTGAGAATAAACTACTTCATTATTCACTCATTGATTAAACTACTATTTCATCTCTGGTAGGAAATTATACTTTTTTGTAATGGTGATAGTTGAAAAAAGCAAAATTGTGCAAAAGTTGGATCAATTAAGAATGCAATTAATACATCAACAAGTGCCACATTCAACGCAATGTGGCACAAAGAAATTGTATATTGTCAGGATAGAGTTGAGATTAGTTTTATGCTTATTTCCAATATCTATCGAGCAGTAGAGATTTAAAAACTTTCTTGATTTGAGGAAACAACATCTCACCAATAAAAATAATAGAACTGCTGAACAGACCCCAAAGAAGTACTTTTCCTGCTACGTTCACGAAATCTTCATATTCGAATACATTTTCTTCTTCATTTTGTTCAGATAACTCGGTTGATTTTTTTTTCCAATAATCATACATGGTCTTGATTTTCCAATACTTTTCAAGACCGCTCTCAATTGATCTTTGATCCAACATCTGTATAACAGTGTTAATTGTTCGATTGCATAGTGATGAATGAAGTGATGCATAATTGACTAATTTCACTTGTTTCATTTTGTAAAAAAGCTTCTTTCGTCCAATAAAGTTATGGACTGATTTTAGAAATGTATCAGCTTCTTCCGTTTTCATTAAAAATGCATAATTTTGATAGTCGTTTGATAAAATTTTTTGGTAGATTGTGTTATCAAATTCAAAATCAAGTCTAAACGAAAAATGGTAGTAAGTACAAAGTCTTATGTAATTGGTAATATCAGTACTGGAAATGGTTTTATTTGACTTTTTCAGTTCATCAATTGTATGCATTTCTGGTTCATATTGTGGTGTTATTAAATTTGTGATCATAAAATTTTGGTAAATTGTTGCAAACGTAAAACTGATCCATAGTATTCCCATAACAATTACTTTTTCCAACTTAAAATCAAATTTTTGCCATAATCCAACCATAATTGATGATTTGAATAAATCGAGGCTCATCATTGTGATCGATCTGTTAAGATTTAATTTAAGTTTGAAAAGATACCATACTACAGCAAGTGTCACAATTGAAACTAAATAAAGTACAATTGATTCTCTTGAAAATGAGCTAAATGATTCGAAAACGAATTATTTCTTATGATTTTTGGTATCAGAACGACAAACGTTGAATCTCGATATGGATATGCAGATGCAACATTGTTATGATTAAATCCATTTATATACTTTTGCTTATTGATCAAAAAATCTGCCGTGCAGTTTTCCAGTTTGTGCTCCTCAAGTATAAAAGAATAAACTGAGAATTTTATTATAATATTTGCTCGTTCAATTTCGCTCGAATTCCTTTTAGCTCATTACCAACTATAAAAACTTCCATAAAATCTTCATAATACGCAACTCTTATTGGAACTCCAAAACGATTTATATGATGATCGTCGAACACTTTATATACGTCTGTTGAATTGTTGAGATTTTCTATTATAGACGGACGGTAAAAGTTAACCCTCGACTGTTGAACCTCCGATAATATTTTGTGTTTATAAATAAGTATAAAATGAAAGATCGCTTCATGAAATAATAGATTAATAAATTCATCTAGCGTCGCAAGATTTTTGATTTCAAACATGATTACAAAAATTAATTTAGATCGTTTGATGTGAATGTTTTCTGCAACTTGATTGATGCAAAAATAAAAGTTTTCTTCATTTTCTAGCAGAATAATGAATCCCGGTTTTCTTTGAGTAAAGTTTACAAAGTCTATTAAATTGTGATACGTTGAAGTTAGTATAAAAACATTATTATTGAGTTTAGTATGCAGCAAATCTACAAAATCTCTATCATCCATAGTTTGATTAGATATCAGGTAAATGTTATGATTTGATGAATTTCCGTCATTGTTGATATTGTTTGCCAGTTTCGTGGCCACTTCTTTTAGGATCACATTTTGATTAATAACTAACATAGATTTACATATTTGAACGAGAAAATAAATATACAATAGTATTTTTGCTTGCATTTCATATAAATATTGTTTGACAACTGTCTTAACATTTAAAGACAATATCAGTGTTCGTGCTGTTATTGATTGTATGATATATTAATATTTAATTTTTAGTAGCTTAAATTATAGAATCGTTTTAATATAAGCCAATTTAGAATCACATTTATAATACAAAGTTGGTTAAATCAGATAACTGTTATATTTTTATATATTGCTTAGAAACAATATTTTATAACATTATGTATATAGCACTTTGTTACTTTACGTAGAATATAGTAACAAGTGCTATATACATAATGTTATTTAAATACTTACGCCAATTGCCAACGGCAAGCAGTGTAAATTATAACAATGTTTTAGTTTTTACTTGTATACTGCGTTTAACCTTTAATCTACGTAAATAAATTTTAAGAATTGTATGAATTGACAAATGTTATGGACAAATGTAGCGGAAACACACATCAAATTAAATTAAACAAATTAATTAATTAAACAAATATTCATAAATAAATCCATTTTAAAGGTTTCATGAAAAATGTAAGTTTTTCTGCATTTATGTACTATATTCAGGTTTTTATAATTACAAGTTATTTTTATATTTTATAATTTTACCCTGAAATAAATAATTAAAGTAATGACTAATGACAACCTTATCTCGAAGTTGGCAGTTTATTATTCAAAAACAGAAAAAGTATTTGCAAACAATTTCACCGTGATTGAGACAACTACACGTTAACATTTTCCTGACAACAGAATGAGGTTTATTTAAAATATAAAGTGATATATCTAATGTAACAGTAGTTGAATAAAGTTAATAACTATTTCTATGAAAACAATTTTTTTTTAGCTTTTTTAGCCTTATATCATGAGTTTTTCATTTTAAAACTAAACTTGTAGTGAAGAGCTTCTTCGTGGCATAGCAACGAAGTGGCATAGCAGGTCATGCACCTGGATGAGATTTATTTAGCCCCAAGCTAGCTTCAGCCTATGGGGTCGAGAAAGGAATCCTGCTGCTCCATTACAAATAACAGGGTTGTACGCGTATTTCGAGACCAAATAAACGAATAGAAAAAAAACACAAGTGAAATGAGTAGACTCTGGCGACCCCCTTATGTGAAAGAACCTCGATCACCACGTCCAACCCCTACCATTCGCAGCACATATTCACACGTTCTCACACCTCATACACTCACAAACACACACATATACCCAGATACACACACAACGACCGATTATTCATATAAATACATAACTTTTCATCCACAGTCCGATTATTCTTTTCAATAATGCCATATATGTTACCAATGGGAGATTATAAACAACTAATTTGATTTGTTGAAGTGTAACTCACAAATATTTTTATTTTATTTTATTTTATTTTAAGACGATTACAAGACGGATTACAATCCAATTCATGCAATATGTATAATTTAATTTTTTGTTAGTTTTTAATATTATATTGTTACTATTATTATTATTTGTTTTTTATCTTTTTTACCTTGTTTTGTTTATTTAATTTTATTCTATTTAGTAAATTTCTTATTATATATTGGTTAGTTTATATCTGTTATGCATATTGATTAATTATATTTTGTTATTGTTATTGTTGTAGTTTTTTTCTTTTTTTTTATTTGCTTTTATATTTTATTCTATTATATATTATTTTATACCATTTTAAATTTTCAAATGTGAATCAAAGTGTGGGTGAAGGAATGAGGACTTGGTTGGTTAACAAGCTTATTTTTTTAAAATCATTTAATTTTGCTATATTAAAAATATCAATTTCGATGAATTTATTGCACTGCGTCATTAATCTATTTGATATACTGAAAAATTTGAAATTAGATTTACTGGCAGAAACATAAAAAGTTTTGGATATTCTGTTGTTACGACAAGGAACATTGAAATTGAATTTTGATAACAATTCAGAATAGTCAATTAGTGAATTGAATAGCTTGTATACAAAGATCAAATCAAAACGGGTTCTTCTTACAATGAATTTTTCCAGCTCTAAGTACTCCAAGTAAACTTGATAGTTAAACTTGTATGAGATGCCATGCAGAAAGCCACGATAAAATAAGTATCTGACAAACTTTTTTTGAATTCGTTCAAGTAGTGCAATATATTTTGCGTGATAAGGAAACCAAATAAGGGAGCCAAATCAAAATGACATCGAACTAAACTCTTGTATAACAACAGAATAGTGCGAAGAGAGAAGAAATCATTACAAGTTCGCAGCACAAATCCAAGAATTCTGTACATTCTATTGCTTAAGTCTTTGATATGTTCGGAAAAAGAAAATGTTGATGTAAATGTTATACCTAGATCGTTTATTTGATTGACTATTTCAAGTCTTGTACCATTTATAAAGTATTCGTTTACCAATGTTATCTTCTTTTGACCGAACACAGGCATTGATAAACATTTTTGTGTATTTAAAGAAAGGTTATTAAGTTTGCAATAATCATCAAACCTCGATAAATCATTTTGTAGAAGTACACTACACTCTTGTTTTGATTTTGTTTTTCGAAATATTTTGATATCATCAGCGAAAAGAAGAAAAGAGCTATTTTCAAAGCAATCACCAATATCATTGAGAAACAATATAAAAAGCAACGGCCCAAGATGAGAACCTTGTGGCACTCCGGATTTTACTTGTATTTTCTTCGAAACACACCCCTTAATGCATACCTGTTGACAGCGAGATCTTATGTAACTATCAATCCACTTCAATATTGAGCCATCAAAGCCAAGGTTTTTAAGTTTACAAATTAAAGTGTTATGGCAAACTCGGTCAAACGCCTTGGCAAAGTCAGTATAAATCACATCAACCTGTGTTCTTTTATCAAGAGCATTGACGACAAATTCAGAAAACAAGCACAGATTGGTATCAATCGATTTGCCTTTCACAAATCCATGCTGTTCGTTTATGATGAAAAACTGGCGTAAGTTTATGTGCTATTAATCTCTCAAAAAGTTTGGGGACTGGTGAAATGATTGAAATTGGACGATAATTTTCAATGTTATTTTTTGGTCCTTTTTTGTGAACCGGAGTTATAAGTGATTCTTTCCATTTTCGTGGAAAAATCCCTTGATGAAGTGAGGCATTGAATAAGATTGTCAATGGATTCGTTAAGTTCAATGCACAATGTCTTAAGAAAGTAATGGGGATGATATCGGAACCGGGATTTTTACTTATATCTAAATTAATCAGTTCACGGAAAACTTCGTTGAGTGTAATACGAATGTCTGACAAATGAACATTTAAAGCATCAGCTTTTACAGTAGGGATCGTACACGAAGTACTATTGGAAAAATTTGTTTTAAAAAATTCAGCAAATCCATCGACAATATCGAGTTTATTTTCTAATTTTGTTTTATTATACACCATCAATGACGGGTATTGTGAAGTAGCCTTTCTTTTATTGTTGACATGTTTCCAGAGGTACTTAGAACTAGAACAAATACTATTTTGAGTTTTAATTATATATGTTTCATAATCAGTTTTGATTCGGTGCTTCAATTCGCGTCTGGCTTTCGAGAAGTTAGATAGATCAACAGGACAACCAAACCTTTTATATTTTTTGTGCAACTTTATTTTGGTCTTATATATTGAAATGGTTTCTTTAGAGAACCACACAGAAAAATGTTTTAATGGTTTTAACTTCATAACTGGTACAAATTCATCTAAGATATGGAAAATAAGCTTGTATAATTTTGAAATAGAATCATCAAGGTTTATATTGTTTAAAATAAATGAATCGATATAACAATTATTAATATTACAAATTTTAGATTGAGCGTCACAAACGGTAGTAAAAATTGAATTAAAATCATAGGAATCTAAAAAATCATTTACTAAACTAAAGTCAAAATTATTAAAATTATATTTTTTGGTTGTGTCAATAAAACTAGACTGAGAATTTGTTGATATTAAAAAACTTACATCTAACGGTGGATGGTGTGGATCTTCTTCAACCAGTTTGTTTGCACTTTTCGAAACATCCAATTTAAAGTTGCTGCAGATAAAGTCCAATATACGGTGGTTTTTGTTTAAAACAGATGAAAATTGATCAAATCCACAAAAGTTTAAAGTTTCTAGGAAAAGCGAACTCTTTTTATTGAAGCCTGTATATACAATACCATTGGCATCAAACAGATTTGGGATGTTATAATCTCCTCGCAAAATAATTCTGTCATCGGGAAACTGAATATTAATTGCTTCTATTTGCTTAAGATGATGCTCCATCTTATCGATATTTATGTTAGGTTCAAGATAGCACACACATATGTGAATTGTTGATTCGTTAGTATTCAGAGTTATCCAAATATCTTCAGTGACATAATTCCATTCAAAGGACGGTTTAAAACTTTTGAACGTAGAACTTTTAATGGCAATAGGTGGTGGTGTACTTCCTTTTTGATTACATGATTCGTAAGCTCGATCTCGACGAAAAACTTCATATCGGTCGTCAAATAGTTCTGAGCTTGAGATCGAATCATTAAGCCATGTTTCAGATAAACAAATTATACCACTGTCCTGTGAAAGTAAACTTAGATAAAATTTCTTGCATTTGCTTCTAAGTCCTTGGCAATTTTGATAATATAGTGTAAGTAACCTTTCCATCGTATGTGTTGATTATATTAATTGTGCTTATGGAATAATAATGATATATCAAAAACAATTAATTGAATTAATTTATCTAAGCTGGTCGTTTCGGATTTATCACATAAGTTTTGACTGTTTATGTTTAATTTTGCTAATAAATTATTGACATTTTTTTTTGTAGCAGCTGCATTTTTTTTTCGTTAAACTTCCATTATCATTATTTGTGCTATCAGGAACCTTGTAACGGAAATAACTTAATCTTGTTATCCACTCAAAACACATATTAAATCTCACCATTAGTTATCATTTCCGTTTTTGTCCTTCATATTTTCCAACAATAGATTATTGCTAATAAATGGCTAAATCACATAAAATAATGCACTAATGAAAATTTAAATAAAAAAAAAACATATAAATATTATGTGTCTACTCCTACCATGCCAATTTACAACCTGCAGATTTATTTACGGAAAGAAACAATAATCAAGGCTTTATAGGTGCATTCACCCACACATACACATCCCGTGCATATACGCACATGTACCCGCACTCACGCACCCATTCATACATACATACATACACACCCTCACATATATTTATTAAAAAATGACTCACCCCATAGCTTGTCCAGATCCCACTCCCGTAGTTCAATTTAGTCACTCATCCCCATTCAGTTCATAGATTGGTAAGTTCAGCAATCCGGATCACGACGACGTTGTAAAAATTGTTACAATCCAACTGGTTGATGATAGCAGTGATTTTCTTCTTTTCCTTTTTTGCTGGAAATGTATCGAAATACTCAGCAGGTATGCTGATGACAACGTGTAGCCACACCCCAAAAAATTGCTACCCCGGAAATGTATCTAGATAGTCGGCACACTGGCTGCAATCGTAGCAGGCGGTAAGGTATCTGATGTTAATTATAATTTACCTTCCCGACTTATTCACTTGGTCTCTGCACCCCAATGCAAGGGTTAACACCGAGATATCACAAAGATTCGGGTGTAGATATAAGCATTACTGCATTATCACATCTATTTGAAACATTATCTCAACAAGCAATTTATAAATTTATTTCAGACTTTTATTAGGTAACAGTTTTTTTTTGGATAAATTTTGTTTTATTTTTCACATATATTGGTAACTTAAAATACCCCAGAGTTTAAATAATTTTTTTTTTAAGATTACAACTATCATTTATCACAGTTCAAAAAAATTCAGCTATTATCACAGCTTTCCACATACGATTAATATTTACGATTAATACGATTAATATTTACCATTATATTTTAATTTAGTCTATGGTTTAGTTTCATCGGTTTTAATATTATTATTAAGTAAAATATTACACAAAAAAAATTCCACGTATAGACGTCAATCAAAGCAAAAATCAAAAACGGATGCTATTATCACAGCTTTTCAACACTAGTTTCACAAAAAAATTACAATTGATATTTACCATTATTTTACAATTTATTCTATGGTGTCGTATTTTTGGTTATTTTATTATCATTAATTGAAATATTACACAACAAAGAATTCTACGTATTGACGTCCACCAAAGCAAATACCAAAAAAAGCTGTCCACTGTTAGACATCAAGTCGAATAATAATCAATTCTTATGTTTGTAATTTAACTAATACGGCACAAACATATAAATTTTTTTTCTAAATTGAACTCGTAAATTAATTTAACTAAACAAATTGCACTAATTGAACTAGTTAAAATTTTAGATTTAATTAAAAATTGTTTTACTTAAATTTAAGAAACAAAAACGTGAATTCAAAAAGATTAATATATTTTGATATTCACGAGAGAATTGCAAAAAAGATATCAGAGGGACTTTATATCTTTAACCTCGTATTTATAGTTAAAATCACGCCGCCTGCAAACAAATAACAAAAAACAAATCGATAAACACGATAAATTGTTTATTGGATATTCTCGTTAAATATCTGTACCTACTCAAGAGTCTTCACTATTAACTTGTACTAAATTTGGAAAGGAATTATAAACAGAAATATCTATTACGAAATGATTTTAGGAAATTACATTTTATAAAATGAAGCAAAAGCAACTCCAAAGGTTCATGACAATACAATAACCGAGAAGTAACCCATTGATTGATTCTTCCTATCTTTTGGAAAATAGAGCGAATTCAAATTAGGGAAATTGCAGAACTGTTCATGACAAATTTTAAACGGACACTATTGTAGATGACGACTACGGATTGAGTACAAGAAACTATGTGTAAGGGAAACACGAAAACAACTATGAAAGTTTCTGTTAATGCAAATTCAATGCGTGTGGGAAAGTGGCTCGACTTTCAATTACGAAGTTTGAATTACACATTATTACAAACTATATTTTATTTTAATATAAATATTTCGTGTGATTGTCTCAACTAAATCGTTCTGTAACTGTACAATAATTGAAACAATTGTTGTATAGTTAGAGAACGTAAGAATTGTTGAAACAATTTCGTAGTTCTATTCACCATATTTTCCGGCACGGTGAGGTTGAGACAACTGAATTTCGATTGGAAATAGAACATGTTTTTTTCAGTGTATAATTTTCGCACCAGCGTTAAGAGAATATGAACATATTTAAGTTCTAATTTTCAAAAAAAAAAAAAAAAAACAAGTACACGAAACATAAATTAAACTTAAGTTAATACTGTAGTGCCAATGATTATAGCAACACTACTGTATGATAAATTGTAGTGCAATATTATAGCGTAACACTACTTTTTATTTGTGTTCCAAGATGTGGTGCCACTACTATTTACACACTACCAAAACGTTGTGGCGTTATTGTTGTACTAACTAGTATGATGGGCTATATCTACGTTGACACTAGTAGTTTTGTATAGAGCACTTAAAACATTGGACTTAGATTCACGAAAAACTCACTTAATATCCGGAACTTGAATTTTATCTCAATTTTATTATTAAAAGATTGTACTTTTTTTATATTTATATACACCGTTTTTTATTAGTTGCACTCTATAATAATTATAATTTATTTAAATCTACAGTTTGTAAATATTTAGTTATAGATTAGTTTAGTTATAGATTAGTTTAGTTATAGATTAGATTGATTGACTTTATTGATTAGTCTGAAATGACTGTTAAATTGATTTAGTGTAAAAACTGTTTTTAAATTAACTATTACATAGCTACAAAACGACTGTATTGATTTGAATTTTAAAACGATTCTGTTAACTGTGTGAACAATGACTGCTTAATTGTTAATCAAAATATTTCTTTTGTAATTTTAAATTGATTACGTTTTGAAATTGATTTTTAAAATATGGAGGGGCTGAAATCTCACAGCTCTGAGATATCAAGACTTCGGTCTGGGTAAAGGATTTTGATATAGTTTTCGGCAAAAAACTTTCACGAGGACATGGTTTTTAGTTTTGGGCAGCGATGTATATCAAACATAACTCTTTGTTAAAGTACAAGTATATTTTATACCTGTTTAAAAGTTTATACAAAACTAACACGAAACATCAATACGTTGCCGGAAAATTATAATCACAATTTCAAAAATATGGTTAAATTAAATAAAATCAAACTTTTTCAAAATTCCAAAAATATTCCAATAATTAGAATGAAATCAAATATTTAAACTTTTTCTAAATTCCGATAATATGCCAAAAATTCTTAAAAATTCAAACTTTTCCAAAATTCTAAAAATATTGCAAAAACTATTAAAAAATCAAAAATTCAAACTTTTTTCAAAATTCCAAAACTTATAATAAAATCAAAAATTAAATTAAATTCTAAAAATATTCCAAAAATTCTTACAAAATCAAAAATTAAAACTTTTTCCGAAATTTTAAAAATATAGCAAAAATTATTACAAAATCAAAAATACAAACTTTTTCAAAATTCCAAAAATATTTCAAAAACTATAACAAATTCAAAAATTTCCATGTTCAGTTTCATTTTCAATTACATATACGGCATAAAAACAGCTACATTTTTTTTCCAAAAACTTTGGGTAAAAAATAAATGAAATCATTTTTTGACACAGTTGACAACATTTTTTTGACAATTTTATAATGCCATAATTCTCAATAATAATAACAAAATTTCATTTCGAGCAAACAATTTTATTTTTTCCAAAAAATCAGGTAAAAAATAAATAAAAATCTCTCTTTTGACACACTTGACAACATTTTTGGACAAACTTATAATGCCATAATTCTCAATAATAATAATGAAATTTCAATTCAAACAAACAATTTTATTTTTTTCCAAAAAGTTGGGTAAAAAAATAAATAAAAATCTTTCTTTTGACACACTTGACAACATTTTTTTGACAAACTTATAATGCCATAATTCTCAATAATAATAATAAAACCGAAGTAGTTTCATTTCAAACAAACAATTTTTTTTCCAAAAAATTGGGTAAAAAAATAAATAAAAATCTTTCTTTTGACACACTTGACAACATTTTTTTGACAAACTTATAATGCCATAATTCTCAATAATAATAATAAAATTTCATTTCCAACAAACAGTTAATTTTATTTTTTTTTTCCATAAAATTAGGTAAAAAACTAAATAAAAATCTTTCTTTTGACACACTTGACAACATTTTTTTGACAAACTTATAATGCAATAATCTAGTTTTTGATCTCACATACCAATCCCGACCATCAAGATTTCTCCAAATTTAATGTTCCTACTCGTAATCATTTAAAATGAGCGTTTTTTAAGCCAAAAATATGAAAATTTGCTATTTTTGACACACATAATGATTTTTTTGACACACTTCCGGTACAGTTATCCAACACAGCGTCCTTTCGGACCTGTGCCTTGTGAATACCTATTTTTAGAAAAAAAAATTTTGAAATCCCTCCAGCCGTTTTCCCTGCAGCGTAGGTAATGACGGACGGCCGGCCTACAGACAGACACACATTTTTTTTTTTTTGCTTTTTAGAATCAGCTGGTCCTAAAACGTCGAGAAATGCCAAAAAAAGTGGGGGTAAGAATTTGACTTTAAGCTCATGAGCTCATGAATGTAATACTTAGGTCTTTCAGACCGAAGTAATTGATATTTATTATTAATTGGTATTGCAATGAAAACGACCCACTGACCATATTTTAGTTTTTTGTTATTTAAAAATTATGTAATATAATTTCGCGAATTTAGCGCTTATTTTAATTTTAATTTAAATAAAGATTTTGGTTATTATCGCGGAAATATTGTTTTAATAAAATTGGAATAAATGTACGGTTGTGAAATTTCGATATATAATTGAGAACGATTGAAAATGGAAAACTAGAGTTTAGGTCAGTGTTGCGTTTTTGTTGGACTATTTATTTTGAATGTATATTTGGATATTGAGGAATGTTATTAATTAATTTGGAATATTCAGAGATACTAGATTCGAAATTTATAAGAATGTTAGCGAGATGTTAGTTTGGGAGTTTAGGTGTTTGGATATTTGTTTGCAGATACTACTTACCTCCCTCCCACGGAAAAAATTTTGTGTTTATCGTTAAAGGAATTAAAAGGAAAGCTAGGTAGAATAGTTAAAGATAAACATAACATTTTACCAAGGTATGTATAAAAAAAAGACTTGCTATTACAAAAAGGATTAGAATAGTGATTTGATAAGAGAGATAGTACAAATATACCTGTCATTATTATTTTAAAAAAAACGAAAAAGAAAACAAGTATGTTTACTAGAATTCCGCTGAGAGATTGTAATAGTTTTAATAATAAAACAAACAATTTGGATCAAGAATTCTGGATTTGTTTGTAAATCAAGTTAAATTGGGATACTTCAATAATTTTATAAAGATAAAAATTTTAAAATATGACGCTTAGAACTTTTGGTGGCGTTTAATTGCTATGCTCTTTATTTTTGTTGTGGTAAAAAGATGATACAGAGTAATGGGTAGAAGCAATGTTAATGATAATTAGTGAGTTAAAGATATTCGGATCGTTTAGAAGGTTGTTTAAGAAAATTCAAAATTCGTACATGGGTCAATTAGAAAGGCTAATATAAAATATTCATAATTAATGTAAGCAGTAAAGGTATTCTGTGAATATAATCTCAACTTAATAGAAACAGAAATGCTAATTTTGATTTTTGTTTTGATTTTAAAATTTGTTTGATAGGTTTTAAGAGCTAATTATTGTACGTTAAGTCGTGAACTGATGATATTGTTATTATGATAAAATTGCTAAATCTAGTATGATAAATCTTATATTAAACGTTCAAATAGATATTGCGTTAGCTAGTATTGATTAAAAATAGTATTAATACGTAGATTATGAATTACTTAAAAATAATATAGTTTCCGGAGTTATCGATTTTATATTTATCGTATTTATAGTAATAGAACTATTCTGGTTTAGTAAATCCCGATTTGCCGTTTTCTTTGTAATTGTGAAAATTAATCAATACGTGGTAAGCCGTAATTAAATATTGATTAAATAAGAAATTAATATTTGAAATACAAAGACTTAAAAATGTATACCTTAATATTAAATGTTTCTCCAAGTCTAAAAATATGAACATATGACCATTGATTCTTATCTTATTGATTTTTCTTTTGTTTGTTTAAATGATCTTAATTAAGTAAAGAAAAAAAAAAAAATTTAGTAAAATTCAAAATCTTTTATAAAAAATTGCATACGGTTCTTATTAAAAAAAATGATTGCCGACTTATTACTGTATAATTATATAAATTTTAAAAATGAAATTGGAGATTTTTTAAACGACCTTAATTAATTGGAGATGCCATATTTATATTATGTATGATAAATTTGATGAACTTGAAAATGTAAATTGCAAATATGTTAATTGTTTTTATGTATTCATTATGTATTTTAAAAATGTTTTTTTTTCTTTTTATTTAGATTAAATGCATTTTGTTTTTGTTTCCTATGTTTTGATGTAGGTCAAATTCTTTTTGTTTTGATATTAGGATTATTTGTTTATTATTATTGTAAAACTATTTCCAATGACAGAAATTTGTAAAAAAAAACGTTTTTAAAGAAATTGTTTTCATTTCGCAATATGTATTTCTGAATAATAAATTCAGTTATTCTTGTTTTATTATAAGAATAAAATGAGTTCAACAATTTTGCTTATTTGGAATTTTGCTAGTTTGATAATTACATAACGTAGAACTTGAAAAAGAAAAAGGTTTGTTATGAAATATGAAGTCTAAGTTATATAGTAAATTAAATTTGTCGTAAACTATTTGTTTTTGTTTCTGTTAAAAATTATGTTTTGATTGGAAAATTGATAGCTTGCGTATCTTAAAATTATTGTCTTAATATAATATGTATTTTATGGTAACGATTATTTAAGATTAATGATTTTAGAATTATTATTTCTATTGATTGTATTGATCCGAAATTGATTTGACAGTAAAATTATTATTTATTCGATTACTATTTTTCTTGTATATCGTATATGGCTTAGTATAAATTGTTTAGATTTGACTTATGGTTTAGGTTAGTATTAGGAATAGGTTGGTTTGATTGGCTTATGGTTTAAGTTAATATTAGGTTTAGGATAGGTTTGTTTGATTGACTTGTGGTTTAGGTTAGTGTTAGATTTAGACGGAATATAATAATATTGAAGAGCTGTAGTTTTTTAAAAGTGTGAACATTTCATCGTTAGTCAGTAATTTTGTGGACAAATTATTTCGAATTTGATTTACGTGTTTGACTAATGAATAAATATTGTCCTTAACAACATGTAATAGTTGATCGGTTGTGTAAAACTTTGCAATTAAGTTGAAAACTTCTTTGTCGTATATGTTTTTACGAGATGCTAGTACTAAAATATTTGAAAAACAGACCGGAAATTTTTGGAACAGATTTTCAAGTCAATTAACTGAATTAGACGAATACGAATGAAATTGTAATATATTGGTTATAATCGGAAGTGTAAGTTGTAAGGCAATAGTTTTCTTGACCTGAATACACGAAAGGCTAAGATATAGTAGAATTGATTTCAACAGTTTGGAAAGTTGCAATGGACAGTGTATCCAATTTTCAATACGTCTGGGTCTTTTTTGGTCGCTGTTGCTTACAGTAATTTTGTTATTAAAGTCATGGTAATTTATCGTAGCAGACTGGTTCAACGTTTTAATATTTTCGGTGTCGGAGTGGTAGGAATGGCTTGGTTGAAGCTTAATCGAATGTTGGTCGGTTTTATTTTTTCGAACTTTAATATTTGTGTTAATCGTTTTAGATATACTTCGGCGGCTTTGTAATTTGATATTTGGTTTTTTGTTTGACGATTTCTTTTCCACTACCATAGTTGAGGGCAAATATTGATTTTTCTTAGAACTGGTTGGGTTTTCTGATTTCAAGATTTTGTTTTTGTGACAAATAAAATTACTATGGCATTTTAATGTGGTCGTTGAAGGCAAATATTGATTTTTCTTAGAGCTGATTGGTGGTTTCTGTTTCTGGAATCTACTTTCGTTACGATTAGAATTAGTTTGGCATTTCAAAGTGGGAGTTTGTAGTTTATGGTGTGTATAATTTTAAGTGTTTTTTAATTTGGTAGGTATTGATGAAATTTGCGATGTGTTTGAAATTTTTATAGGAATGCATAAGTTTCGGGAAATTTTTTGTTTTAGAACTTCGGAATACAGAATTGGTGTGGAAATAATTTCTGATATACATTTTAATTTGTCTGGGTTATTGTCGGGCGTATTTGACCTAGTTTTGTTAGTCTGAAATTTTTGGCTACTATGTGTATCTGATAAAGATAACAGAGCATTTTCTGTAATATTGTTTACAAAGGATGTTGAATTGGGCTTTAAAATTTGAACGTTTTCTGTACGATTGTTTACGAAAAGGGTTGGATCGGGCTCTGTAATTTGAATTGGGTCAGTCGGAGTTTTCTGGATACTTTGAATGATTGATTTGGATAATAGAACTTTTTCTGTAAGATTGTTTACAAAGAGGATTGATTTTGGTTTTGCTTCGCATGAGCCGTTTGGCATTTTAGCAAATTTGTTATCATTTGTTTCGAGTTTATCTTTTAAGTTTGAATCCTGTGAACATGAAGAATTATCAGCAGAACCATGTGGAAGAATTGGAAGCAGACTTGATGCATTATTTTCTGAATTTAAATAATTTAGGTCGTCAGTGTTAATATTCAAAGACGGAATATCTGTATACGTGTCGGTAAAAGGGAAATTATTTGACAAGGAAGTACTAGACGGGTTAAAATGTAATGCAGATGCCGCACTTTTTTGTGCGGTTACTGATGCAGGCTCTATGTCAGAATTGTCCGATAAATTTAGTTTTGTGTTTTGTAAACAGTTTGAAAGTGGTGTCGGGGCTTCAGAATTTATATTGAAGTCTGACTTTGATATAATATTTGTATTTAAATCAGGTCGTTCTGTTCGAAAATTTGTATTGTTTGTATTGTTTTCTGATTGGTTACCAGGTTTTTTGGAAGGTGGCTGTGAGGGATATGAGAAATGTTGATCCATCATATGAGGTGGAATGTGAGGTAAACTACTGGAGTTACTATGAGTTGTTCTATAAGGATTAGGCATATTTTCTACTTGTGGTTGTGAATATGAATAAGAGGGTAAATAGGATTGTAGTTTTTCATGGTAGTCTGATACTGAAGGAAATGATGAATGTTGCGTAGATTTAGAAAGGTTTGGTTTAGGAATATTTGAAATTGCATGAGCAGCAGAAAACGATGGGAAAGATGGTATATCAGATGATAAAGGCAGTGGGGTAATGTGATCTACGTTTTGATTTTGTGGAATTATATTGTTATTCAGTAATGTCAGTTGAGAGGGTTTATCAGTTTTTGTTATACTTTGTGAAGGGGTGTATGTTGTATTTGAAGGTGGGTGGTTAAATAGAGGGAATCTAGGCAGATTATTAGCCATCTTTAATGCAAAGTTTGACGTTGTAGAGCTTAAACTTTTTGTGAGTTGAGCAAACGTATGGGCTGTTGTTCCCTCTAATTGCCTGGTGGAAGGTGGGAAGTAATTCCGTAATATGAATCCTAGTTCTTCGACTGATTTGAATGACTTGTCTTCAACGGCTAGGAGGGCTTTACCTGTGATACGTCTAACCAGTAATTGTGCAAAAACTATCTGATCTAGGACGTTCAATTTTAATGTAATTGTTGTAGCACGAAATAAAAAGCGTTCTATTTCCTCATCAATATCGTCGGCATCACCGTCTAGTTTTTCGACTATATAATTATATAAAATTACGATGTTTTTTAAAAAAATAATGACAAAAATTTGTAGTGATGTCATAAATAAAATATCGTAATTTTGTATGGTGATTTAACTTTTAGACGGGCTGTATCTCGAAGCCCGAGACATTTTGGGGGTAATGCTTGAACATTTTTTATCTTGTTTAAGCATAAACTCCCAAAAAAAATGTCAGAATGAGGGGTCTCTGGTTGTGAAGTGGTAACCATATTTGTATTTAATTAACTCGTATTTAACTATACTTATTGATTGCCCTTAAAGGTAAATCCACTGCATAGTAGTGAATATTTTTCATAAAAATAAATAAAAAACAATACAAAAATTATTGTCTGTTTCTAGTCCTAAGACTTTTTTCAAGTTTGTGTATTAGCTATCGTGCACGTAACTTTATACAGATATTTAGAAAACTCTTTAGCACTAGTAGAAGAATACAATATATCTATCTTACTCTTAACGATAAGCATTTAGTGTTAAAAGGAGGATGCACTAATCCACCAATTTCCAATCAGATTTATTTAGCAATTTGGTACACAATAATCATCAGAACCAGCAAAAAAACACTTATTTCAAGCTTACAACAATTGTCACTTGATCGTATATCGATTTTTTAATCATTGACTACTCAAATACCATACCAACTACTCAAATACCATTTAGCGTTCCGAGAAATTATTACAAAATCACAAATTCGGATTTCTTTCAAAAATCCAAAAATATTGTAAAAACTAAATAAAATCAAACAATTTTCAAAATTATAAAAATATTCCAAAAATTCTTACAAAATCAAAAATTGAAACTTTTTTCAAAATTCTAAAAATATATATATAACATTGACAAATTCAAAAATTCTATTACTTCGGTCTGAAAGACCTAAGTATTACATTCATGAGCTCAAAGTCAAATTCTTACCCCCACTTTTTTTGACATTTCTCGACGTTTTAGGACCTCCTGATTCCAAAAAAGCAAAAAAAAAAATGTATGTCTGTCTGCCGGCCGGCCAGCCGGCCGGCCGTCATTACCTACGCTGCAAGGAAAACCGATGGAGGGATTTCAAAAATTTTTTTTTCTAAAAATAGGTATTCACAAGGGGCAGGTCCGAAAGGACGCTGTGTTCGATAACTGTACCGGAAGTGTGTCAAAAAAATCATTATGTGTGTCAAAAATAGCAAATTTTCGTATTTTTGGCTTAAAAAACGTTCATTTTAAGTGATTACGAGTAGGAACATTAAACTTGGAGAAATCTTGATGGTAGGGATTGGTATGTGAGATCAAAAACTAGATTATTGCATTATAAGTTTGTCAAAAAAATGTTGTCAAGTGTGTCAAAAGAAAGATTTTTATTTATTTTTTTACTTAAGTTTTTGGAAAAAAAAATTAAATTAATTGTTTGTTTGAAATGAGATTTTATTATTATTATTGAGAACTATGGCATTATAAGTTTGTCAAAAAATAATGTCAAGTGTGTCAAAAAACGATTTCATTTATTTTTTTAGCCAATTTTTTGGAAAAAAAATGTAGCTGTTTTTATGACGTAAATGTAATTTAAAATGAAATTGGACATGGACATTTTTGAATTTGTTATAGTTTTTGAAATATTTTTGGAATTTTGAAAAGTTTGTATTTTTGATTTTGTAATAACTTTTGCAATATTTTTAGAATTTCAGCAAAAGTTTTAATTTTTGATTGTGTAAAAATTTTTGAAATATTTTTAGAATTTTGAAAAATTTTTAATTTTTGATATTATTATAAATTTTGGAATTTTGAAAAAAGGTTCAATTTTTGATTTTGTAATAATTTTTGCAATATTTTTAGAATTTTGGAAAAAGTTTGAATTTTTAAGAATTTTTGAAATATTATTGGAATTTAGAAAAAATTTAAATATTGGATTTTATTCTAATTTTTCGAATATTTTTGGAATTTTGAAAAAGTTTGATTTTATTTAATTTAACAATATTTTTGGAATTTTGATTATAATTTTCCGGCAACGTATTGATGTTTCGTGTTAGTTTTGTAAGAAATTTTTAAACAGAGATAAAAAATTGTACTTTAACAAAGAGTTATGTTTGATATACATCGCTGTCCAAAACTAAAAACTATGTCCTCATAAAAGTTTTTTGCCGAAAACTATATCAAAATCCTTAACCCAGACCGAAGTCTTGATATCTCAGAGCTGTGAGATTTCAGCCCCTCCATATTTTTTTTTTAAAACTCTAAAAATGTTGGAAAAATTACAACAAAATTAAAACTTTTTGCAAAATTCTAAAAACACTTGACAATATTTTTTTGACAAACTTATAATGCAATAAAATTCTTAATAATAATAATTTCATTCCATACAAATAACTAATTTTATTTTTCTCTAAAAACATAAATGAAAATCATTCTTTAGACACACTTGACAACATTTTTTTGATAAACTTATAATGCCATAATTCTCAATAATAATAATAAAATTTCATGTCATACAAATAATTAATTTCATTTTTTTCCAAAATTTCTCCAAATTCAATGTTCCTAGTTCCTACTCGTAATTACTTAAAATGAACGTTTTTTGCAAATATTATATGCAAATTTCCTTGTTTTGACACACTTGATGATTTTTTTGACACACTTGTGGGACAGTTATCGAACACATCGTCATTTTAGCTCTTACCATTGAGTATACCTATTTTTAGAATCAAAAAATTTTGAAATACCTCTAGCCATTTTCTAGATTTCATCGGTTGTGACGGCCAGACGGCCGGCAGACAGACATACTTTTTTTTTTTGCTTTTTTAGAATTCAGTAGGTCCTAAATTTTTGAATTGTAAAAGTGCATTTTACGGGTTACTTGTACAAAAGTCGTTTATGCAACGGCAATTACCGAGGTACAAATTTGTTTTAGTTATAAAAGCCAAAATAAATCGTCTAATCTTTATAATTACCAAAACGAATTATTTATTCCTTATTTATTGTAACGAAATTTTTTGAATAAATGTGTTTTGTGGTCGTCATTTAACCAACAATGGTAATCTTTTTAAAGTACTACAATCATCGTAGCAGAGATTTGATAATATTATTAACAAATAACACCTGTATTGTCGTTTTACCCAGAATTATTAATTATTGACAGAGAAAAAAAAACTTAATTCTTTAAAAAGCTTAAAACATTTTAAAATAATTCTTTTGGTTTAAAATATATATGTTTTGGTTATGGTGGTGTTACAATCATTTTTAATTCGGTTAAACCATTGTTCAGACCAACTTTAAACTATAGCTTTAAACTAATCAACTAGGGGTGATCATTTTTGGAATGGTGTTGGTTATACGAATGAATATCAAAATACTGTATATAATGTTAGAAATAAAAGATGGGGTCCTTTTATTGTGAAAAACAACAAACCGATAAAACACAATATTTTTATTAAAAGTTTTAATTTTTTTCTTGGAAAATTATAATATTATATACTGCTCAAAGCTCAGAAAAAGTTTTAATTCCGTCTTACTGTTTTATCGCAAAATATTATAATTTTATTAAATTTTTCTTCAGTAACAAACACATTTAAAATAAACAAAAAACAAAGATTTCTTTTTATTTAAATTTTAAGAGCACCGGAAATTTTGAGACTTACATAGAAATGGCAAAAACAAATTTCAATGAAAAGTTTTCTTAAAACTATTATGTTTGTGGCTGATATTGGATTTTTATGATGCTGTTTTGATTGGATTTTCGTTCGTGCTTTCTGTAGTACAAATAACATAAGTGTAAAACTTTCCACCCTAATCCACCCTATTTCTCATAAAATAATTAGTATTTATAACTGTACAATAGTACAAACTTTTATTAATATTTGACTATGAGAATAGAATATAAAACAGCAACGCCATTGCATAGAAGATTTAGCTTTCTCCCCCTCTCTGGCCTTTACATCCCATGGAGAGATTTTGCCGTCTGTGCAATCAGCTTCCAATCATCTCGTTTCATGACCAGTTGCCCCCAGTTTTGACATCCTATATCACGAAGGTCTTGGATAATGTCATCACGCCAGCGTTGTCTAGGTCTTCCTCTTCGACGAACACCAGCTGGTTATTGTTGGTACGCATTTTTACCATTCTATCTAATGGAGCCCTTTCTACATGACTAAACCATCTAATCCGGTTGAATTTAATGAATCCGATTACATCGCAACCTCCAAGAAACTGTCTGATTTTATGATTCATTTGGATTCTATACTGATTTAACTTTACTTGGACTATAAATTGTTCGTATGACCTTCCTCTAGAACGTTGATAGAATTCTACAATAGGAGGAAGTCAGCGTCCAGCTTTCACTTCCAAATGTAAGCACAGGTCGGATTCATGCTGTGTGAGTTTACACGACCACACGACCGCGAAAGATGTTTTGATCGCAAAAGATTTGAGTCTGCGTAGAAAACTCTGTATGTGGCAGACACGGGCTTTGATATCTGCCTGCATGTCATTTGACGATATTTTTACGGACCCGAGGTATTTGAAGTTTTTCACGCGTTCCACTTCATAGTCGCTAGTATCCAGATTTCTGGGAGGCATGATCCTGAATGTTGTTAAAACTTTAGTTTCGCCGGTGTCGATGCATAATCCAAGTCGTTTAGCATTTCTTTCAAGCTGAGAGAGACTGACTATCCTTAATATCGCTTGGTCTACGTCCGAGAAGCGCAATATCATCTGCATAGCCAAGAATTTGACTAAATTTGTTAAATATGCAGTTTTGTGTCTCAATCCGGCTTTTTCTCATCGCCTACTCAAGCGTCAAATTAAATAGTACGGGCGCGAGTGCATCACCTGTTTTCGAAGACCTGATGTTATATCAAAAGAGTCAGAAATAGACCCTTCGATTACTATTCTACAGTTTGATCCCGATGTTGAGAGTTTGCACAGAGAAGCAAGTTTCGCAGGGATACCAAGGAGTATGAGTGCGAACTAGAGGTGGTCGTGTGTGATGCTATCACATGCTTGCTTGAAATCAACGTAGAGCTGGTGAATGCTGATGTTGTACTCCCAACATTTTTCCAGAATCATCCTTAAGGTAAGACAATGATCTGTGGTTGAACGGTTGGGACGAAAACCACCCAGATCATCAGTCACCAATGATATATTTGGCGAAAGGGATGAGTCGAGCAAATATGACATTCGCTAGTAATTTATAAGCAGTGTTTTTTGTTTATAACAGTGCGATGCTACGATTATTCGCACACTTTAGACGGTCGCCTTTCTTCTGTAGCGGAACAATGAGAGCTGTTTTCCATGCAGCAGGTAGTTCTTCTTGATCCCAGATTGCAAGAATCAGATCATATATGCGTGATGCCAGAGCTGCTCCTCCATTTTTAAATAGTTCTGCAGGGATTCCATCGATACCTGGTGATTTATCATTTTTTAATTTTCTGATGGCAGCTTCCACTCCTTCTATTTTTGGGTAAGAGACAAAAATCTCCTCACTTGACGGGTGTTCCTTGTTAACCATTTTTCTCGCCGTTTTTATTTGCACTTACCGCTTTTGCGGCACTCGTCATCGAACCATTCGTTACGTAATTTCGGTGGTCGTTTTCCGATTGTAGTTTGTGCGGATATAATGGTTAATTGAAGCATTTGCCATTCTTCTCGTTTGTTTAGTGGCATCTCATACGGGATGTCATGCTCTTCTGTGCTTAGCGTTACTATTTCCTGATATATATTCAGCGTTTCTGGAAGTTTAAATGCTTCGACATTCCAGCGTACGGTCTTTTTTGCTTGTCTATTAAATGTAGATGACAACTTGCATTTGTACTTAAAGATGACAAGCATATGATCGGGGTCCATATCAGCACCTCTATATGATCGAAAGTCAGTTACACTTGTAGAGTGTCTCCACACGTGTTCTTCCATCGTTTGATTTCCACGTTGCTTTGTAATTTCTCTTATGAGGAAAGAAAGTGCTAGAAGTTACTAGATCATACATCATAGCCAGTTCAGCTGCGCGAAAGCCGTTATTGTTACTGGTATGATGCCAACTGTTAGGGCCGACATGTGTTTTAAGTTCTGCACTTCTACCGATTTGCGCATTGAAGTCACCTACCACAATTTTTTTATCGTGCCGCGGGATGTTATTGATGACTTCTTCGAGTTCTAGAAAGAACAGGTCTTTAATGTCATCTGCTTCGTCTTGAGTGGGTGCATGAACATTGATGATCGTGGCATTAAATTTTTGCGTGCGGATTCACATTGTGCATATCCGCATATTGATTGGGCAGAAGTCGATAACATGTTGATTCACGCGACGATGTATGAAAAATCCAACTCCAAATTCTCCTGCGTTTTCATGACCGCAATAGTAGAGAGTGTATCCTTTTGCTGATTCGTAGATTCCACTCCCTGGACATCTTAGTTCTTCTAATGCCCCTATATCTAGTGTGTAGCTATTGATTTGGTTTGTAAGTTTTAGTAGATCTCCTGGTCTTCTAAGGCTTAGCACGTTCCAGGTTCCCATTTTTAAATCGTAGTCCGGGTACAGCTTCCGAGGTCGTTCTTGAGATGAATCCGAGATAATTCGAGACCAGTGTACAGAATTATGACAAATAATTTTTTACGGAAATGGGGTGTTAGCCCTTTGCCCGACCCAAACTTTCGTGAATGGGTTCGTCTTGCATCTTGAGGTCACCAGAAACAACCTTTTTACACGTTTATATAGCGAGCCGCTTGATTCAAGACAGACGCCAGTTCCAAGCCGCCCCTAACATGGAGAACAGACGCTTGACTTGCATTGGTTTTACGGCGCCAATGACTGGCCATGGTGCAGAATCATTGAGTATAAGCACTATTTACTCTGCCCTTCTTAACTACACCAACCTGATTCTGTTAGCGTTACCCAGGTAGCATGGCGTGGACGTAGAATTTTAGATTTTCGCTACCCAAGATTTAGCTTGGTTCACATTATAATAAATATGTTATAAATTGTTCAATTCATGTGTTTCATTTACATATAATACATGGTGCGAGGATAAAAAAATATATATATAAACATTTTTTATATTATCAAAAAATTCAAAAAATTGAAAAATAGAAGAAAAGAATATTGCAAACATGCATTAAGTCGAAAATAGTGTAAACGGAAGGTGAAATTGCATTATCGACATTAAAAAGACAACGCTTTGTGGGCATATCATTTGGCAAAAAAAAAATAAAAGGAGGATAACGCGTATTTTTTGTAATTGATCCTAGCAAAAATGAATGATCATCCGAAAATTTAGTGAAGGAAAAGAGCTAAAGTTAATGTTAAAAGATTTAAACAAAGTGGAGAATTTTATATTGTTATATTATTTTTATATTTTATGGGAATAATCAGAGGTGAGGAAAAATACAAAAGTGAAGTAAAAAGACCACGTGGAAGACTACTAAAAACAGTGTTTATTGAAAGGAAAAGCATGGATTATGTGAGAAAGGTTGACACACGGCAAATGAATTGTGTCAATTTTTCTCAATACAATAGGTCCAGATTGAAGTATTCAATTCGTTCAATTTACCAGCTGATGAAAAAGAAAAGTATGACGATGTGGTAATGGCTTTCGAATCGTTCTTTAAATCAAAAACCTATAAATTCTACGAAACATACAAGTTTCAAAATCGTTATCAAGTTAGTAACGAGCCATTTGATAACTTTTTTAATGGACATACGTAAATTGGTACGTACTTGTAATTTTGAAGATGGAGCCAGAATGCTGCGGGCCAGAATCGTGTTAGGTGTATGTGACAAAAATTTACAAAATAAATTATTGGAAACTGAGCCCGAGCAAGAGCATCAGAGGTAACACAAGAACAATCAAGCAACTTACAAGCAAGTGAATCAAGCATTAACAGTATAGAACAAATGGTGAATAGAAAAAATGATCAATAGAGTGAGTATGGTAAAACTGATGAAGTGAGTGTAAATAAAATTAAAAAATGAAGTGCGTAATCTTTACACGCTGTTGAATTAAACTTCTTTGGCTATTGTGGCAGGTATTAATAAAAAGATTAAATATAAAATAAATATGTAATATTGCAATTTAGAGTTGCATTTCTTGATAGTATAATTTACAGCATGTGTGATAAAAAGCAATATTTACATAATGTATTACAAAGTCAATTCAATTATTATCATAATTGAAATATGAAATTAGAGGTTTATGACAAATCTGCTAAATTTATTAAAAAACTGCATCAATTGTTGTACCAAATCTGCGGACATGTAGTCATCGTGAAATTTAATTTGACGTTGTAAGACTTTGTAAAACATGTAAAACATGGCTTTTTATTACACTTTGTTGTAAATTATAGGTGCGTTCGATTTGACTGAAACAACTGAAAAAACAACAACAATTGCATACAATTTTTCAATTGTTTCAGTTGCTTCCGTCAAATCGAACACGGCTTATATTATCAAGAATATTAGAAAGAAACTCTAAATTTCAATATGACATGTTTATTTTTTTTATATTTTATATTTTTAGTAATACCTGCCACAGTAGCCAAAGAAGTTTTAATTTAACAGCGTGTAAAGATTAAGCACTTTATTTTAGGTAGATTTCATATAAAAATCTACCTATTGTAACGTGCTTCATCTCGGAATTTCGGAAAAATTTTGGTGCCAAACGACTATATATGATAAGCGGAGACGGAAAATCAAAATGAAAAAAAAATTTATATATATATATATATATATATATATATATATATATATATATATATATATATATATATATATATATATATATATATATATATATATATATATATATATATATATATATATATATATATATATATATATATATATATATAACGATATGAGGTATAACAGAATTATCCGGCACTCTCACGGTCGCACTTTTCGACCTACACCAAAAATATTATGTGTGTATATTACGGCAAACAATCTCTTGGACAAGTTCGCGAACTGGCCATATCGGAGTACCATTTAAGCGGCTAAAGCCTTAAAAGTCGAATAATCTAAGACGTTATAACTTCCGTTTGAATCATAATGGTTAAATAAAATTGATAAATATTGAATATTTAAACTATTTTTTATCATTTTTTGCAAAATGAAAACCTCAGCGCAAAAGGTTCCTGAAAAATCAGCTGTTTTAAAAATGTGCTGAACTATTTGTCCTCGATATAGATGAAAATAACCAAGCTTACAAATGAAAACCTTTCAAAACATAAATACGTAGATAAATCTATCCAAAACTTAAAAAATAAATTGTTTAAGTTCAGAGGTTGAGACCCTGGGTCGGTTAAAACAAAAACAAACGCAAACGTCCATGTCTTCATCATTTTTGAGTTTCTTTTGCTTAAACTCATATTTTCTTTTAGATTAACTTTTCAACTATAATCTCAGAAATTTTCAGCTTTCTACCCCTAGAGGCTCCAATTTTATAAGCTTAAACAAAAAACCTTTTACATATCTTACAAAGCCTAATATATGTGAAAATTAAAAAAATGAAAATTTATATAAAATTAATATTGAATTTTGTTTTAGTTTTGTTGACATTTACTTGCAAATACTATTCGAACAAATTGATAGATCTTTGTGCGATAGGCGTTCAAAAGGATCTATATATGAAAAACATTTTAGGGAGCTATTATATAATTTACCAACCGAATAATTAGTTAGTGTTAATTAAACAGTAAAATAAAGCATGTAAATTCCTATAAAAATAACAGATATGTATAAACTTTAATAAAACATGTGTTAATATCACACAGCGTTTAAAAAAATTCATATTCAATAACATAAAACCATAATGATCACCCCCAAATCTAATTAACCAAATTTTTGTTCTTCATGGTTATTTAGATATTGTATAATATATAAAAGAAAAATTGCGAAGATTGCATTTGTATGCAATTTTTCAATTTATTTGTATTGTTTTTATTTTGAATTTTTGTTTTGTATTCAAATTGCATATAGAACCAATTACATATGTTATTAGGAATTTTGTGTTGTTTTTGAAAAATTAAACGATTATGTGGGTGATTTGGGAAACTATTTTATATGTATTTCGGAAACGATCTTGGTATTGTATAACAATAGATAACTAAATAAAACAATGCGCGTATGGAAAATGTTTAATAGGTGATGAAAATTTTAATATGTATATATGTATGGCGTTGCGTTAGATGTATAATTGCGAAGATTGCATTTGTATGCAATTTTTCAATTTATTTGTATTGTTTTTATTTTGAATTTTTGTTTTGTATTCAAATTGCATATAGAACCAATTACATATGTTATTAGGAATTTTGTTTTGTTTTACGTAAATTTTATATATTAGGTAGATTTCATATATGCCAAAGGACAATATATGTAAAGCGGAGACGGAAAAACAAAAAAAGAATTATACATATATATATATATAACGATATGAGGTATAACGGAATTTAGCGGCACTCTCACGGTCGCATTTTTCGACCTAGACCAAAATTTTTTTCTGAGCGTATTGCGGCAAACAATTTCTTGGATAAGTTCGACAACTGGCCATATCCGGGTACAGGTTAAGAGTCTAGAGCCTTGAAACTGTCAAAAACAAAGCGTTATAACGGCCCTTTGGGGCAAATTATGTAAAAAAATTTATAAATATTAATTATTTGAACATATTTCTATCATTTTTTAAAAAGCCAGATATCTGCAATAAAAGGTTCTTTAGCTATCTGCAATAAACTGTGTGAAGTACAACGGTATTTTGCGGCACTTTCACGGTCGTATTTTTTCACTTACGCTAAAAATATTTTCTGGGTATGTTGCGGCAAACAGTTTCCTGAATATGTTTGACAATTGGCCATATCGGGGTACAGGTTAAGTGCTTAGAGCCCAAAAACTGTATAAAATAATGTTTATTTTTAAAGTTTGTTTAATACTTCTGTTTTTAATTAGTGTTTTTTATTAAGTAATCTGATAAATCCGATTCTAATTGCACACATAACTGTCTGATCCCGAAATCTACCTATTTCTAGCGGATATACCTGCCGCTCGGACTTTTTTTTATATATAAATATGAATATGAATGTATTGAATATATTGAAAAAAATACACAAAGGAAGAAACACATATATAACCAAACACTTACGTATCATTGAAGGACCTGTTTGAGTCATACATGTTTTTTCCCGTAAACGCTGACGGTATAATCTCATTTTTTACGCAGTCACGGTATCTTTTCTAGCTATAATAGTAAAACGTTTGGAATATAAATTCTACAATTTTATTAATTAAATTTTAAATATTGTTGAGATAAATAAAAACTGACATATTTTAGGCTTGAGAGCATGATTAGGTTGTTGATTTTTACATTTATAATTATTTATAGATGTAGGGGTAAAATTTTCCTGTGATTCAGCCATTTGAACTCTAAACAACACTATTTTTATTTAAAACACTTTTTGGGAAAATATTCACTTACTAATTAAAAATTAACAATAGCACTGTCATTAAGAAATGATAAATTTAATAGTAAAAATATGGAGGGGCTGAAATCTCAAGCTCTGAGATATCAAGACTTCGGTCTGGGTTAAGGATTTTGATATAGTTTTCGACAAAAAACTTTTATGAAGACATGATTTTTAGTTTTGGTCAGCGATGTATATCAAACATAACTCTTTGTTAAAGTACAAGTATTTTTTGATCTCTGTTTAGAAATTTATTACAAAACTAGCACGAAACATCAATGCGTTGCCGGAAAATTATAACTGATCATAAATTAACATAATTTAGTGAAAAGATGATACACTCAGCAAACTGCTCAAAAACCTCTCCATTTAGCGTTTCGATAAAATATTATAAAATCGCAAATTCATATTTCTTTCAAAATTCCAAAAATATATTAAAAATTAAATAAAATTAAACTTTTTTCAAAATCCCAAAAATATTCCAAAAATTAGAATAAAATGAAATATTTAAACTTTTTCTAAATTCCAATAATATTCCAAAAATTCTTAAAATTTAAAACTTTTCCATAATTCTAAAAATATTGCAAAAATCATTACAAAATCAAAAGTTAAAACTTTTTTCAAAATTCCAAAAATTATAATAAAATTAAAATTTAAAATTTTTCAAAATGCCAAAAATAGTCCAAAAATTCTTACAAAATCAAAATTGAAACTTTTTTCAAAATTCTAAAAATATATATAAAATTCAAAAACTATTTTTTTCAAAATTCTAAAAATATTGCAAAAATTATAACAAAATCAAAAATTGAGACTTTTTTCATAATTCCAAAAATATTCCAAAAATTAAAATAAAATCGTATGTATGAACTTTTTCTTAATTCCAATAATATTCCAAAAATTTTTAAAAATTCACTTTTTCCAAAATTCTAAAAATATTGCAAAAATTATTACAATATCGAAAATTGAAAATTTTTTCAAAATTATAACAAAATCAAAAAATCCCAGCGGCAGGTATATCCGCTAGAAATAGGTAGATTTCGGGGTCAGACGGTTTTGTGTCCAAATAAAATTAGATAAGTCAGATTAGTTTAAATAAAAAATTTAAGTAGAAACAGAATAATTCAAAAAAATTATTGAACCAAATTAAATACATTATCCGAACTAACTCCATCAATACAATTTCGGAACAGTTTTATAAGTTGGTTTAAATTGCTTTTAATAACATATTAAATCCACTAGAGATCAAATGAACTACGTCACAACTACAATTATACCATCACACATAATTTATAATCAAACATTATCAAACAATTTTATTTCAAAACCATCTTTTGTTGTTGTGTTTCTTTGTTCTTATTTTATCTTTTTTCAAACGGTTACTTAGTAAAAAAATAAAAACAAAAGAGATTTTGATAATTTGTCTATGAGATTAAATGGCTTGATATTTTTCTTGCAAGGGGTGCATTATACTGCTTATAAAAATGGAACCTTTTGGGTTAGAACGCTAAAACTTTTTGAGGCTGTAGTTTAAAAGTATGCTTAAAAGTTAAGCTGAATTTAAATAACATAAACTGAAACATGATGAAAGCCTTGCCTTTTGCGTTTGTTTTCATTTCAACAGCCCTAGGGTCTCAACATTTAGACTTGAACTATTTTTTTTCAAAATTTTGGAAAAATTTATATTTTATATACGTGAGAAAAAGTTTTCAAATATGTGCTTGGCCATTTCAGCTAGATCAAGGACAACAAAGTTTAGTAAATTTTTAAAACAAATGATTTTTGAGGAACCTGAAATGCCAAGATTGTCATCTGGATAAAAATGATAAAAAAAGGTTTAAATACTCAATACTTTTAAATTTTATTAAAATATTATGATTCAAACGGAAGTTATAGCGCCCTAGATTATTCGACTTTTTAGGCTCTAGCCGCTTAACCGGTACCCGGATATGGCCAGTTCACGAACTTGTCCCAGACATTATTTGCCGAAACATACACAGAACATTATTTTGGTGTAGGTTGAAAAATGCGACCGTGAGAGTGCCGCTAAATTCCGTTATACCTCATATCATATCTTTATATATATATATATATATATATATATATATATATATATATATATATATATATATATATATATATATATATATATATATATATATATATATATATATATATATATATATATATATATATATATATATATATCTTCTTCTTATATATATTAATACGCTAGATTAAAACTTTGTGGAGCATAAGGCTTTTTTATTCGCAGATGGATTCAATTCAAATTTTCACAGCTAACTGATATTAGTGTAACCTATATTGGGATCCGGATTCAAACAAATCGGATCATAAATAAAAAAGTCATTATATACGGAAAACTTTTTCTATACATATGCATTATAAGTTTACATACATATAAAAATATATTTGCTATCGAACAACGAACTTAAAACTTTATTTTGTTATTCTTTTTTATATTTAATTTTTTCTCAGCTGTTAGTATATTTATTTCTTTGAATGTGAATAAACGTACATATTGTTTTTCTATGTTTTAAATTTCATTTCGAATTTTTTCTTATGCGTAAGATAGGTTTTGAGTTAGATCGTGTGAATCCTTTTGTTCGTTCTTTCAAATCAATGCATGAATTTTGTGAAAGACCTGAGAATGTTACTGCTGATGTGTCAATGGTTATAAAAGTTAACAGAGAATGTGATATTCGACGTTTTAATGATGCTGTTCAAACTGATGTGGTTGCTATTTTTAAAAATGATGAATTTTGTTAAATTTGTCAGATGAAGATAGAATTTATTAATATCAATTTATTAATATCAATATTAATACCAACTAGGAAGGCCCGGCGTGCTTCGCTACGCTTATAAATAAAGTTTTTGCGTAGACATTTTGTTGACGTAGAAGCAATGATTTCAAAAAGTGGTAACGAGAAATGCTAGCATATAATTTTTAATTTTTCTTTTTAAATATATGAATGAAAAATAATCAGAACTCTAGCTGATCAGTTCGGATATATGAAAAATTAGCGATCAAATAAGTTTTCAAGTAAGCTTATTTTATCTCTAACTTATTTGATCGCTAATTTTTCATATATCCGAACTGATCAGCTAGAGTTCTGATTATTTTTCATTCATATATTTAAAAAGAAAAATTAAAAATTATATGCTAGCATTTCTCGTTACCACTTTTTGAAATCATTGCTTCTACGTCAACAAAATGTCTACGCAAAAACTTTATTTATAAGCGTAGCGAAGCACGCCGGGCCTTCCTAGTATATATATATATATATATATATATATATATATATATATATATATATATATATATATATATATATATATATATATATATATATATATATATATACAATTTTTTTTTTTTTGTTTTTTTGTCTCCGCTTATCATATATAGTCGTTCGGCACCAAAATTTTTCCGAAATTCCGAGATGAAGCCCATTGCAATAGGTAGATTTTTATATGAAATCTACCTAAAATTTAAAATTTTTCAAAATTCTAATAATATTCCAAAAATTCTTACAAAATCAAAAATTAAAAGTTTTTCCAAAATTCTAAAAATATTGCAAAAATTATTACCTAATCAAAACTACAAACTTTTTCAAAATTCCAAAAATATTTCAAAAACTATAACAAATTCAAAAATTTCCATGTCCAATTTCATTTTCAATTACAAATACGTCATAAAAGAGCTTCATTTTTTTCCAAAAAATTAGCTAAAAGTTAAATGAAATCATTTTTTGACACTCTTGACATTATTTTTTTGTCAAACTTATTATGCCATACTTTCAAAAATAATAATAAAATTTCATTTCAATCAAATAATTAATTTTATTTTTTTCCAAAAAATTGGGTAAAAAAAATTTAAATCTTTCTTTTGACACACTTGACACCATTTTTTTGACAAACTTATGCAATAATTTAGTTTTTGGTCTCATATACCAATCCCTACCATCAAGATTTCTCCAAATTTAATGTTTCTACTCGTAATCACTTAAAATGAACGTTTTTTAAGCCAAACGATGAAAATTTGCTATTTTTGACACACATAATGATTTTTTTGACACACTGTTAACGAACACAGCGTCCTTTCGAACCTGTCCCTTGAGTATACCTATTTTTAGAAAAACAAATTTTGAAATCCCTCCAGTGGTTTTCCCTGCAGCGTAGGTAGTGACGGCCGGACGGCCGGCAGACAGACATACATTTTGGTTTTGCTTTTTGGGAATCAGTAGGTCCTAAAACGTCGAGAAATTCCAAAAAAGTGGGGGTAAGAATTTCACTTTTGGCTCTTAAATGTAATACTTAGGTCTTTCAGACCAGTAATATTAAAACTCAATAATTAAAGAAATAAAGTCGACACTCTAACTAATCGACACTCTATAATGTTTAATACGAGACTGAATATCGTTGCATTGGTAACAAAACAATACATTTTTGGATCAAAATTTAAATTGAAATAATTGTTTAAACACAAACACACAAAATGTTGTCATAGTTACGTCCAAAAAAGTAAAAACATTTGTATTTGTTTAAATTCTATAAAAAATCGAAATTTTTATCAAAGCACCCATTTAATTTAAAATTTCATGATCCTTTTGTAGTCATAGTTACACAATTATTTTGAAAAAAATCAGACTGTAGTATGATAGAGATGAATATATGTGGTTATATATCTGTTCAAATGGTTACTTCGGTTCAAAATTCTCATAACGCCCCTGAAGAAGTTTTACTTCAAAAACAAAATAATACAGTACACCGACAACAACAACAAAATCAATTCCATTCAAACATAAAGAGATTTAATAACAATAGGGAACAAAATCAAAATAATTTTAGAAATAATAATAGCAATAATTTTAGAAATAATAGTCATTTTAGAAATAAAAATAAAAATTATTGTGTTAATTGTAAAGATTTTGTGGATTTTTTCATGGGATAAAACAATTCCTGCCTTTGAAAAAATATGCAATAATTGTGGAAAACTGAACCTTTGTGCGATTAAAAGTACGATGAAAAAAATACCAGAGATAGAATTCCAACATCATGATGACATTTTACAAATTAATGCTACCTTAAGGGCAACACATTTGCCTCAGTTCCTGTATCTAATTTAAATGTAACAATGCCGTTATTTATTCGAATTTTCTGATACCATGATTCATTTTTATTTGAATAAAAAAAAAATGCCATGTCAAATAAAATTATTAGTTTAGCAATGAATCATGGTATCAGAAAATTCAAATAAATAACGGCATTGTTACATTTAAATTAGATACGGGAACTGAGGCAAATGTGTTGCCCTTAAGGTATGCAAATAAAATTAAAAATTTAAAAATTGTAAAAAGTAGTAATGCAGTTGAAGCATACGGTGTTGCGAAATTAAATGTTTTGGGTTTTGCAGAATGTGTGTGTATGTCGAGTAATGATTGTCGGTTTAGAAATGTTTGATTATTAATACAAAATCAGTTCCAATACTGGGTTTAACGGGTTGTACATATTTAAATTTAATTAAAATAATAAAGGAAATTTCGAATTGTAAAGATAAATATTAAACGATAATGCTGATATATTTGATGATCAATTAGGATCTTTTGTAGATAATTTTAATATTGAATCGAAAGAAAGAAACAACAGGCAGCATTAAACAAACGCGGAATAATTGAAAAGGTTAATGAGCCTTTAGATTTTGTATCAAATTTAGTAATAGTTGAAAAGTCCAATGGTCATTTAAGACTTTGTATACATACACAAGATTTAACAAAGCAATTAAAGAAGAAAGCTATATAATTCCATCGTTCACTGAAGTAGCGGCAAAATTGAATTATAAAAAATGGTATACTGTTTTAGATCTCAAAGAAGGATACTGGCAGGCAAAGTTAAATCAAAAATCGAGCAAGTTATGTTCATTTAGTACACCATTTGGGTGTTACTCGTTTAAAAGATTAGCGTTTGGTATTAAAATCACACCCGAAGTTTTCCAAAAATATAATGAAAGAAGTTTTGATGGTATCGATGGAGTTTCTGTTTATATAGATGACGTGATAATAGCTGCAAATACATTATATGATCGTGATAAAATTTTGAAGTCAGTTACAAATATAGCTCGTGAAAGAAATATGAAAATATGGAGGGGCTGAAATCTCAAGCTCTGAGATATCAAGACTTCGGTCTGGGTTAAGGATTTTGATATAGTTTTCAGCAAAAAACTTTTATGAAGACATGGATTTTAGTTTTGGGCAGCGGTGTATATCAAACATAACTCTTTGTTAAAGTATAAGTATTTTTTTATCTCTGTTTAGAAATTTATTACAAAACTAACACATAACATCAATACGTTGCCGAAAAATTATAACAGATCCTAAATTAACATAATTTAGTGAAAAGATGATAGACTTAGCAAACTACTAAAAAACCTTTCCATTTAGCGTTTCGAGAAAATAGTACAAAATCACAAATTCGTATTGCTTTCAAAATTTCAAAAATAGTGTAAAAATTAAATAAAATCAAACTTTTTTCAAAATTCCAAAAATTAGAATAAAATCAAAAATTTAAAATTTTTCAAAATTCTAAAAATTTTCCAAAAATTCTTACAAAATCAAAAATTAAAACTTTTTCCAAAATTCTAAAAATATTGCAAAAGTTATTACAAAATCAAAACTACAAACTTTTTTCAAAATTTCAAAAATATTTCAAAAACTATAACAAATTCAAAAATTTCCATGTCCAATTTCATTTTCAATTACATTTACGTCATAAAAACAGCTACATTTTGTTTTCCAAAAAATTGGCTAAAAAAATAAATGAAATCATTTTTTGACACACAATTATGGCATTATAAGTTTGTCAAAAAAATAATGTCAAATTTTTTTGACAAACTTATAATGCTATAATTCTCAATAATAAAAATAAAATGTCATGTCATACAAACTATTAATTTTATTTTGTTCCAAAACATTAGGTAAAAAAGTAAATAAAAACTTTCTTTTGACACACTTGACAACATTTTTTTGACAAACTTATAATGCCATAATTCTCAATAATAATAATAAAATTTCATATCAAACAAACATTTAATTTTTTTTCCAAAAAGTTGGGTAAAAAAATAAATAAAAATCTTTCTTTTGACAACATTTTTTTGACAAACTTATAATGCAATAATCTAGATTTTGGTCTCATATACCAATCCCGACCATTGTAACGGGCATTAAATGGTATTTGCCAGTAAGCTCAAAAATTTTAGATAGAGATTTCAATTTCCGTTGAATTCCTATAAATTCAAATTTCTTATTACATTTTAATCTCGATTCATTTCATTTGCATTTGATTTTTAATTATTCGTTTGCCATCATCTTTTCATTCTTTAAAAAAAAATGTTTAATTTAATTGTTTGATGATTAGGCAATAAAACTTAAACGGTTATCAATTATTAAATAAATAAATTCAAAAGTTGTTTTATATAGATGCATTAGCTAAATATTAAGTCTGTATTTTGAAAACTTAAATTGTATGTAGCTTAGAAGAAAATTTGTAATAATATTATAAGTCTAAAACGATGAAAGAAATACAACTATCACACGAACATTTAAATAAATCTCAGAACTGTCTGAAAAAGGAGAACATATTAGGGAATTTGTAATTGCCGAGGAGTTGAAACTTCAACGTTTTGTTCAACGAAAAACTTTGAATTGAGTCAGACCGGATTGAGGGCCTGAAACCAAATATTCATCTTTTAAACAAATAAACAAAAACAAACGTCGTTAGGTTGAGTCAAAACTCAAAATGTACATCTGCCTTAAAAGTTCGAAATTGTCAGCCATGGTTCGAAAAAAAAATATATGAGGGGAAATAAAATACAAACCGGCAACATGGATTTAGTAATGAAGAAGCCGGAAATCAAGTCTTGGGGAAAATTGTTAAATATTCTATAAATAGTCAGCGATAGCCATAAAGAAGTCTCTCTTTTTTCTGGAACTTGAACGGGACAACAACGCTGGTGCAGTAAACACAACAGATTCTCAACAGAAGTTAGAGATTCTCAACCGAAATCAGCAGGTACAAGGAGTTGGAGATTTTAAGAAATTGGACCAGGATCCCAGCATCAAACAATAAGGTTTATCATTTATTTAATTTTTTGTTGTTTTAAAGTAATTTCAACTAAAGTAAATTTTATATTTTATTATTTTGTTTTTCCTCAATTTACCCCGTTTGATTGAATATAATTGTTATTATTAAATCTATATATTTCGGGCTAGGCCCATCTTCAGGATTATTAATAAAAATAATAAAAAATTATATCACAATAAGAAAATAAAGTTTTTGACATAAATTATATAAACAAAAAACGATATACAATTTAACATGAGTTACTATGTTATAATTAACTTAAAAAATGGTAATCAAGTGAAAAGCTTAAAATATTATTATATTATTTTTCGAATAATTATTTTAATTTAATCCGATTGTTCTAAAATTTAAAGTAACTTTAAGCTTTTCACTTGATTACCATTTTTTAAGTTAATTATAACATAGTAACTCATGTTAAATTGTATATCGTTTTTTGTTTATATAATTTATGTCAAAAACTTTATTTTCTTATTGTGATATAATTTTTTATTATTTTTATTAATAATCCTGAAGATGGGCCTAGCCCGAAATATATAGATTTAATAATAAAAATTATATTCAATCAAACGGGGTAAATTGAGGAAAAACAAAATAATAAAATATAAAATTTTAAACCCGGCTAAACAAGTTTATAATATAAAGTAAATTTAATTAAAATATAAAGAAATCAAAAAAAAAAACAATTAAAGTATAATAAAATAATTATGTTCCATTTATTATTCAATTAAAATATTGAGAAAATTTTGTAATTTTTAAAAAAAAGTAATTTAAATGTGTGCAAATAAAAAAAAATAGTTGTGAAGTTATAAGTAGATATTTGTATTTTCTAATTTATTTGTGCAGGTTATATTTATTTGTGTCGTGTTTAGGAAGAGAAGCAAGGAAATTGAATGAGGTAAGGAACATGTGCTGCAAGGCTCCATCCCTCCACTAAAAATAAAATTGAATATCGCGCGTGCAAAAGGGCAACGTTATACCATCAAGATTACTCCAAATTCAATGTTCCTAATCGTTATCACTTAAAATGAACGTATTTTAAGCAAAAAATATGCAAATTTCCTTGTTTTGACACACTTGGCGATTTTTTGAAACACTTCCGGTAAAGTTATCGAACACATCGTCCTTTCCGCTCTTTCCATTGAGTAAACCTATTTTTAGAAAAAAAATTTTATAATCCGTCCAGCGGGTTTCTAGATTTTGTAGGTTGTGACGGACGGACGGACGGCCGACAGACAGACATACATTTTTTTTTTGCTTTTTTAGAATCAGTAGGTCCTAAAACATCGAGAAATGCAAAAAAAAGTGGGAGTAAGAATTTCACTTTGAGCTCAGGAATGTAATACTTAGGTCTTTCAGACCGAAGTAATTTAATGGTAGTAAATTACATTATAAAGAACAACAAGAAGAATATTTAGGGCATGTTATATCAGAAGAAGGGATTTCATGTAATCCAGATAGAATGTAAGCAATTAACAAAATAGAACCACCTAAGGATAAGAAAGACTTGCAAAAATTAATAGGTATGATAAATTATTTGAGAAATTTTGTTCCAAACCTTGCAGAGGTATCACAACCTTCTGGCGAATTGATAAAGAAAAACGATATTTTTGAGTGGTAACCCTCACACACGGAATGTTTAAGTAAAATTAAAGAAATAATTACTGCTGCACCAACGTTTGATATATCAAAAGACATCACGATAGAAACCGATGCCTCGAAATATGGTTTAGGGTGTTGTCTAATGCAAGAAGACAAGCCAGTGTGCTTCTCGCAGTTTAAAAGATGCAGGAGTTCGATATGCTTACATAGTGAAGGAATTGCTTACTTACAGTAGTTTTTGCATGTCAGAAATTTTGCTACTATATATATGGTAGAAATGTAAATGTTCGAACCGATCATAAGCCTTTGATTAGTATCATGCAAAAAGAGTTAGATAAAATACCTTCAGCCCGTCTACAACGTATGAAACTGAGATTGATGAAATATTCATTAAATTTAATGTATGTTCCTGGTAAATATTTATACGTGGCAGATCTATTGTCAAGGTATTTTGATAAAGATTTTTGTGAATCAGAAATTAATGATTTAAACGAGTTAGTACTTAGTACATTCAATAAATATAAGTAATGAAAAGAAATTAGAATATCAAAGATAAACAGAAAATGATCCGTATTTAAAAAAAATAAAAGAAATATTGTTTGATGGTTGGCCTGTTAGTAAAAAAAATTTAAAGAATGAATTAAAGTTTTATTATCGTTATAGAAACGACATAGTTATTGATGATGGTTTATTGTTTATGCATAATCGAGTTATTATACCAAAATCATTCAGATCGGATGTTTTAAAATTATTACACCAATTGCATTTAGGGATAGATAAAACGAAAAGTAGAGCAAGAACATTGCTGTATTGGCCTGGATTAGGTGAAGATATTGAGAAACAAATAGTAAGCTGTAGTATTTGTCAAAAATATAGAACTAAAAATATTAAGCAACCTATGATTTCTCATGAAACTCTAAGGTTACCATTTGAAACAATTGGATTAGACATTTGTGAATATGCAAGGAAAAGTTACTTAATTTTATCAGAATATTATTCACGTTATTTAGATATACTGTTGATAAACTCAAAACGAGCATCTAACTAAATTATAAAACTGAAAACGGTTTTTTCTAATCATGGGATACCACGTAAAATTATTTCAGATAACGTGCCGTTTAATTTTTTTGAATTTAAAATGTTTTGCTCGATGTTTGATATAAAAATAGTAACAACCAGTCCAACCTATTCTCAATCTAATAGTTTTGCTGAGAAAGCGGTACAAATTGCAAAAATTTTGATAAAAAAATGTTATGAATCAAAAAGTGAATTAAGGATGGCTTTGTTGGAGTACTGTAACACGCCACTTAAAGAGGTCAGCATCTCCTGTTGAGCTCCTTATGAGTAGACAGACAAGATCAAATTTACCAGGTAAAAAAGAACTGTTTGAACCTTCAATTGTTCCATCTATCAGAAACAATTTAAAAAATAAAAATGTAAAAAATAAACATTACTATGATAGTAAAGGTGTTAGGGAAGAACAAAATTTTGTACAGCGGGAAAAGATATTGGTACATTTACCAAAGCTAAGGTGGGAAAAGGCTCACATCGTTTCTGTTCATGGTGGTGTACCATATTGGATTCAGTTAGAATCTGATAGTTTAGTTTTAAGGAGAAGATAAAGTTTTTTATAAGTTTTTCATAATTACGGGTGACTGGTAATATCTTTTTGAAATAATTATTAAGTTAAATTATTATAAGTATTACTAATATAAGTAATCTAAAATAGTATTGAATTTAAAAAAAAAATAAAAATGAATTTCTTAAAATTAGGTTTATTATTTGAATTTATTTGGAATTAAATTGAATTTAATATTATCTAGAAAATGAGTAACATTTTAAAAAGGGAGATGTACGATACATATATATAAGTTTTACATTTACCATTTTTCTCGTATATAATAATTAATATTTATAACTGTGCTTTTATTAATTTGCAATGAGAATGTAGAGTATAAAACAACAACGCAGTTGCATAGAAGATTTAGCTTGCTGCACATTATAATTCAAGTATAATAAATATGATATAAATTGTTCAATTTATGTGTTTCATTTACATATAATTCACTTTGGATTTACTTATAATCTTTATTGAAAAACTCAAAAGACACGACTACCCATATTCATCTCAAGGAGTAGTCATGAGAAGACTCTTTGATACCATCTTGCATATTTGCAGCTGAGTAATGGCCCCAGTTCTCCATAATTGGTTGTTAAGGTTATTTTAGCTCTCTACTATCTTTACTCTATCTATCTTTCTAAAGTGTGTAACGAACCTTTGCCGCCACGCTTAAAAGTTTTGGGGATCGGGCCTTTGTTTAATGTTACTTTCGTAAATGCAGCTTTATCCCCTCTTAACAAATTTATATTCTTTCTTTTTTTCTTTAATAACTGACACTATACTGCACAAAAATTATTAACACCAATAAAAAAACCAATTACACAAGAAATTCTTTATAACATGACATTTATATATTTTATTAATTTAATCATAATTATTTCAAACTTTTATAGAATAAATTTTAATGTTCATTTTTTGGGCTGTGTGAAATAGATAAGCTCCTCGTGCTGCACCCTGGGCTACGCAAATAGTCTATTTCAACTTGGTAGCCAAACATTTCATTTCGAACTCTTGGCTGTGATACAAAAAAAAATAAAATATGAACCAAAATCAAAATCACAAAAACAACGGTACTTTTCAGCGCCATAAGACAAAAAATATTGGACCTTCAGTCCGTATTTTGCAGTTGAACATTGAAGGCATAAGCAGGTCAAAAACTGAACATTTACAAAGATTATTAAAAAATTACGACATCGACGTTATAATTCTGCAAGAAACGCATGCAGCAGATGAAGCGCAACTTACCTCTAGAGGAAACATTGTTGGTTACAAATTAATTAGTGCTATTTACCATCAATCATATGGATCTGCCACGTATATTAAGTCAGAAATCCTGAACTGCACGCACGTACTTACACAGACGGACAACGATATACATCTTATTGTTGTTGATATATCGGACACGAAAATTGTAAACGTATACAAGCCTCCAAATACAGGATGGCCAGCTGCTACTCTACCATTATTTCATCACCCAGCAATATATGCTGGTGACTTCAATAACCATCACACTCAGTGGTCCTACTCAAATAATAATACCAATGGCGTGCAACTGACCGACTGGGCGGATGATAACAACATGTTCCTGGTATATGATGCGAAAGATTTGAAAACCTTTAGATCTGCAAGATGGCGAAGCGATTACAATCCCGACCTCTGTTTTTCCACAAAAAACGAACAACTTAACCCTATTCCAATATCTAGGGCTGTCTTACAAGGTTTTCCACGCTCTCAACATCGTCCAGTAATTCTTGAGGTAGGAATCCAAATTCCAATCGTTAACTCTACTCCTCAACCTAGATGGAATTTTAACAAAGCTGACTGGGATAAATATAGATTGAAGTTGGATGCAGTGATTCGCTGGATCCAACCCATTCCTAAAAATTACGATAGATTTGTTGGAGCCATTATCTCAACTGCAAAGAAATGCATCCCAAGAGGTTTTCGTGAAGAATATATTCCTGGCTGGAGTAAAGAGAGCGATATATTATATGAGGAGTACCTTAGTAGTGGTGAGGCAGACGTGGCTGATGACTTAATATACTCACTGGACGCCGCGAGAAAACAAAAGTGGATTAACGCTGTTGAAAACATTGATTTTTCCCATTCAAGCAGAGAAGCATGGAGTCTCCTTCGGAAACTGGGTGGCTCAAACTCAATTACTCGTGCTAACAATGAAATAAATCCAGAGGACATCGCAAATCACATAGTAAATATGTCTCGTTCTTCTATTAATCGCCTTCATAAGAGAACAATTAAACGCAAATTAAGAGAAATGAAGCGCAATTGCTCGTCTCCATCGAAGTATTCGAACTCTTTTAGTAGCGAGGAACTAGAATCATCTCTGTCCCAAACAAAAAACGGAAAAGCAGCTGGCTACGATGGCATTTTTCCAGAATTTCTTAAAAATGCTGGAAAAAATGTAAAACAGTGGCTAACTAAATTTTTCTCGAATGTCCTAGAAACCGGCAATCTACCAAAATATTTTAAGACTACGAAAGTGATAGCGATACTTAAGCCAAGTAACTTAAGCTAGAACGGCTCATATACAATCGTGTCGCACCGATATTGAATGACCAGATCCCAGTTGAACAAGCTGGTTTTCGTCCCAATCGCAGTTGCACTGACCAACTGCTCGCTCTAACATCCTATATCGAAGCTGGGTATCAAAAACAACTAAAAACAGGCGCAGTATTCATCGATCTTACTGCAGCATATGACACGGTCTGGCGAATTGGGATTATATATAAGCTGTTCAATGCAATACCTTGTAGCACCATCTCGCGTTTAATTAACAACATGCTGAGTAATCGTGTGTTCAAAGTTCATCTAAATAATTCCTGTAGTAGGTCTAAAATGCTTGCACAACCGTTTACTACAGGGTTCCGTCCTGGCGCCATTACGTTTTAATCTGTACATTCATGACATTCCTGACAGAACATCAAAGAAATTTGGTTACGCTGATGATTAGACCCTGGCCACTCAAAACAAAGACATGGGTGTTTTGGAGGATTTGCTCTCAACTGACCTAGCGATAATGAATGACTATTTTCGAAAGTGGAGCTTATTTCCCAATCTAAGTAAAACCGTGAGCTCCTGTTTCCATTTAAACAACAAACTGGCAAAACACGAACTATCAGTGTTATTTAACGGCACTGTCATTAAATACAATCAACAGCCAAAGTACCTGGGCATTACTCTCGATAGAACTCTTTCTTTTAAACTCCACCTAGAAAATACGTCACAAAAACTTAAAACGAGAAACAATATATTGCACAAACTGGCAGGCTCTACATGGGGTGCTACTCCAGCTACCCTCCGAACAACTGCTCTAAGTCTGGTTTACTCAGTGGCTGAGTATGGCGCACCAGTCTGGTTGAATAGCACACATACTCAAAAAGTTGACTGCCAGCTGCATGCCACGATGCGTACTATAAGTGGTACTATCAGATCCACCCCTTTACCTTGGCTCCCTGTGTTAAGCAATATCGCTCCACCTGCACTCAGACGCTCGCATTCTCTCATGCGTGAACATAAAAAGGTAACCAACAACATCGCGTTACCCTTGCACGAATATTACGGTGACCACACTCGTTGTCGATTGAAGTCAAGAAAGCCTCCACATGAAACTGCCAGCAGCCTGCTGGCAACTGATTTTAATATCTTGGATGCTTGGGACACCTCCTGGCAACATTACAACACAACTGGCCTTTCTATTACTAACACGACTTCTACCCAACCTGGTTTCGATTTGCCACGTCATACCTGGACTACATTAAACCGAATAAGAACAAACCATGGACGTTGTGCTGATTCTTTCTACAAGTGGGGCATTTCAGAGTCCCCTGAGTGTGACTGCGGCGCTCCACAACAAACTATAAAACACATTGCAACTGTGTGTCCAATTCGACGTTACAATGGAAACATCTCAGACATCCATTTGGCAACTCCCGATGTAGTAGCATGGATAGACTCGCTCGATGTAAACATCTAATGTTCAAATGTACTGCCCAATGCTCGAATATTTTACTTTTTAATTTTTACTTAAAAGACGCGCAATCAAATCGATTGTAAAATCATTTAATGTGTATCCATGTTTTGTTTTAGGTAGATTTCATAGAAGAGTCTACCTATTTTTAAGTTTAATTTTTAATGTGTCACAAAAAAAACCATACGCTAAATAAATAAATGTTGATTTATATGAACATAACAGAAAAGAAAAAACTATATTCATTATATTGATCATTAGTCAAACAGTTAATTATTCAAAAAGCCTTAACTTAACACTAGCTTTAATAATTTAAACAACAAAAAAAATCTATTACACAACAAAAAATAAATAAATATGTAATTAAAAGTTATACTCAAATTTTATTCCTGTGTTAATGTCCTGGATTATTTGTGTGATGTGACGTTGCCTTTTTGCCTCTTGAAAAAACTCCAACAAAGATCGACGTAGAAGAGAAGATCCAAATTGAACAGCAGATCCAAATAGAATAGAGTAGAAGATCCAAATTGAATAGTAGATCCAAATAAAATAGTAGATCCAAATAGAATAGCTGATCCAAACAGAATAGCTGATCCAAACAGAATAGGTGATCCAAACAGAATAGCTGATCCAAACAGAATAGTAGATACAAATAGAATAGGCCGAAGTACGATAAATTTCTGTTTATATAGCATTTTGTTCATCAAACAGGTTTTCACAATTTCCCCAATTAACATTTTCTTTTACAATTATTTCTCCTCTGAACTGTGGTGTGACCGTTCAACTGTATGTTGAATATTTTTTTATATAGATATTTCGCCTAAATGTTGTTTTCTCAAAAATTAAATAATTTTTGTTTGAACTACTTGAAGCGATTATAATAATAATTAGTAAAACAACGTCTTTTTTCACTTCAAAAACTTTATTTATTTTAACACCGAATATTTTCTGTCTCTAAGAGACCTTCTTCTTGGGTTAATTGTTTTCTAAGCTAAACTAAACTAAACACAATGATCTATTTATATACAAATACAAAGCTATGGATCTTAAAGTAATTAAAGTTAGTGGGTTTTTCCCATTGACAAGGATCGTGAATATGAAATTTAACAATTATATTATAAACAAATGAAGGAGTAACAGAGAAACAAAAAAAAATTATAATTTAATTATAAGTGATTTTATGAATGAAGTGTTTTATGACGGTTTTTAATTTTAAAAAGGGGGCTGTAAACTGGACCTCTGTCGTTGTTGATTAAATCTTCTTCGTTTTCCAACATCCAACAAGAAAACGAAGAAGATTTAATCAACAACGACAGAGGTCCAGTTTACAGCCCCCTTTTTAAAATTAAAAACCGTCATAAAACACTTCATTCATAAAATCACTTATAATTAAATAATAATTTTTTTTTTGTTTCTCTGTTACGCCTTCATTTGTTTATAATATAATTGTTAAATTTCATATTCACGATCCTTGTCAATGGGAAAAACCCACTAACTTTAATTACTTTAAGATCCATAGCTTTGTATTTGTATATAAATAGATCATTGTGTTTAGTTTAGTTTAGTTTAGAAAACAATTAACCCAAGAAGAAGGTCTCTTAGAGAAAGAAAATATTCGGTGTTAAAATAAATAAAGTTTTTGAAGTGAAAAAAGACGTTGTTTTACTAATTATTGTTGTTGTTTTCTCATTCATATTTATTTTATTTTATTTTATTTTATTTTATTTACATTAGCATATAAGAATCAAACACAATTAAGGTTATTAACATCCTTATAACTACATCCTATAGCTTTAAAAAAAAGACGCAGGATATACAACACATTAACCTTTTCAAAGCTTATGTTTGTACATATTACTAAAGTTTATTAAATAGAATTAATGTATTCATAGAATATTTATCATTAATTATACTATTACAATTTCATTACTATACATCACATTCAATAAAATTATTATTACATTCAATAAAAAAAAAATACAAAAATTACTTCGCTGAACATTTAAAATTTAAATTGGCATTTAAGATATATTTAGATAAATCTTACAAGACTTCTTAAAATCGTTAATGCTACATGGCTGCTTCATACTGTGCGGAAGTTGATTCCAGAGCACGACACCATCTACAAAATAATTTCTTTTAAGTGTAGTACCATTGAACGGTGGAATATTTAAATTTCTGGTCCTGGTTGATCTTCTAAATTTAAATCTATTACGAACATAGCTAGGTGTATTGGTGACTAATAATTTTTTTGTGAACATAAGAACTCGGAAATTGTAATAAGTGAACAATGGACACCCCAGAATAGATGATGAAAATTTAGAGATATGGTCATAAAGTTTTAGATTATGAACAAATCTAATACATGCATTAAACGCAGTTTGTAGCTTAATTTTGGATAAGTAATCTAAATTATAAAATATAATATCAGCATACGTAAAGAGTGGAACAATCAGAGCTTTAATAAGTTTAAGTTTAATATCTTTAGAGAGAAGAGACTTTACCACTCTTAGTTGTGCAAGCGACCCATATACCTTACAACAGATACTTGATACATTATCATTCCAATTAAGATTTCTATTAACATATAAACCAAGATTTTTAACCTTATTCAAATAATTAACAACTTCACCCTGTAAAAACAAAGAGGGCAGGTCAGAATTATTCATTCGCTTAGAAATACAGATCGCCTGAGTTTTTTTACAATTTATTAAAAGCCCATTATTGTTTCACCAAGCTTTTATCCAATCGGTTGTATTAATTAGGTTTGAATATTGGATGTTTTGTATAATTCGCCTATATGGTTTCACCAAGCTTTTGATCAATCGGTTGTATTGTTTACGTTTATGATATTGTGTTCCTTTGTCTATTATTGTTGATGGTCGAAACATTCCACACAATTTAACAGGTGACATTTTCAATAGCTATTGAATTCTCCCACACGCTAAAGGTTCTTCAAATACGTTTATCTGTGTTGCACCACAAATTCCCTTAGATTTCCTTGGTCTTTTTACTTCAGTGAGTCTTCATCGATTTCGCAAAGTTTTTCAATTATAGCAAAAAGTCTGATCACCACCCAATTTGTTCATTTATAAATCTCCGTTCATTCAGAAAAGAATCCAGTGTTCGTTGGAGACGTTAACATAGAAAAAATGAGTTTTGACGACTATTTAACTTATAACCTAACAATTATATAAACTTAGCCTTTGTTTTAATCGGTTTAAATTATTAAAAAAAAGAAATAGATTTGTAAATTATTAAAAAAAGGAAAAATGGATTTTGATTCAACCATTCTATTCGGGTGTTTCCCGAAGAACGTTACAAGTGACCGAAACAAAGTGATCTTTTAGTATGGATATTAACAGTTTAGTCACGATATACTTTTTTCTTTAAACCAAGGCCCTTTTCTCGTTTACATATTTGCTAATGCAAAGGTTCTAGTAGTTGACGGTGATTTATAGTAGTCGATTGCATTACCTATTCAATTGCTTAAACTTTGCTCCTTTTTTATCGATATGCGATAGATAATTTATTAGTTTTAATTATTGTAGTTGTGGCGAACATCAAAACTAAAATCATTTCTCAAAAGAATTTAAAGTTTAGCAGGCGATGATTTCGTTAACATTTATTAAAAAAAAATATTTTTTTATTATTCGGATTTTATTTTTTCAAAATAGTTTTAAATTCTTTTTTTTTTCGTGTTAAATTAAAAATGTCATTCTTTATATAAATTATATTGCATCGAATCGCCATCAATTTTATAAATACAATAAGCAAATTTCATGTAACTTGTATATAAGCTATTTCGTATAAATACAATTAAACTCTGAAATGTTATTGTGTATTGAGGGAATCTAATTTATATACGTGCTGCTTAATGATGGTTCAAGACCATTAGTGCATGTGGAAGCTACTGTACCTAAAGATTTTGGGAAATAAATTTAATTTATTATATGGTTGATACAACAACATTTTATCTGCTGGCTTTTGTGTTTACTTTACGTGGACATTATGATTGTTAAATCATAATGAAGATTCAGCTTAATCAACGCATACAAAGTAACTCATTATATTGGATACAACATCTCCAACAACATCTCGTATCATCATATTCATCTCCTGGAAAATTCAACGCCACTAACAGCCAACCTCTATATTAAAATCTACCTCCTCCACTCAACGCAGTAATATCTAAATAGTTATCACAATATTCCGTTATTTGTTTTTATAGACTGGTGTTTCCGGCCGGACTCCACTCAGTAGGGCATGTAAAAACCCGGTTAATTTTAAAAACCGGTTTTCGGTTTTTAATAAAATAAAAAACCGGGTAACCGGGTTTTTGGTTATTTAAAAATCTTGAGTAAAATTGTAAATATATTATAAAAAAAATAAAAAATAACATGTTAAAATTCATTATGCAGTATGGAAAAAATAGAAACGAAACTTAACTTATAGTTTTTTTTTTTTAATAAAATAATATTTAAGAAAAATTAATGCGCTCAACAGGTCAAATTTCACAGATGAACGTAATCTAGTACAGAAACTACCTGCGATCAAAAAGACTCTCACTGTCTGTTGAACTGGGTTGAATTGATGCCAGAGCATTGAATAAGTTATTGATTTTTATGGTTTTTTCCTAAGTAACGCAAAACATTTTCATTTCTTTTTGGACTATACTTAAAATTGCTATGGTTTACACAGTCGTTAGAACCATGCAATACCGCAGAAATTGAATGTTGTATGGTTGTTACAACAAAGAATTACAGATGCGGATGTAATTGGTTCGACTTCACCTTCGTGAATGCTCTCTAAAATATAAGATTTAAGAGTAAGAACTATTTTTCTAATAAAAATTGATACTTGATTTGATACTAAAACAATATTGATAATATTTAATTCTGCACGAAAAACAGAAGAAATTTATTATTGCGTTTAGAAAAGAAAGATTTTGCCGGATGAGGTGTGATGATATGATGTACACCTAGTACGGAAATATCTGTTTTCTAACGAGTTGTACATATTTGTTTGCATACTTCATTGGAATTAATTAAAACAGTTTTTTAAAGTGAAATTTAATTAACCTTGAATGTTACTAAAAGTTTAAAATCAAGTATTTATTCCTTCATTGAAAATAAAAAAAAACAAACGCTTAAATCAGCCTAACATTTTATTGAAATAAGTTAATTAAGTCATGAAAAACGAAATAAAAATATAAAGTATAATGAAAACAGCAATGAAAACTAAAAAAAATCTACTACCCCAAAATCAAAACATAAATTGCAAAATGTTTGGAAAATTTCTTCCGATAAAAGACTGCAGAGAAAAGGTCAGATTGTTGATAAAAATATTATGTTAGAATACTTTCTTGAAAAGTGTATACCTAAGAATTTAATATAAACAACTAAAATAAAGTTACAAACGGTAAATCCGCAAGCGAAGGTATTGAAGTTTTCCACATTGTATTTGGGCAACGTTTACGATGTTAACAACTATACTGTATCGGCTACGAATATTTTTATACAGAAATGCGATCTATTTCTATACGACTTTAATTAAAGAATCAATACTCTATTGCATCCAGAATACGAAAAACTTTCTAGAATAAACAATAAATTGAACTTTCGATGCTACAGAAAAACCCGGTTTTCACAGCAAAACCCGGGTTTTAGACGGTTTAGTAAAAATCAGCAAAAACGGGTAACCGGTTTCGGTTTTATCCGATTTACAAGCCCTAACTCGGACATGATATACTATACTACGCATATACTATACTACTAAAATTGATTGAATTGTAAAACGTTAATATAACTAAGAAACATTTTTTCATGATGGACTTAGCTTCTTCATGAATCAATTTTTTTTATTTTGATTTTCTATTACATAATTTTTCAACTTATGTATATTGAAATCTTTATTTTGAAAATCACCTACAAATTGAATAAGTAAAGGCAATATATCACAATAAAAACATCAAGCTAATACTGCAAAATTTCATGTATGATAAATAATGAACTTGAAAAGAGGTGTAATAAATTAGAGGTGAAATTAATCGTAACATTGAGTTTCTGATTTTCAATCGTTTGAACCATTTTTATGATTATTTTATAGTTGTTGAGTATATTTGATGGATACATTTTAGCCTTTTGTTATTTATTGCTTTGATTAAATTTATCGGATACTGTAGGGGAAATTGATGTTTTTGTTTTGACATCTAACATATAAACAGCTTTGTAATTAAAACTAGACCAATGGTAATTAATTATGAATAACAGTATTTTAAAGTATTTACAGTATTTTAAAGTCATATAAACAGTGCATACTCTAAAATTTAACCAATAAGAAACAACAAACACTGTTGTCACAACATTTCCTGACTATAGGCTGCTGATATCCTGTAGGCATTTGTTAACTGATTACCAAGTTGCTTAGATACGTATGTATTGCCCCTATATTTTTATAAAACATCATGAAATCGATTAACAATCTTTTCGAAACAGTAATAAAACAGTTGTTACCATATATAAATTTCAATTAATATCACAGATGATTCAATTAAAAACTAATCAATTACAAGTAATCGCAAACAAACAGTTATTAAAAAAATGAAAAAAATCCGGAAAATTGTAGCTACAAAATTGAGCAACATATTTTTTTGCCCTTTAATTAAAATGAATGTTTATAAAATTTTCATGTTTTCCAGCGCAAAATAAACGAACATCTTTACAATATCCGTTTTGTTTAACTTATCTTTAAAAAATATTCCATTTTCTGTTTTAATCAAATTAAATTGTTAGATGTCGAGTTAGATTTTATTTTAGTTTATAAATGTAACGAATCAATGTAAATGGAATGAGCAATTTAAATGGGTGAGAGAATATAAAATCAAAGAGCAAAAATATATCTTAATATTTCGGAAATAAACCTAACCTCAATCTTGTCATAGAATATACAAATGTGTTGGTAAATTGATGTTTGGCAAAACATACAGTCATTTTTAGTATATCGGTACGATACTCACTAGCAAAAATAACTATTTGATTTAATACGGAACTTGATTTAAGAAAACATTTCCTATTCTTTTCAAAGTTTAGAAATATTTGAATGTTTTAAATGTTTCTTAGAGTACATGTTTCCGTTTTATTTGGTTGTGGTTAATTCACATTCTAGTCTACTGAGCTATATATACATTGGTAAAATTGATATTCAACTGATTATTTTAAAATAAATCCTTTTTGTTTCCTTTTCATGTTTATGGTGTTTTTGTTCATATTTTAGTACATAGCATTTATTTATTTTTTCTTTTATAGACTTTTCCATTTTTTTATTAAACAATTTAAAATTCGGGCTCTGTAATTTGTATGGAGCGAAGCAGAGGAAACTCCTTGATATAAAAACAACTCGTTATGAGACTTTCCAATTCATTAACAATGTTTATTTTCATGTGAAGCTCCTTTAATCATGAATCTGAACTAATTATGTTAAAGATAAGTTGTTTCTATTTTTAATTCTAAAAGTGCAAGTAAATTGCTAAATGTTTAAGAGTATCCAAAATTTTCAATGGATTTCTGACCAAGATATTAATTAAAAAAGGCCATTCTTTTTGTACTGTGCTACGAAGCTGTTGTCCCCATGAAAATTAAATCATCTAAAAAAATATCTTTTATATGAATCTTCGGTGCCTTTTTATTTATATCTTTTTCAACCCTGTTTGCAATATTTTAATCGATTGCTGTCTCATTTTGATATGTTGTTGATTCATAATTTGTTTTTGTTATTCGTACATGGACATTTTGTATTTGAAAGACAGTTGATCGGAATTAAATACCCAGCCAAGTGTTGGGTTAGTGAGTATCATAATTTTTTAAAAGTTGGCTTGGTTTCATTAAATTTTAATGAGTGAATCGAAGGAAAAGAAAGCTAATTGTTTGTTATGTCATTTGGTGAGCGAAATTTGGTAAAAACGCCATTAGAAGATTTAAACTAGTTGTTGTAAATAAAAAAAGTTATTCTATAACGGGTAGCAGTGGTTGACTATTTAATTGGAAAGATTCCACAGTTTAGCATTTACGGATAGCTGTAGATTAAAACATATATTTTACTGAATTTGCTAATTATAAGGAAACATTTTAAAACGTGACTTTCTAGTTTGGTTTGGCTTTTCCTTTTTGTTGTATCAGTGCAAATGTGTTTGTTTTGTTAAATATCAAAAATTAGTGGGATAAATAATCGTAAAACCAATTTTTGGGCGTTGATTTGTTGAAAATACAAATATGAAAAAAGTAATTGATTATTTGTTGTGTTTGCCTGAGTGCTCACTACCGCAATGGATTGTAACATTGTTTAAAAAACAAGAACGATATTAAATTTTTTTTTCTCTGATAATTTAACAGAAATAAGGAAATTTTGAAAAAAATACGATGAAATTATATAAAAGGCATAGACAATATTTTTTTATTTGTCTTCCGTTTGCTAAGGTCAAAAGAAAATTCGAATAGAATAAGATAAAAAAATCTAAAACAAATAATTATAAATTTTAATCATTTGTGTAATAAAAATCATAACAATTTTGCAAATATAACTTTTTATTATTATCGAAGCTTTGTTATATATCACTTGTATTAATATCTGTTTGATGATTCTTATGCAACAGAGGATTTTTTGATATACAACTTGAATTACTATTTTTATGCAACAATCGCCCAGACCGGAGAGGCGCATTATTTTTTTGATACACAACTTGTATTGCTATTTGTTAGGATGATTTTGATTGTTTTTATGCAAAAATCACCCGGACCAGAGGCGCCACATTTTTTTGTTGTGTTTTGTGATAATTAATTCTATTCGTTATTTAATATGCTCGGCCGAATCAATTTGGCCATGAGGGGTTTGATACGATACCATAATAGGGTGAGTGAAACCTTTAACTTAATTTTCTAAATGTAATAATTGTAGTTAGAATGGTAATCTTGTTTTTTTATGCCGTTGGGATTGTCAGAGTAACAGCTCTTTGTTTTCGCTTATCTTAATCGGTTTACACAGTCTCAAATTCGTGCATATCTGATTGTTTGTGCTGAATTGGGGGGAAATTACTTCTCGAACACACAAGCTGACGCTCGCCAGAATATAACCTTGCCAGGCACGCAGTCGTCCGATTGCTTTCTGTTAGTACCATCACTAGCAGGTCCAGCATTAATTACAACTGACAAAATACTCGAATAGATTCAGAGTTCATTATCATTGTCGATGCTTCCGCCACATTTCTAATCTAGCCTGGAAAATAAAAAAAGTTGCAAGAAGGGTTCTTTTGTCTTTCTAAAGCTAAATATATTCATTTAACCAAAATCTATACTTAAACCAATAAAGTTTCCTTTTGAATTGAATTGAATTTTATATCCGCTTACTGTCAAGAACTTACAAAAAAATTTACAGATTGCACATCACGCCCTTTTAATTACACTCGGCTAGCGCCTCGATTTGCAAACTCCACATCCGTCCAAAATCTTTAGCTTTACGTCCTAGCATCATAATGTACTATTCTTTGTTTCATTGAGCGTGTTGCAAGGTATTGGATCCAAACTAAAAATTAAAAATTAAATTAACAAAAGTTCATTAATTAATTTTAGTTAATAGTGTAAAATATTTAATTATTACTTTTATTAAATAACTAAAACAAAAGTATTTATTTTATTTATTTTACTACGGAAATAGTGCATTATTAGGATGAACAATGCTTTGTTTAAATCACCCTTTACGATTCCATGTGGACTAAAAATATTAATGCAATATTGCCCACTATCATTAAAATTAATTCCTTATATTAAGTCGGTAGACCATTTTCATTGGCCCTTTATAGGATATCAATGCGTATTACAAGGTATTGGATCCAAACTAAAAATTAAAAATTAAATTAACAAAAGTTCATTAATTAATTTTAGTTAATAGTGTAAAATATTTAATTATTACTTTTATTAAATAACTAAAACAAAAGTATTTATTTTATTTATTTTACTACGAAAATAGTGCATTATTAGGATGAACAATGCTTTGTTTAAATCACCCTTTACGATTCCATGTGGACTAAAAATATTAATGCAATATTGCCCGCACTATCATTAAAATTAATTCCTTATATGTAAGTCCGTAGACCATTTTCATTGGCCCTTTATCAATACTTTTTGTTGTGAGGAATTTTAAAGAGATTTTGGGTTAAATAGTGAATTAAAATCAAGTTTAGTTTCGTGGAAATATGCTCCTTTTTTTAGTGTAAGAATCTGTCAAAAAGGTTTTAAATTTACATAATCCGATGTAAATTTACACAATTTTTTGTGGTTTTGCTTGTATATTTACTTAATTTGAAGTTATAAGGGTAAATTTACACTATTTTTTTTTAGAGTGTATTTTTGATTATAGCTTGCCATGATAATTATTTTTATTGTTGCCATTGCAAAATGGTCGTATATTTCAATAGTGCATTGAATAGTATATTACAATAGTACATTTTGTTATTAGAGATGAAAACCATTGCTGTATGCGTTATTATGTTCTAACACAATAAAATAAACAGATGTTAGTTTTATTCTGTTGAGCAAAGAGTTTGAAAAAACACAATGCAATAATTATGATGCAAGGACGTAAAGCTAAGGTTTTTGAACGTATATGGAGTTTGCGAATCGAGCCGCCAGTTGAGAGTTTCATCCACATTAAGGCCAAGTTGGCTTACGTCTGTCCATCATGTACTATTTTTTATCCGTCGCATGCAAAATTTAAAAAAAAATTGTTTAATCTAAATCAAAATTAAAAGTTTTATAAACTTTGAAATAAAATTATGTTCAAAAAGTTACCTTTGACTAAAATATTTGTTATTTTATTCAAGCAAATCGTATAACTATGACAATAAAAAAGAACAAATATTTTTGATGGATTATGAAATTTTGAATTGAAAGGTTGCTTTGATAAAAATTTAAACATATATAAATGTTTTTTACATTTTGGACGTTACTATGACAACAAAATATATGGTTAAAAGTGACTCCTAAATGTCGCAAATCATAGTAATAAAGGAATACCTTAATATGTAGGCGAATAAAAAACAATTTATTTTATTGTATAGAACTCTAATTATGTTTTGATTGGATTTTATAAAAAATCAATAACATTTTCAGTCTATATTTTATTGGAATGTATGTTTTGGATGTATAGAAATATAATGTTTAAGTATATTAAGCTTAATTTTTTTTTTTACTTTTAGTTGCTAGTTAATGTGTTTTAAATTGAAATATTTTTGAATTTGTTATGTAACTAAGTCTTTATCATTTTTATATTTTGATTTTATTTTTCCAAATATATTTTTGATCTCTAAGAGATCTTCTTCAGAGAAGAAATTTCTATCTAGAAACTTCTTCGCTGAAGAAGATCTGTTTGAAATCGAAAACATATTTTGAAAAATAAAATCAAAATATTAAAGTGATAAAAACTTAGTTTCATTACAAATTCAAAAATAATTCAATATATTAAGCTGGTTTAGATTTTTTTATAATTCACTATTGACTAGAATTTTGTTTAGGTTATGAATTGATAGTGATTTTTTGTGAGCAGTTACACTCAAGTATCTAAGGAAACCATTTTGATTTTTCAATTCGATGTTTCGGAGTATGATTCTAACCTTCCTCATCAGTGACATGATTCGAATCCATTTTGGCAGATACGCCAAATTTCAAAATTGAAATTTTATCATTATTTATTCATCATTATTTACCTACTTAGGCTGAGTTTTTCAACCACCTTTAGAAATTTATGTTAGCATTGAATAAGAGTTTGTGATATCTGGATTTAAAAGAAAATTTTTAATTAGTTGAGATGTCTGCTAACACCGATTTAAATTTTAGATTTTATTTGAATAAAAAACAGAAATTTCTAACGACTGTTGAAAAACTCAACTTAAGTAGGTAAGAAATAATTAGAACTTTTTCAATTCCTATGTATGGTTGGAAATTTCTAAAGGGAAAAACACCTTTCTCCTTTACAACCGTAAAAGTATTTATAATAAAATGTGTTGTTATGTGGAGTAAAAATATTTTATTTGTCTCAGAACAACAAACAAATTTTTAAAGATCGAGGTCCAACAACAACATGTGATCTAAGGTGCTGATGGACGCAAATATTCATTCCGATGTGGGTAGATACTATTTTTGGTTCGATTTTCGAAATTAGAATTTTTATGATATCTTTACGTTTGAAAACCTCCTGAAGCTGTTAAGGCTATTTTTAGCTGTCAGTCTGTATATGTGTGTAAGCAAACATTTTTCCAATAGTGATGGCTAACCTCAGCTAAATTAGTGATCCATTTGGACCGGATCGTTCATTCGCACTGACCGATTTAAAAACATCGGTCTTCGTTCAATCACTTGCAAAAACATTAAATATTTAAGTCAAAAACAATAATAAAAAATCTCGTTAATAGGTCAAGAACCACATCCTAATTAACACGCAAAAGTCAACATAAATCTAAGACTAATGCATCTAAAAAGTTGCGAAGAAGATGAGTTACGAAATAAAGAAGAAAACCTTTTTCGTTTAAACAAAAAATATTGCTCATACTAATGTAATTTATTTGAAAAAATTGATAAATCATTGCTTAAAAATCTATACAGGATTTATACTATAGCACATGTACTATTTTAAGCCACACTGTATTTGTTTGTTTTCTACCGTTTGTTTTAAGGATTTTCCTTTATAACTTGTTCCAGCCTTATTTTAATGAGCCATACAGTCAAACATCTCATCATCTAATTAACATTCAATAAAAAAAATGATCATCCTTTTCATACATCGATTTAAAGGAAAAACATTATTAAAAACAAAATTGCACTATAAAATAAGGAATATAATGTTTAAGTCCTGACATGTAGCAAATTTTTAATTTTTAACCAAAGCTAAGGTACAACAACTGAAGCTAAGACCGTCGACGAGAAGGATAATTTCTACATAGCACTGGAAGAGGTTATGAAACAAACACCCACACGCGACTTCATTATGGTTCTTGGTGACTTTAATGGACAGGTTTCTAAAGGGAAAAACACCTTTCTCCTTTACAACCGTAAAAGTATTTATAATAAAATGTGTTGTTATGTGGAGTAAAAATATTTTATTTGTCTCAGAACAACAAACAAATTTTTAAAGATCGAGGTCCAACAACAACATGTGATCTAAGGTGCTGATGGACGCAAATATTCATTCCGATGTGGGTAGATATTATTTTTGGTTCGATTTTCGAAATTAGAATTTTTATGATATCTTTACGTTTGAAAACCTCCTGAAGCTGTTAAGGCTATTTTTAGCTGTCAGTCTGTATATGTGTGTAAGCAAACATTTTTCCAATAGTGATGGCTAACCTCAGCTAAATTAGTGATCCATTTGGACCGGATCGTTCATTCGCACTGACCGATTTAAAAACATCGGTCTTCGTTCAATCACTTGCAAAAACATTAAATATTTAAGTCAAAAACAATAATAAAAAATCTCGTTAATAGGTCAAGAACCACATCCTAATTAACACGCAAAAGTCAACATAAATCTAAGACTAATGCATCTAAAAAGTTGCGAAGAAGATGAGTTACGAAATAAAGAAGAAAACCTTTTTCGTTTAAACAAAAAATATTGCTCATACTAATGTAATTTATTTGAAAAAATTGATAAATCATTGCTTAAAAATCTATACAGGATTTACTGGAATCTATACAGGATGTACTATTTTAAGCCACACTGTATTTGTTTGTTTTCTACCGTTTGTTTTAAGGATTTTCCTTTATAACTTGTTCCAGCCTTATTTTAATGAGCCATACAGTCAAACATCTCATCATCTAATTAACATTCAATAAAAAAAATGATCATCCTTTTCATACATCGATTTAAAGGAAAAACATTATTAAAAACAAAATTGCACTATAAAATAAGGAATATAATGTTTAAGTAGTTAAGTAGTTAAGTAGTATAATGTTTAAGACAACCCCGCGCACTCCAGTCCCTGTTACTGGCACATGAGTTAACGTGAGATATCACATACCACTGGCAATAGCAGTGAGATATCACTAGCCAAGGTGATATCTTAGGGGTGCTGGTGGATGAACTGTATTCAGTCAACGGTAGCACTCTCAATCTTAGCTAATGAATATTCCTTGATGCTGGAACGCTGTAGCTTGCTCGAAGAAACGAGCTTTCATATAACTATATATCTGAGCTTTAATCATTGAAAAATATACTGCGTCCCATAATCAAGGATTATGCCATTAGCTGGACTATTGGCAAACCAATTTTAGTTTTGTTCCTGCAAATTTTTAAAACAAATTTGCTTTTTATCTCTTATTTTATTTTTATTTTCCCTATCCTATCACGAAATATTGGCCTATGTCATATTTTATATGTGATAGGATTTATAGTTTAGTTGTCTATTATTTAACAAAAAATATTAAAAAAACAAAAAAAAACAGATTTTCGTCCATTAACATCCTTAGAACGCATGTTGTTGTGGGACCTTGGTCTTAAAAGGTTTTTATGTGTTGTTGTGACACATATTGTAATGCCTACTACACATCACATTTTATTAAAAAAAAAAAAAAAAAAAAAAAAAGTCCTGACATGTAGCAAATTTTTAATTTTTAACCAAAGCTAAGGTACAACAACTGAAGCTAAGACCGTCGACGAGAAGGATAATTTCTACATAGCACTGGAAGAGGTTATGAAACAAACACCCACACGCGACTTCATTATGGTTCTTGGTGACTTTTATGGACAGGTTGGAAGAGATATCTCTTATGGAAATGTGGTGGGCCTGGATTTGAATTCGAATGATAATGGTGAGAGAATGACTGAGTTTGCATTATCAAATAATTTGAGAATTGCCAGTACGTTCTTTCTGCATCGATCGATTCATAGACAGACTTGGGTCTCACCGAATGGAAACACTCGAAATCAAATTGATCACGTTCTAGTAACAGCACGTTTCTTCTCGAGCGTTCGGGATGTGCGATCCTTTAGAGGTGCATACATTGGAAGTGATCACTTCCTTGTATGTGCAACGATAAGGTTCCACTTCCCTAATCCAGGCATTCCAAAATTCAATCAACGGAAACGTTTTAACATCTCATCATTAAAGAATGCTGAAACAGAAGAGAGATATCAAATCCATATTGCCGAAACATTGGATAAATCAGAAACCATTAATGGAGACGTCGATAAGTCATGGTATTTGCTCAAAGATGCTGTTTTAAGCGCTGCTGAGGGAATACTTGGACGACCACAGAACTACTCCCAGAAGCCATGGATGGATCAAGCATGCCTTGACGCTATTCAATACAAAAGAGATTGCTATCTGAAGTGTCTACAAGGACGCAACACCAGGTCCACGAAGGAGAACTATAAACTGGCAAGACAAGCCGTTACAAAGCTATGTAGACGAACGAAGAGAGAATGGTGGAAGAGACAGTGTGAGGAGATTGAAAACTTCAACAAGGAACATCAATCGCGTAACTTCTTTCAACAGGTTAAAACCTTAAAGAAGGCCCTCAAACTAGATCGACTGCTATTCAAAACGAAGATGGGGAGCTACAAGTAGACCTTAAAAATATTTTAGATACTTGGGCCGCTTATTTTGAGAATCTTTTCAACTTAAGTGACCAGCTACAAGTCGGGCGACGAGCAAAGCTTATTCGTGCGTCAAAAGTACATGTAGACAAACCTCCCAAAGAGGAATTCGATACGGCGCTGTCAAAATTAAAACGCAATAAAGCACCTGGTATCGACGATATAACATCCGAAATGATTGTACATGGTGGCGAAACTCTATCCTCAAGATTGTTTGAACTTGTTCAAATGATCTGGAGGACTGAAACCATGCCACAGGACTGGAGCACAGCTATGCTGATACCAATCCATAAAAAAGGTAATCGCCTATAATGTGCAAACTACAGAGGTATCGCTCTCCTCTGCACAGCATATAAGATCTTTTCCTACATTTTGCTATCCAAAATCAATCCTTTTGCTGAACAACTGTTTGGAGAATATCAGTGTGGTTTCCGGCGGGGCCGAGGTACCACCGATGCACTTTTCTCGATAAGGATGATTTTGGAAAAGTGTCGAGAGCTCAACATACCTGTGCACCAACTTTTCATTGATTTCAGGCAGGCCTACGACTCTCTCGAACGAGAGACTCTAAGGTCTGCTCTGGTGTCAATGGGAATTCCTGGTAAGTTGGTATCACTATGCAAAATGACAGTACAGAACTCTCAATGCTGTGTACGAGTGGAGAACGAAATATCAAAGTTTTTTAAAGTTGACTCCGGTTTAAGACAAGGTGATGCTATCTCTCCTATACTTTTTAATCTAGCCTTGGAATATGTGTGCCGTCAAAAGAAACTACCGACTAATAACAATATCTTGTCAATAAACTCAGTACAGATGATTGCTTACGCTGATGATGTTGTCATCCTCGGCCGAAGTGAAGCTGTTATGAGTGAGACTTTCAAGTCGCTTGAGAGTGGTGCTAGAAAAAATGGTCTGAAAATTAACTACAATAAAACCAAACATATGAATGTTTCAAGAGAGGCTGAGAAGAAAGATTTGATGTGCGGCGATGAACGAATTGAGGGAGTTGAATCTTTTAAATATTTGGGATCAATGCTTGACTCAAACAACAGCATACTTACAGATATTAAAGCTCGAATCGCTGCAGGTAATCGAACTTTCTACTCAATTAAACCTCTCCTTGGATCACCGTATGTATCAACTAACACCAAGCTCAAGTTATACAAGACATTGATTAGACCGGTTGTGATGTATGGGTCACAAACGTGGACCCTTACACAAAATGACGAATCGCATTTATCTGTATTTGAGCGTAAGATCCTACGCTACATTTATGGTCCACTTAAGACAGACGATGGATAGTATAGAACCCGGTATAACTTTGAGATCAGAGACCTTCTTGAGGGTCCTGATATAATAGGTTGTATCCGTTCTAATAGGATTGCTTGGTTTGGGCATGTTCTACGAGCCGATTCACAGTCTGGAATGATTAGAAAAATGTACGTTAGTACCCCAGGGAGTGGTAGATTGCGAGGAAGACCACGACTACAATGGGAGACTGACGTAATAAACGACCTTAAAAAAATCGGCTGCCATGGTAATTATGTCGCTGTTGCGAACGACCGTGGTGAATATTCAAAGCTGATTAGCCTGGCAACGCTCCTACATGGAGCATGAACGCCTTTTAAAAAAAAAAAAAAGTACAACAAACAATTTTATTTCACAGCAAATATTGTCAACAAAATTAAATTAAATCTAAAAAACTTAAATGAAATTAATTCTATTATACAGCATCCATCCACCAACAATAATAATAAAAACAATTTAAATACATATGTAAAAACAAATGTTTTTTTTCATAATCATTAATTAAATCATGTTTGTAATCTATTTCTTTTCAATTTTATTTCACAGTTCATAATTTGTAAAAGTTGAATGAAATACATATCTTTTTTTTCAATAGCATTTACATTTTCTTAAAAATGGCATTTTATTTTTAATTCTTTATGTTCAATCATTCTTAGCACCATTTGTGTATCAAAAAAAATATTGTAATGAAAAATTTATCATAAAGAACAAAAAATGAACGGCTCGAATTTATTATATATAAACAAAACATACATAGTAAATTCGAGCCGTTAAGTTGTTGTTCCTTATGATAAATTTTTCATTACAATATTTTTTTGAACTAATCGTTTTATACATAGGTCAATTCTTTTGGTAGGCGTGTTGTTTTGTTTATTAGTAAATTCGAGCCGTTCCAAGTTTTGTTCTTTATGATAATTTTTTCGTAAGAATATTTCTTTAAGTTATCGTTTTGTATGTATGTTATGTATTTCTTTTGGTCGATCGTAGCAAAATGAAACTTGCATGTATTTATGATTTTGATAAATGCATATGGTATTGTTAGTTTGGTTTTGTTTTATTGGATTGAATATAAGTTTTGTGTTATTGTTAGTGTTATTTTCATATAAAGGTTTATGATTTTTCCTTTTCATTGTTAGATGAAGTGCGTATATTTTTTATTATTTTAAAATGTGTATTGGTTTTTTTATGTTATTATGAAAACCTGTACGATTAATTAGATACATTTTTTCAGGTCACTTTTTTATGCGAAGTTGTTGAATATAATGAATATATGTTTGAGAGGAGAAAAACAAATTCACATATCACAAAGATCGGAATCAAAATTTGATCATAATGAATATTTAAAGACGAATTACATAAAAGGTTAGTAAACGACGTTTCTTTTATTAACTGAACGATCGGTCGTCGTTCATTGAAGTGACCCGTTCAATTAACTTCGGTCGTTCATGATCGACACATCACTATTTTCCAACGCTTTCTCAATAACGGATGGCTTCATTTTTACGGGAAATGAACAAATTATGAGAATAAATAATCCTATCAATATCATTGAAATATCATTTTGTTTGTCATCATGTCAATCATTTATAATAAAATTTGTTTAAACAATTCTTAATTTTTTAATTTTTAAGTAAATATTCAAAAATGGGTGTTATTTGCGTTACGCAAACGCAAGAGATCTTGATGAAACTTTCGTATGAAAATGAGCTGAAAACGCATTCGGTTTTTTAATTTGATTTGGAGGAAGAAAACTAAAATTTAGTTGTCGATAATCCTAGTGCTAGTAGCATATTCTTTAACCATGTGACGCACGGTTTTCCTGAATGATTGAAGCCCGCATATACACATACAGGGAAACAAATTTCTTCAAGCAAACAATAGAGTGATCATCAGGCAAAATTTCATAGCTAAGGTTGAAATGTGCTACCGAATTGTCTGTATAGAAAACATCCGCCAGCACCATTGAAAATAAAAAAAATTACAAATCATTCAAAACTGATCTCTCAATGCGTATTTAAAACATTTTTGCTACATTACACCATTGCTCACCCTCTTTTCTTAAACATCTTTGTTAAAAGTTGTAGGTAATAATATATGTATTAAAAATATGTAATCTCATACAACTTGTTATTCTCCAACATTACACGCAATTAAAAATTATTTCTTTTAATTATAATTATTTTCTCTTAATCTTTAACGATCATGCGTCATTTGTTTCTTTTCGTTTTCATCATCTTCATATAAGGATAAAAAAATTCAAGCAAATTTATCTTCGAAGTAATAAACAAATAACTTGTAATCTTAATTTTATATATTTAAATTTCAAATCACCGAGGTACGCATGTAAGATAAATTATTTAAATTTTGGTGCTTCAAATTATAATTATTTAAAATAAAAATTTTATGAGAAAATTGTTTAAGATATTAGACGGTAATGATAATAGATGAGAATTTATACTAATTGTAGTTTTAAAATAATTTTTTAAACATTTTTAGTGTGTGCTGCTATAATAAACAAAACATATGAAAAATTGCTGATTTTATTGATGTCTATTGCGTTGTTTGCACTATCATGGAGCTAATTTTACGATAGACTCTGCACTCCACACTATGACGATAATAATGAACTTTATCTGGTATACGGCCCAATGGTTCCATTAGCATAAGTTAGTTTTTGTCAATGCCAAAATAGGCTTCATTGATCACAGTTGTTCTCTATCGAATAACGAATTTTTTATTCTTAGCTTAGTTCCATGCTAAACATTTTGGATCTTGTTACCTTGTTAATGTGCCATACACCATAAGGTTGTTAATGTTAAAAGCCTCTAAACAGTTAGCTGATGAGCTTTATTTTTTACGTACGTTTTCACTTCAACAAACTGAATGAGTATGTTCACATAATGTATCACCTGGTAAGTAAACTATACTCCACACCACACTTTACAGTTTTATACATCGGTGTTAATCGATTGTTGAGGGTGTTAGAATAAATATTAACTACTTAAAATCTTAGCCTCAGATAAAAGTCTAATTTAAATCATGCATTCACACATTCAAATCAAGTAAATCGTATCAAACCCAAAGGCCAAAACAAAAGAACATCACACTTCACTCTAGTATGTCTAATAAGTTCATTCATTTCCAAATTGATTTAAATCTCAATTTCAAAACTTTTGCATATAGCTACAGTCAATAAACTTCAATTCTTTTAATAAACAAATTTGTTTTCCGTCTAAGCACTAACCTCTTTATTCCTTCTTTTTGCTAATTTAATTTTTATTCTTAATAATATTATCATTTAAACTTTAAACTTGTAATAACAACTTAATTATTCCTCCTGTCTAATTTTCTAGAAAAGCATTTAAAATGAAAACATTATTAAAGATTTGATTTAATTAACCATTTTAACACAAACACAGAAAAAAGAAAAGTTTGAAAAAGCAAGAAAATGGAAATGTTTCTGGAAAAATAAATAAAAATTTTTTTAGAATTAGTTTTAAAATTGAATTTTACAATAATTTTATATTTGTGCTGCGGTTTTTTGTTTTTCAAAGTTTTTTTAACCTTTTTGTTACGATAATATCAAAGTTAAAAAGTTGAATAAAATATAAATTTTTATGTATCTCAGATGTAAATGCAATGTTTAAAAGTGAACTGTCAGACAGAGTAATGTTAAAATAAAATAGTCTTCATTTGTAATCAAATACCATTTTCTTTCTTTCACATAATACTTATTAGTTATTATAAAAGAAAGATTCATGAATATACAAACAACGATCGACAAGTGGTCGAAAGATCTCTAAAAATAGTTGCATGTCATTAAACATAAAAGAAGGATTATATTTATAAAAACACAAAACTTCGTTACAAAAATCCATCAAAATCTAATTTAAAAAGATTTTATCTACAAGTTCTTGTTAAAATAAAGTTCAGTAAAAGAACTCCATTATAGCTTAAAATAACATTTCTTGGTATTAGTATTCTTCAGTTTTTAAAATAAGTTTCAAGAAATTTTCGTTTAACTTTAAATAATTAAATTTTATAAAACTCTTAATTTTATCAAACTCGTTGAACTATATACTTGTAAGAGATTTTGTAATTAATATTCTGTTATCACAAATGATAATTTTAGTAACGATTATCCTCCAGTGTCTGTTTTATATGAGAAATTTTGGATTTTCTCTTACAAAAGTTTAAACACATCTTGATAAACATCATGTTGCTGAAAAAAGTAGGAATATGTAAGTAGAGTGTATTCGTAAAGAATAATAATTAATTTTAAGATTTTAATTTGAGTTTTTGTATTGAGGAAATGTGTAGCTCAAGGATTGTCAAGTAGCTTAAAATAACTTAAACTTAGAAAAAGGAACATGCTTCAAAATCTCTGCCGTCAACATAATCATCATAACAGCTATCATCAGAACAAAAATCTTGTCTGTATTAGGGTTCCGTTTTTTATACGGAACACTATTGGTGAGAGTAGAACGTGTTTTTCACATTATTTCGATTATCTCGTGAACCATTAATCCGATGAACTTAAAATTTGAGGTGCTTATAAAACTAACTTATCCACACAAGATTGTGGGTTAAAAAATAAATAAAGTTGTGTTCGTTTGTTTTAAAGAGGTACGATGCCTTTGCCTTTGAAAATATACATTTTTTTATCGAGACGAGTAGGGTATCATATGAAAGGGCTTCATTTCAGCATTATCTAAAAATATATTTTGGAATTTTACACCTCACCATTTTTTGTATAATTTTGAAAAATGACGTTTTCTGGATGTTTTATTGCCCCGAATAACTCCAACCCTTCTTCATCGAAAATCTTGAAATATATTTGGAATGATAGAATATTGAGTAGGTTTTTAATGAAAAATATAGAGAAGTGGCAGATACTCATAACTATATTTATTAAAGGGGTTGGAATGTTAAGGGGTAAAAACATCATTTAAAACCAGGTCGTGTGGGGTGTCATTTGAAAGAGCACTTGGTTTTAGAAATATTGCCATTTTTTTTAGAATTTTGCAATGCATAGTTTTTGAATTATTATCAATAAAGTGACACAAAAAGTTGGTCCCCCCCTTGCATTGCGAGCCTAATTAACAGAAAAATTTGAAAAAATTCACAGAGACAGAAAGTTTGATAAACTCTGAACGAAAAATATAGCGAACTCTCAAATAATTATATTTCTGTGCTTTTAAGGGATTGGGGTAGGGAAAGGTGAAAAAAAAACTCTTCACCCAAGCGAGTGGGGTGTCATTTGAAAGAACTCTTAATTTAAGAAACATTGCAACATTTTTTAGAAATCGGTACACAGTTTTTGAGTTATTCTAAAAAATGTGCAAATTCCAGACCGTTCCCCCCCTACGTTTCGACACTGATTGACAGAAAAAATTGAAAAAATTCATAGAGACAGAAAGTTTGCTACATTTTGAACGAAAATTATAGCGAACTCTCAAATAATTATATTTCTGTGTGTTTAGGGGATGGGTGTAAGAGAGGGTAGAAAAAAACTTTTTTTGACCCAGAGTGGGGTGTCATTTGAAAGAACACTTAATTTAAGAAACATTGCAACATTTTTTAGAAATCTGCGATGCACAGTTTTTTAGTTATTGATAAAAAAGTGCTATTTTAAGTGTATGTATACCACCCTATATTTCGACGCTGATTTATAGAACAAATATCCCCAATTTAGACCACTAAAATACTGGTTAAATCTTTCTTTAGCTAACATAAACAGCTATGGATAAAAATTAAACTAAAGTAACATTTTTGATCAATGTAGATGTGATTGACATTTACAATTGACGTTCACGAATTAACATTTATTCTGTTATGCGTCCATAGTCTGGCGATATAAAGACTTTACAACATAGCTTTATGTCATTTATTTTTGATATTGTGTTCTTTTACATTCACGGAACTCTTGGCAAGCGAATTTTATTCGTACCTGTCCGACTTTTTTTTATTGAAGTAGAAATAAAAAAGCGCCGGCGATTCCTAATTGTAAACAAACAAAAGAAACACATCCACTAAATATGCTGCCATTCTTAGAACCGTTGTTCGATTAAGCTCAAACTTTAGTATGATGTACGATTTGGTCTCGCCTTTCGGTTTAAGAACCATTCGCATGGATTTGTGACAACAGATTTCCTACAAAAATGTAAAATGTACAAAAAATTATTGAAAGAGTTGAACATTGAAAATTGGGATAACGCAGCGAAAAACTCAATTTTAAAAATCTGTGAAGCATACGCAGCTATATTTCATTTAACGGGGGATGTTTTAACAACAAATTATTTCTACAAACAGACCATCTCGAAGATAGACAAGAGTCCTGTCTACATAAAAAATTGCAGAATACCATAATCTCAAATTGAGGAGATAAACAAGCAGGTTGATAAATTAATAGAAGATAAGGTACACTGAAAAAAAATTGTTGGTAAAATACAACAAACAATGGTCTGTTGAATTTATTTAAAGGACACGTTATTTGATTTTATATTGTTTTAACAAACATGTTTGTTAATTGCCCGTTTTCAACAAACATGTTTGTTAAATATTTTTAGCTACCTTTACAATTACCAGCAGTTCGTTAATTTTTGTTTGTTGAATAAAATACCCTAAAACCAAAAATATGAAACATAAATATGAAAAAATTCGAGTAGTAAGGGCTTGAAATTTATAGTGAACTTAGTGGAAGTACAGATAAAGTGAAATTTTGTGAAATAAAAATAGTTTTAAGAAAAATTGTGAAAGTATTTAATGAAATGTGTCAATTAAAATACCTAAAAAAATGATTGAAGTTTTAGTGAATTTTAGTGAAATTAAATTATTTGAATGATCGAAATAATTTAAGGAAAGTCAACAGTTTTGTTTTAAGGATGTCTATAAAGGTAATTTTTGTTTCGGTAAATTTTAATTAAAATCATTGTAAACAAAATATAAGTATATTTAATAGTATTATAATAAAAAACAAATTAAGACTGTTTTCCACTCCATGCTATTGAGTACCAAAATTATTTTTACCAATTTTAATTGTACTAAAACTGTCAAATTTGCAATTTCATCGTTCCAATTCAAATATATTCTAAATTGAAAGTGAAACATTATTTTGTTTGTTTTTCATTCAATTTTAAAAACTAGAATTATATACGGTATGATTGGCGAAGAGAGTTCAATATACAAGCAGGGTTACAAGCAGGGAAAGATAAATATACAGTTACAAGCAGGGAAACATAAATATACAAAGCAGACGCATTGTCAAAAATAGAAATAAATTCGGACAAATTAAAAGCAATGATACCGACTTCCAATATAAATGCCGTAACGGCGAGAGCTATGCAGAATAAGAAAAATAAGGTTGAGGAAAACACCACAAATGTGAAGACGGAGTGCACGCTGTATTCATAGAACTGTACCGCAATATCAGAGATAAAGAATATGAGAAGATTATCTTTTGAGATTAAGGACTTACGTGAGAAGATTAAAGAGAAATGCATTGATTATAAAGTAAATGAATATAGTTTGCGTATAATTGAATTAAGTAAGAAAATGAAAAACGGTAATCTAGTAGAATAGTGAAAATCTGCGCAGCGCCTTAGGAACTGCATTGGATAAGCTTATGTTAGCTATGAAACGTGAAAATATAAATTATCTAGCGCTAGAGATGAATGATGATATATTTAAAAACGTAGATGTCACTGAATTTAAAGATGTATTTAATGAGCTGCAGCATAGGATGAATAAAGAAGAACACAAGCAAACTGAACTGAAGATATTAATATACAAAGCGCCACAAAGAATTTTAGATCAAGGCAGAATGGAAGAATTGATAAAGATATACTACCATACACCATACCCTGGAAGACACTCAGGTTTCAAAAGAACAATAAATAAATTAAAGCAGAAATATGTTTCGAAGGATATAAGTAAAATTATCAAAAGTTATGTTAGAATTTGCGAGTCATGTGCTAGGAGCACATTGGAGCACAAATTAGGAATATTAAAGAAGAATTAACCGTAACTGACACACCTACGTCGAGTTTTGAAACGATTTCTATGGACACAGTGCTCCATAACGGTTAACTAATAGCGCGTATGATAAAAATACAAATTCATTAGACTTGAATATAGGTGATCAGGTCTGGTTGAGGGTAGGTGAAAGAAAAAAATTAGATTCACCATTTATAGGACCCTATGACTTATGAGGTCATAGATATAAAAGATCCAAATGTAAAAATTAAGATAGGAAACGTAGAAAAATATATACATTAAAATAAATTGAAAAAAAATGAGGTAGTAACTTAAGATAATGAGAACTGATAATAGATAAAATAAGATTAAGAGATAAATTGTGTGATAGATCGTATTTATTAGATAATTATGTTAAGACAAAGATTACACAAATCCTTATGACAAATCAGAAAAACTAGAGACTAGAGTAGTAGTGAAATAGTAAATTCTTGTATGAGTTGAGAATGATGGCAATTCTTCACGAGGATGAAGTTTCATCCGAGAATCATCCGAGTGAAGAATTGCCATCATCCTATGCAAATACAAGATGCTATTTTATCCACTATATAAAAACATTTCGATTAATTTCCAGTTTTCCTGCTAAAGTTTTTATCACCATATTGAAAAACATGCATCATAGATAGCACAGAAAAACTGTTTTATTTTATATTTTATAGGTATATGTATTGTTCTCGTTTTAACCTTTTGATATATACCAACAAATGAAGTTTTTAATTTGTTGGGGTAATATTTAATAAACTATAGAACTGTTGAAGAATTTAATTATAATCACTAGTTGTGGAATAAATACAATTACAATGGAAAACATACGCATGGAAAGTATATATTCTTTAGTAGTCATGGATAAATTTATTTCTTATAAAGAAGATTTTCATCTAAAAGAAGGGTGATTTACATTTTCCCAAAAAGAAACAGTTTCTCAAATCTGTTATTAAAAATGAAGATCTAAAGAACAACACATGCATTCCATTCATGTTCATGTTAAAATTAAATGTTTAATTAAAAATATATTTTGAACCAAATAATTAAAAATATTATTTATAAGAAGATTTTCAATTTAGCGAATATTAATGTCGAATTCTTTTCACCCAAATCAATAAAAAAAACTGATGTAAATCAAAAATTTTGTTCTATTCACGAAAAAACTTCAATTTTTTTTCGATTTACATCAAAAAAAAAAATGTGCATTTTTTTGACATTACTAATATCAACAAAGAAAATTTAAAAAATAAACGTTTTGTTAACGAAAATTTTTATATAACTATGAATTGTTTAATTCTGAAAAATTAATTATTGTGTTTTATATTATATATATACAATAATGTAACAAACATTTAATAAAAAAACTCCTAAAGCCGCAACGCAATTAGACTATTGCAGAACTCTGTAATATTTCTGCAATGGTAGTGTGTAAAATATTCATTGCAAAAAAGTGTGGCAATGAACTCATTGCAAAACATTGCAATGACTCATTGCAGTGTTTTGCAATGAGTTCATTGTCAAACTTTTCTGCAATGAATATTTTACACACTACCATTGCACGACTATTGCAGAAATATTGCAGAGTTCTGCAATAGTCTAATTGCGGCTTAAGCCGCAATTAGACTATTGCAGAACTCTGCAATATTTCTGCAATGGCAGTGTGTAAAATACTCATTGCAGAAAAGTTTGGCAATGAACTCAATGCAAAACATTGCTATGACTCATTGCAATGTTTTGCAATGAGTTCATTGCCAAATTTTTCTGCAATGAATATTTTACACACTACCATTGCAGAAATATTGCAGAGTTCTGCAATAGTCTAATTGCGGCTTTAAGCAATAAAAAAAACTATTAGAATTAAAATATTATATTTCATTGGGCGGATGAAAAAAGATACATCATAGAAAAAAACGAGACGCTTTTATCTAAAATGAAGTAATTTAAATTGAAAACAAATATGAATGAATAAAACAAAATTATTTTATGTACAAATTAATTGAGTCTTTTATAAACATTTCAATACGCAATTGCAGAATAAGCTATTATACGAAATTTTTCAAATTTAAAAGTAGACAACCGCCATTTAAATAACACTAAAACAAACATATTTCACATCAACTTTTGTTTTTTGTTCTTTTCAGACCCGAATTTATAAGTTGATTTAGAAAAGTCAAAAGAAAACCACATAGTGGAGTCATATTAGCATTTTATATTGAAGTAAGAGCAAAGTTGAATTTTTTTTTGTTTTATGTTAAGGACATAAAAGTTAGTAGGCATGTAATTATTGAGCAAATTTGGAGGTCCGGAAGTGCCTCAAAAATGGCAAAAACTGGTTTTTTGGTGTTTTTTGAGTAGGTCGCTTCACTATTTTTGAAATATTTCGGGCTCTAATGATCATAAAAAAAAATGAAAAATGTTTGTGATTAAATTTCAAATCCATCTAGGAGGTTAGATACTTTAAAAGTGTAACCTAACCTCAAAAAACCGAATCACCTTTTTTTTACTAAATTTATGATAAGGGGCGGAAAAATCATCGAATTTTCATGAAAATTTCAGGAAACATGTATTTTAATAGTCTTAATATGGGATTTAATTTTTATGAAAAAATTTTAATTTTTTCGGCCACCATTGGCATTTTTCTTTAAATTTGGCATATGGTGCCATTTTATGAGAAGTCATCCAAAATAAATTTTTATTTTTAATCTGTATTTTTTTTTATCTACTTTAACCTAAGTATAATTAAAATTATGTTGCCTTAATTTAAATGCCCATTTTTGGGCATGAGAAAAAAACATTAATTTTTGCATTTTTTTGACATTTTACCATATATACGGTATTATTTATGCTATTATCATGTATTTTGCATAAAAGTGAAATATGCAATTCAAATTAATAAAAAATATTTTTTTAAATTATACATAACCTACAAAACTTTTTTTTCTTGCAATGCCCTAAATTGCTTTTGGTAAATAATTAAAATGTTATTACAATTATTGTAAATATTTGATATAAGATTTTGAAAAAATGTAATATTCATTTTTTTTCAAACATTTTTCAAACATATAAAATACACATCATAAATAATTTTACGCCAATTATGTTTTCAATTGAAAATTCTATATGTGTTATTATGGGTTTCCATATTATTCACTGTTTGTGTGCTTTTGTCACTATTGAAATAAAATGCAATATTTAAAAATATACTTTTTGCTGTTTATTTTTAAAATTTTTATTTTATTAATAATAATATAAACTTCCTTATAGTAACAATTTGAATTTGATTTTTTATTTTATTGAATATCGATTTCGACTTACGTCATCCTCAGTTTAAATTATTATTACAAATGTTGCTTGAACTATTACTTATATACTACTTCAACTGCTAGGTTTAGGTAGATTTTATATAAAAATCTACCTATTGCAGCGTGCTTCATCTCGGAATTTCGGAAAAATTTTGGTGCCAAACGACTATACAGTATACATGATAAGCGGAGACGGAAAATCAAAATGAAAAAAAAATTTATATAGATATATATATATATATATATATATATATATATATATATATATATATATATATATATATATACATATATATATATATATATATATATATATATATATATATATATATATATATATATATATATATATATATATATATATATATATATATATATATATATATATATATATGTATATATATATATATATATATACTAGCGGGACCCGGCGTGCTTTGCTACGCCTATAAATAAAGTTTGTGTGTATACATTTTGTTGACTTAGCAATAATTTCAAAGAGTAGTAATGAGAAATGGTTTTCTATTTTTTGTTTTTAATATGAATGTAAAAGGAAGGATCAGCACTCTAGTTGATCAGTAAAATATAAAAAAATAGTATTATATATAAAACAAAGGATATATAAAAAAAACGCGATCAAATAAGTTTTCAGGTGTGTTACTATTTAGAACATTATACGAAACAAAAATGGATTCACAAATTTTCACAGTGCTCATGCGGCTTAGTATACGCTTTCTTTACCGGGAGTTACTAAAAACGTTGCAAAAAATTTTGATCGGTATATGATTTTATGGTCAGCAAGGGCAGTAAGAATAGCGACAATACATTCGATGAAGGTATAAAAGAAGTGATGCAAAAAAGGAATAAAAGAAGTGATGCAAAAAAAAATCAAAATTATTTGGAAGTTTTTGTATATGAATTTATAGGATTTGAATTCATAGGATGAGAAATATTTCTATTTAGTCAACATTTTAAGTCATTTTAAAGTCATTATTATTGAATGTTGCAAATCAATGCGAAACTAATATCTTACACACGGTCAATATATTGGCATATATGTTCCATATATAGACAACATTAATGGAATATTAATTTTTAAGCGATTTTGTGAGTAATTATTGCTCAAAGTAATTATTAAAAGTATTATTCCCGATAATAAGTAATTATTGTCGGAATTGAACTTACACTCATCAGTGACATCATAGTTCAAAGCCATCTTACAGACTCAGCCACAGTGGATGAAACAACAACGAAACATATTACAATTTTCATGTTCAGATAATTTCTAAATTGAAACTTCATTATCGCATATTTTTTTAAATTGAATTCTTCATCTGTGATTATACAATTGTAAATTGTATTTGTTCCCGACACGAAACACACAAAAACTGTTTTAAAGAAGTCTTTCTTTGAGAAAATAAAAAATGCTTTAAAATTGCAAAACTCATGTGAATTAAAATAATTACTTAATCACTCTAAAAACTTTATTTATTTTACACCAAATAGTGTAAAACTTTTGTTTATTTAACATTATACCCGTCGCATATTGTCGGTATCTCATAAGAAAGAAAATTCAAGAAAAGTCGTTTTGAGTTGTTGATGGTCATTGCAAAAGCGAGTTGCACTGGAAACTAAACGTTTGAATTCAAATGCCATATCTGTTGCGATCATTGAAATACGTAGCAACAGTACATCTTCCACTTTGAATTTTCCATTCAAAATTGTAGCTTCAACGACATTGTTCATCATCTTTTTCACCTAAAATTTGCAAAAAAATGTGCTATTTCAAAATATTTGACATATTATTTTAATAAAATATTATACATTCATTTTTCTATTTCATAAAATTATATTCAACGAAAAAAATCATTGATCAAAGCAAGCTACGCGCATAAACCGATATTAAAAAAAAAACCAATTAAAATAATTATCACCAATCACCAATGAAAAAATAATACACGACAATTGGAAAAAGCAAGCGTTGTGTATTTGGAAAACTTTAACATTAAAACCAATTTTTTAAATACAAATACGGCACCATCTATTGGCTAACCCAAATTTATGAGGCGTATATTACACTATCAAATATATTGGTCAATAAAAAAAATTCGAAATGAAATTGGAGAGTTGACGTTAACTTTAACTTAACCGTAACTTAAGGCCCGCTATACACCTGAGCTAAGCTATGCGAAATATGCGAACTATGTTTTTAAAAAAGTAATGTTTTAAGCGAATAAAGCTTTTGAAAAAAATGTAATGTTTCCGTTTTTCTTTTCTTTTTTAAATGTTTTGTTTCCGTAATGTTTTTTTCTATAATTACGTTATATACATTATTTTTTAAAAACATAGTTCGCATATTTCGCATAGCTTAGCTCAGGTGTATAGCGGGCCTAAGACTCTATACAAAATTTTGATTTAAGGTCGGTAAGAAATTACGTATTCTTTGACGTTTGATTTGATATTAATTTTGGTTTTGTAATCAATTTTATAAATCAATCAATGCTTTAAAAGTAACAAACTGATTTCACAATCAAAATTTACAATAATAAAATTCGAAATAAACATTTGATACAAAATTTAAAAATAAAAAACTTTATTTTCATATTAATTTCATGCTAATATTTGGCTTTAATTAAAGTCGCTCTTTTTATATCTTTTGCATTTTTTAATAAATAAAATTTTATTTTATGGACACTTGCAATTAAATATTAGTTTTCTTCAGTTTTTATACTAAACGTCAAAAAATCCTTAAGATAGAATGAAATGAACTTTACGTTAAGTTAACGTTAAGTTTACGTACCGACTTTAAATGTTCTAGTGCATTTTCATACAATTTGTACATGACGTTAAGTTAAAGTTACCGACTATAAATCAAGCATAAAGGTTGTAAAATAAACTTCGCTAGTTTTTCATCCAGTTTTGATGACAATTTTTTTACCTCTAATCGTTCTATCTTAATTAGCAATACGTATAAGAGTATTTTTCTATTTGATATTGATTTTTGTAAATTAACATTGAAGACCAATGAAAAATTTAAAAAAATTAAAAAATAAATTTAAATTATTGTTTTCTTTATTTTTACTCTTATTTTTATTCAAACTTTATAAAAACCAATACACTAATTTTTTACAGATTTCGATACTTTATAGCACTACTATAATTAATATATAACCTCCACAAAATTGTTAATAATCTTTGGTAACGTATTTGACATAGCATGATATGCTTTTCATTTATTATCAAATATAAAACAAAACTTTTTTACTAAAACATATTTGATAGTCTAATAATGGCCTTATATGAAGTTAAAGCGCGCTATACACCTGAGCTAAACTATGCAAAATATGTGAACTATGTTTTCAAAAAATAATGTATATAACGTAATTATAGAAAAAAACATTACAGAAACAAAATATTTAAAAAAGAAAAGAAAAACGGAAACATTACATTTTTTTGAAAAAGCTTTATTCGCATTAAAACATTACTTTTTTAAAAACATAGTTCGCATATTTCGCATAGTTTAGCTCAGGTGTATAGCACGCCTGAAGTTTACTATCAATTGAATAAATTGATTTACGCTGCCATCTGAAAGTTGGCATATGAACAATCCATATTTAACATTTAATTTACAATTGAAAAATATTTAGGCATTTAATCAAGATAATAACTATCCTATCTCTCAAGCTGGACCATCATACACACATTGTACAACATTTCATTAAGATTGGTTACGTTGTTACGGAGTTCATCGCGGACAAACATCGTGACACGTGATTTTTATATATATAAGAAGATATATATATATATATATATATATATATATATATATATATATATATATATATATATATATATATATATATATATATATGTATATATATATATATATATATATATATATATATATATATATATATATATATATATATATATATATATATATATATATATATATATATATATATATATATATATATATAGAAAGAGATAATTAATTTCCTTAACCTCACTATTTGTGATTTTCGAAAGTTAGTAGGTATATTCCATACTAGCCTAAGTCACGTGTGCAGTTATTATTGAATGTTGCCAATCAATATGAAATCAATTTTACGACATAAATGTCAAGTAAATTAGTGAATCGTATGAATTTTTCAATTCGAAATCGGTTTTTGGGTTTATCTGAATAAACCTTATAGTTATTTGTTAATAAAAACAACTTTTATCTCTGAACGTGTTTCGGTTGGGATTCGAACTTAGAACCTCATCAGTACCAACTAAGTTGGAATCTTTTGATAGACACGCTGTCAACTGCCCCTCGGCGTCGACATTAGAAATATTTTTAATTACGATGTTGTAATTTCTTTTTTTCTTAGTGAAAAACTTTTTGTCATACTTCACTGGCTACAGAGTTAGTATTTTTATTATATAGATTTTATACGTCTTAAACCCGACAAGGTAGGAATTTTTATTGAAAGAGATAATTAATTTCCTTAACCTCACTATTTGTGATTTTCGAAAGTTAGTAGGTATATTCCATACTAGCCTAAGTCACGTGTGACTGGCAACATTCAATAATAACTGCACACGTGACTTAGGCTAGTATGGAATATACCTACTAACTTTCGAAAATCACAAATAGTGAGGTTAAGGAAATTAATTATCTCTTTCAATAAAAATTCCTACCTTGTCGGGTTTAAGACGTATAAAATCTATATAATAAAAATATATATATATATATATATATATAACGATTTGAGGTATAACGGAATTATCCGGCACTCTCACGGTCGCAATTTTCGACCTACACCAAAAAATTTTTTCTGTGTATGTTGCGGCAAACAATTTCTTGGACAAGTTCGCGAACTGGCCATATCGGGGTACTGTTTAAGCGGCTAGAGTCCTAAAAATCGAATAATCTAAGGCGTTATAACTTCCGTTTGAAACATAAAGTTTAAATAAAATTGATAAATATTGAATATTTGAACCTTTTTTTATCATTTTTTGTGAGATGACTACCTTGGCATTTAGGGTTCCTGAAAAATCAGCTGTTCTAAAAATTTACTAAACTTTGTTGTCCCTGATTTAGATGAAAATGACCAAGCTCAAAAATGAAAACTTTCAGAAACATAGATACCAACTTATATCTATCCAAAACTTAAAAAATAAATTGTTTAAGTTCAGAGGTGAGAACCTGTGACTGAGGTTAAAACGAAAACAAACGCAAACGGCCTTGCTTTCATCATTTTCGAGTCTATTTTGATTAAACTAATACTAGCTTTTAATTCAACTTTTCAACTATAACAACAGAAATTTTCAGCTTTCTAACCCTAGAAGTTCCAATGCAATTAACATTATACTAACTCAATCCAAGCCCCTAAAACGCGATATAATTACAAACAAATCCCAAAAATATCCCAATTAAATAAAATTTCTTTTGTTTTAGGTAGATTTCATATAATTTTTTTTATTTTTTTTTTCGCAAAAAGTAAAAAAATTTGTTTTGAATGTTTGTTGTTGTTGTTTTGAAGATTTATTATTGTTTTGAATTAGGGAATAGTTTCTTTGGAATATTTGGAAGTGGTTTAGTTGAAATAAATATATGTATATTGATTACATATTTACAATTGATAGATATTTGTATTATATTTGAGGTGTAAAAGTTGTTTGATGTTGTTGTTGATTATAAATTATAGTATGGCAGTTGTGATATAGTTAGAACGTTAATCCACCAAAGGATTTAATTTGATATTAAGTAGTTTTAACCAAATTAAACAAAACTATTCGAAATTGCATTGACAAAGTAGTTTCTGTTTATGTATTTAGTTTGGTTGTCTGATAGATTTTTTGGATTTTCTGTTTCTAGTTAAATTTTTTATTTAAACTTATCTGACATATCCAATTCTATTTGTACACAAAGCTGTCTGGTCCCGAAATCTACCTATTTCTAGCGGATATACGTGCCGCTTGGACTTTTTATTATTATGTCATATATTTTATTGGTTTAATTTTAATTATTTACCAAAAGCAATTTATTGCATTGCAAGAAAAAAAAGTTTTGTAGGTTATGTATAATTTAAAAAAATATTTTTTATTAATTTGAATTGCATGTTTCACTTTTATGCAAAATACATGATAATAGCATGAATAATACGGTATATATGGTAAAATGTCAAAAAAATGCAAAAATTAATGTTTTTTTTTTCATGCCCAAAAATGGGCATTTAAATTAAGGCAACATAATTTTAATTATACTTAGGTTAAAGTAGATAAAAAAAAATACAGATCAAAAAAAAAAATTTTATTTTGGATGACTTCTCATAAAATGGCACCATATGCCAAATTTAACGAAAAATGCCAATGGTGGCCGAAAAAATTAAAATTTTTCATAAAAATTAAATCCCATATTAAGACTATTAAAATACATGTTTCCTGAAATTTTCATGAAAATTCGATGATTTTTCCGCCCCTTATCATAAATTTAGTAAAAAAAAAAAGTCACGCGATTCGGTTTTTTGAGGTTAGGATACACTTTTAAAGTATCTAACCCCCCTAGATGGATTTGAAATTTAATCACAGACATTTTTCATTTTTTTTTTATGATCATTAGAGCCCGAAATATTTCCAAAATAGTGAAGCGACCTACTCAAAAAACACCACAAATCAGTTTTTGCCATTTTTGAGGCACTTCCGGACCTCCAAATTTGCTCAATAATTACATGCCCACTAACTTTATGTCCTTAACATAAAACAAAAAAAAAATTCAACTTTGCTCTGACATCAAATATATCACTTTTTTTTACTAATATGACTCCACTAACATAAGTTGGTTGCAAATAAATTGTTTATTTTCAAATTTCATTTTGCATAACATTGGAAATATATTTTAGGAAAAAATATATCTTTCCGTCATTTTTTCGAAACGAAAAGCTCATGATTCCAGTATTTTGTATTTATTGCTAAGCAACAAGTAATAATAAAACGAGAAAATTTTTTCTGGCCTGGGCCGGGAATATATTCCCGTATGGATTTTTAATTGTTTAAAAGAAATAAAAGTACACTTATAAGGTCAAACGCATTTATTTATTTTAATTTAACAGTATACATAATAATCAATTTTTATTTGATAAATCTATGCCAAACTAATTATGTGTTAGGTATAGGTGTTTAATTTTACTTATTTGTAATATTAACGGTTATCGTACAATTAGTACAATTATTGAACATTGGTGGATTAATAGTATCGCATCCCAGCATTGTTGTTGATATATTGCTATTAAAATCATTAACATTATTTGTATCGGCTTTATAGTAACAATTTGATTTTATTTTTTTATTTTAAAGAATATCGATTTCGACTTACGTCATCCTCAGTTCTTAAATTATTATTACAATTTTTGCTTAAACTATTACTTATATACTATTTCAACTGCTGTTTTTTATTATTATGTCATATATTTTGTTAGTTTTAGTGTTGATTTTATCATTTAAAATATTGTTTACCTGCTAAGTTTTCTTCATTCTTCAACGTTGTTAGGGTTCGCACATTTTTCTTGTTTTTGTGTTTTTTATTTAATGTGTCAATCATTTCATTTTTATATCCAGTTTTTCTGGCTATGTATTTTATAATGTTTAGCTCGTCTTCATAATTTTCAGCGTTCATCGGTATAGTGTTCAATCTATTGATCATGTGGTTGTAGGCAGCTAGTTTATGTTGGTATGGATGATGTGATTTGATATTTATTGTTTGATCCGTTTGGGTTGGTTTTCGGAATATTTTGAATGTGTGTTTTGAATCTACATTTTTGATTGACAAATCCAAAAAGTTTATTGTGTTGTTTTCTTCATTTTCTAAGGTGAATTTAATGGAAGGTTCTATGCTGTTTATGTATTGGTGTAATAGATTAAGCTGTCTATTTGTTCCTTTGAATAATAAAATTATATCATCAACGTAGCGATACCAATAAATGATATTTTCTTTGTGGATTTGAGTTATTATATATATATATTTTGTTTCAAAATCGTTGAGATATATTTCGGCTAATGTTCCCGATAGTGGGCTACCCATAGGCAATCCTTCTGTTTGTTGATAATACTCGTTGTTATGTGTGAAATAGTTTTGTTTTGTTATTTCGGTTATTATGTTTATTATTTCTTGTGTATCTGTTGGGCTTAAACCATTTTTTATTAACATATTTTTTGTTATATTTATTGTATCTTTTATTGGTATGTTGGAATACATGTTGGTTATATCAAACGATGCTAATTTTGCGTTGTGAGGTATTATTATTGGTTCTATTCTATTGATTAATTCTGTGTTATTTTTGACTGAATAACTGTAATCAAATTTTATGTGGTATTTCAATAGTTTGTTTATGTACTTCGCTATTCTGTATGTTGGTGCTGTGGTGAAATTAATTAATGGTCTTATCGGTGTATCTGGTTTGTGTATTTTTGGTAATCCTTTTATACTTGGTGCTGTTGGTTTTATCATTTTGTTATACCTTATATTCTTATCACTTAATATGTTGATAGATTTGTTGATGATAGTTTTTATTTGTGCATTGAATTCATTCGTTGGATCTTTACTTAATTTTTCGATGTTGTTATTAGTGATGTATTCATCTATCATATTGTTGTAATCTGTAGTTTTTAGGATGACTAATGTATTACCTTTATCTGCTTTGGTTATTGTAGCATTGTTTTGTTTGATCTTGTTTTGTATACTGCGTATTGTTTTTATTTCTTTTTTGTTGTTGGTTTTTGAATTATTTAAGTTGTTATTTTTTACTGATATTTCATTAACTATTATTGTCCTGATTTCATTTTGGTGGTGAATGTTAGTTTTCAAAATTGAATTTTCTATTTCTAACAGATTTTCATTTATTTCTTTATTTCAAACAACGCTTTGTCACTTCCGATAAAATTTTTTTTTTACTTTTTCTCGTACAACAGAATTTATGTTTGTTGGGATACTACTGCCTGCTTTAATATTTTTATTATTAGAATTACGAAGTCCATAATATTGGTTAGCTTTTAATTAAAGTATTTTATGGATATTAGCTCATTATATATCCAGAACACTATGTTTCCAGAGCTGTGGTGAAGTCAGCCTATGTATCAGCGTCGCAATATTTTTTTATTTGTATATCCTCAATTAAACAAATAAAAATATTTATGTATCAAGGGAATTATAAGGATGTTAACTACCGAGGAAAACGTTTACTACCCGAGGGCCTCTGGTCCGAGGGTGAGTAAGTTTCACAAGGTAATTGACATCTAATAATTCACGTGATACATAATAGTATATTAAGAAACTAGTTTCATAATCGACGATTTTATCGCACGCAATCTGTTTAGAACACGACCCGCGCAGCGGGGAGTTTTCTAAAGGATAAGTGCGATAAAACGTCTTATGAAACGAGTTTTTTATACTATTTTTTCTATTTTGCATTTTTTGTCTTGAAATTTCAAAAAATATTTTTTATGTTTTAATGTTTTAAAGAAAATTTCTAAAAATTTCAAATCAAAATAGTAAGCTCTGCGTTTCATCATATTTCTATATATTTTTTTGTTGCAAAACTAGCTGTCATAAAATGTGTATTTTATTAAAATATAGTCAATTTGAAATTTTGTTATTACTAATTATTTTAATTAATTAAAATATTTAACACTAATTTAGATTATTTTTTAATAATAAGATTAATTAATAAGAATAATTTTATTTATATAATTATTCGTTTTAACTTTCACTGACGTTTGTATGACCAATGTGACCAACCTTGAAAAACAAAACTTTGCGTATCTTAATGAAGGCCATTTCGATACGCATTTGGGTATCGAAATGACTTTATTTTAGACGCAAAATAGAAAAAATAATTAATAGAATGCCTGGAAATCCAACCTTATGATATGAGATAGCGATTGTTAATTAATAAGTACGATATAAACAATTGATAACAATTTTTTGTTTTTAGAAACAAATGAATCAATTTCGGTAGAAAAGATGGAGGTCTTGGCGAAACTTAAAGCCCAATCCTGATCTAACCAAATTGATTTATTTAGTATTGATACATCTATATTCTATTGTGACCATTATCATTTAAATCAGGTTATCCGATATTGAGAAAACGCTGAAACTATTCTGGTTCTCATACAACAATAAACATACAGATTCCCACCTAAAAATAGTCTAAACATCTTCAGATCTTAAAATATAAAAATTCCGATTTCAAAAATCGACCCAAATACAAGAACTTCCCATATCGAGAAGTTAAAAATAAAGCAATATAAAGACAATATTATCTCTCCCTCCCTATTCCACTTCCCCCTTACACAAAAATTCGTGATCATTAATCATCAAGGGACAATTTATTCGCACTAAGCAAAACGTGTGGCTTGTAACGTTTTCAATTTTTTCATTATTCATTTTTTTCTCTTTGGAAAATCACAGAACGAAGAAAAACAAACGAACAAATAATATTTAGGGGAAATTGTATCAACAACATTTATTTTTTAAAACAATTTCTTATGTACATAAATTATTGTTTAAATGAAGTGTTTGTCCTCAAGTTATTTAAAAAAAAAAAAGGAAATAAATACGATTTGAGTTTTTGTTATTGTTGTACTCTGTGATTCCTTGATTTTATTTAAAGTAAATAATGAAAACGTTGATTTGCTGGAATTATTTATATAAAATGTTGATTTTGGGGTTCTGGTCGTGTGGGATTTATTTGGTTCGAAAAGTTTAAACTCTTATATAGGTTAAATTAGGTGAACGACTTAAATCGAATTATTTGAAAATAAAAAAATATGGACGTATCAGTAAATCGAAGCCAGTTTTTAGATGAATTAGTCCAATCATTTACGCGATAAAAAGTAAGTAAAAGCACAACATTTTTAAAACAAAAAATGAAATAGGAAAAACTATTTGTATCACTCTAACGACTGACACTTTAATTTATTTGGTATCCGTAATTTATCTATTTAACAAAATAATAGTGAATCTGTTATGATGTCTTGCTAATATATTTTCATTAAGAATTTTTTTTGTTCATCTGCTATAAGAAATAAGTTCATAAATCTTTTCTTAGTAATTAGAAAAAGAATCTACTTCTTTTATAGTAAAATAAAACGAAGTTAGAATAAACTTTTTCATTGGTTGTTATCTTATATATAACATATAACGTTTTGTTCGAATTTATTAATTTTCCTAAACGATTCTTTGCTTCGAAAAAGTAAAAAATAAAAAAAGTGATATTTAAGTCAACTCAATAATGGTATATTTAGGACAAACTTTATAGAATGCTAGAAAATATAAGTCTCCCAGACCAGTTGGTAGTATTCCTGCAGATATTAAACAGACTTTTGGTTTCGCTGCGTTTTGTTTTAAAGATCGATCTGGGCCTATAATACATTACTAACAAATTAACTGACACAAGTGATACTTGCCGATCCAAGGCAGAAAATTAAAAAATTAGTTTTAATCTTATAAGACTTACTTTTAATTAATTAATTAGGTAATATTTGATTCACGGGTGCAACAACCCCGCGTGCTCCAGTTACTACCATTGCCATATAAGGTAGCAGGATATATCACTCACCACTGGCGGTAGTAGTTAGATATTACTAGCTAAGGTTTTGCTTTTTCGATGAAACGAGTCGTTATATAACTCCATATCTGGGCTCTAATCATTGAGAAAGACATAGTGTCACATATTCAAGGACTAAGGTACTAGCATGGATTATTGGCAACCCGATTTCAGTCTAGTTCCTGCAAATTTCTTAAAAAATATTGTTTTTCCATTCTATCATCAAATATTAACCTGGGTCATATTTTATTGTGGGGTTTATTGTTTTGTTAATGATCCATTCTCTAAATAAAAACATAAAAGACCAAAAAATGTACGTTCATTTACTTTTTAGAAAGCATGTTGTTGTGGGATTTATGTCTTAAAAGGCTTTTATGTTTTGTTGTGACACATATTGTAATCTTTACTACAAAACGAATAGCACACCTTTTCTAGCATATATGAAAAATCTATTTTCATGCTGGCTTATTCCCCTCTGAAAAATTTTTTTCCCACTAGTGTAAATCGCTTTTATTCCCAACAACTAAGAAATCTGTCGTTTTCCAACTTTTTAAAAGTAGGGCAGTACTTGATTGCTAACTTTTACTTCCCAACCGGTTGGGAAGTAATACTTCCCGACCTCAGCAAGAAATTTGATTGCACATTTTACGAGAGTCTCACTTTTTCATCTCTCTTAATTATTAGCAAGGGAATAGAAAATAAAAGAAACAAACAAGTAAAACTTTCATAAAATACGTGACTATAATCCCTAATCTGGAATATAAAGTAGAATTTTCTTTAAAATGTTTTCATTTTGGAAATTTAATTTATTTATAAATATTTTAAAGTATAAATAAAAAAACAAGATATTAATTATTATTGAAATTAATAGCTATGTTGGCATTTTCATGGCCGTTTATTGTCAATGACAATCCCCCTTTCTAATCAGACGAAAAATTGAACTACTGCAACGAATTGTTTGTGAAACTATTCAAGATAGATGTGCCTTCTCCAAAATTGTGGTTCTCAGATGAAAACATGTTTGCAATTTTTTCTTGTCCATCCGTAGAATTCTCTACATATCCTTCGGCTACAGAGCTAGATTTCCATCCCCCAATCGTTTTAATTGCAAAAAATCACAGCCATTATTTGCAAACAATGTAGCTGCAGTGCGTCTAAAACAATGCCCAGTGAACGTGCACACATTGTCCAGTTTCAAAAACTCCGCTATTTTTAAAAGAAAACTGTGCAATAGAGTTATGCCCAAATGGTTGTTTGGTGATTTTTCCACTTCTGATTTGATAGGAAAATCTGTCTATATCATTACCCTTGTTCATTTCAATGTAATTTTTTAAGATATTAATCCACTGAATATTGGTCACTGCAAATGATCTGGATATTATGTAGGTTTTCGAGGAGGGAATCGTGACGCTTATTTTATTTTCTGAAACATCGATTTCAGTTTTCTTCATTTTATAAAGCTCGTCGCTTCTACAAGCTCCGGAAATTCCGACAATTAATGCAGCCTATACAAAAACAATTAAATAAAGTAAGTAATAAAGTAATATAATTTAAAATATAAACTTCAAAAATATTTTGATTCAATACATTTAATACAAACGGTCGTCAAGTAAATTTTAATAAGTATTTTAATGAACTGATAGATTAAAACATTTAGTTGCAGAATAGAAGATGATTCAGGTGTTAAATAGCTGTTGCTGTAACAATAAACGTAAAAGACGCACAACAAGATTTTTAATAAAGTTGGACAAAAATATGAAAATGTGACACAGATATGAGAAAATTTAGTCCAGCGGGAGATCGTCTAGTGATTATTTTTAGGTTCCTAGTTACTAGGAGTTTTCTTAATATTATTGGTATTTAAGGGGGCTGGTCACTGTAATGAAACACAGAAAAAACTAATTGTTTTATTTTATTTTAAAGATTATTTCTTCTAAAATATGCATATAAAATTTTAGGCCAAAATTTCCAAAAATTGAAGTTAACTCCTTGTCATTTTATTGAATAAATCCAGTTTTTTTACAATTCACTCTCTTTCTATCGAAGCTAATAAGTAATAACTTTGTTACTTTGTAATATTTTTCGCCCATTATAAGTAAAATAATCAATCCTAGATGTTTTTCAGGTTCTCGGTGAAGGGCAAACACAAAATGTTATACTCTCGCATAAAAAGTTACTCTAAATTCCTCAGTAGTATGGTATGATCCCAGAATAAGCTATTGAAACTAAATTATTTATTAGAAAAAGAAGTAGATTTGGATGCAATTAATACATATGGTTTGTTTATAGACGTTGATCAACTCTCAAGTTGAATCAAATTTTCAAAACCAAATTGTTAATTTTATTTTGTAAAACGATTTGGGTGCTCTTTGATCGTCTTTTAAACTGAGTAGTCAACGACTGCCCATTCAATTTGCGTTGAGCAAATTGTTGCCATTTTCGTTTAATATAATAATTTAACTAAACTAGTAAAATAAATGGTATAAAATAGTTATAGTACAAAGTTTTCGTTCATATAAACCACATCAAACCTATAAACAAAAATGAATAGTGAACAATATTACAAATTTCATAACAAAAGCCATTTGAAACAGAAACTCTCTTTGAATTGTGTCAAAATGACGACAATGTTCCGAATGTATTCAAATGCCAACATTGGACTTATCTATCCAACCATCAAGCTTCCAACATAAGAAAATGTTTATTGCAATTTACATCCTGTAGAATAGTCATGATCTTTAAAAGGCAATATACAAGTATAACTACCGTTCGGTCATACAGATTTGTTGGTATGGACACCGATTATTTTCTGGTTTGCTTTAATTACAAGTACAAGTTGTCATCTACATTCAAGAAACAGACAAAGAACCCTACGCTAGATATTTCGTGATATTAAAACATTTTGAAATGCTGAATAAATACATATTAGTAAATATTGACTTACAACTGAGAAGACCATGATAGCCGTCAAGAGTTCCCATTAAACATACAAAAATAGTGGAAACTCTTCAATCAACCATTACATCCACAGCATAAAACATAATCAGAAAACGAATGCTCCCAACTACTGATTACATAACCATTGCTGCCAAAGATTTGAAAAAACCTTAACAAACTGAAAAATGGCTAATCAACAGCTGTAGAAAAAGTTCTATCAGAACTAATTAAAAACGGAACAGTTTTTGTTTTACTGATATAATGTAAGATCTTATTCTTGCAATCTGCGACCAAGAAAAATAACTACTATACAACTGAATTTGGTAGCCTTCTTAATTTTAAATTATGAAATTTGAACAAATTCCTTGCTAATCTTTTATATTAATACGCTAACTTTGTACTTTGTACAGCCTAAGGATTTTTTATTCGAATTTTCACTCATTCCAAATTTTCACTGCTAACTGATATTAGTGTAACCTAGATCTGAGAGATTTTTGGGATTTTTCGGATCATAAATAAAAAAGTTATAGACGAATTATAATGTATTTTTGAATTCAACTGCCTCCCCTCAAATCAAATCAAATGGATCAAATGGAATCGTCCAAATCTTTTTTTCTTTGTTTAAAGTATTTTATATTTTCTTTTCAGTTTATGCATTGATCTAGGAGAGTAGGGACGTTATTTTTCTTTGTTGTTTTATCTTATATATTAATACGTTGAATATTTAGTTAGATATAAATTGTTTCTGAATGAAAGAGGATAAAAAATTGAGTTGTGTTTTTTTTTCAGCGACAATTTTGTTATGTGTGTGTTTGGTATGATAGTTTCAGATCGTAAATTTGATTGTAGAATTTTTAATATATATTTTTTGTGAATGAAAGAGGATAAATTTTCAGCGACAATTTTGTAATGTGTGTGTTTGGTATGATAGTTTGAGATCGTAAATTTGATAGTTAGAATTTTTAATATATATTGTTGGTGAATGAAAGAGGATAAAAAATTAATTATTGATTGTTCTATTTTTTTTCAGCGACAATTTTGTAATGTGTGTGTTTGTTATGATAGTTTGAGATCGTAGATTTGATTGTTAGAATTTTTAATATATATTGTTTGTGAATGAAAGAGAATAAAATATTGATGGTTGTATTTTATTTCAGCGACAATTTTGTAATGTGTGTGTTTGGTATGATAGTTTGAGATCGTAAATTTGATTGTTAGAATTTTTAATATATATTGTTTGTGAATGAAAGAGGATAAAAAATTGATTATTGATTGTTGTATTTTTTTTTCAGCGACAATTTTGTAATGTGTGTGTTTGGTATGATAGTTTGAGATCGTAGATTTGATTGTTAGAATTTTAATATATAATGTTTGTGAATGAAAGAGGATAAAAAATTGATTATTGATTGTTGTATTTTTTTTCAGCGACAATTTTGTAATGTGTGTGTTTGGTATGATAGTTTGAGATCGTAAATTTGATTGTTAGAATTTTTAATATATAATGTTTGTGAATGAAAGAGGATAAAAAATTGATTATTGATTGTTGTATTTTTTTTCAGCGACAATTTTGTAATGTGTGTGTTTGGTATGATAGTTTGAGATCGTAAATTTGATTGTTAGAATTTTTAATATATAATGTTTGTGAATGAAAGAGGATAAAAAATTGATTATTGATTGTTGCATTTTTTTTTCAGCGACAATTTTGTAATGTGTGTGTTTGGTATGATAGTTTGAGATCGTAAATTTGATTGTTAGAATTTTTAATATATAATGTTTGTGAATGAAAGAGGATAAAAAATTGATTATTGATTGTTGTATTTTTTTTCAGCGACAATTTTGTAATGTGTGTGTTTGGTATAATAGTTTGAGATCGTAAATTTGATTGTTAGAATTTTTAATATATACTAGGAGGGCCCGGCGTGCTTCGCTACACTTATAAATAAAGTTTTTGCGTAGACATTTTATTGACGTAGAAGCAATGATTTTAAAAAGTGGTAATGAGATATGCTAGCATATAATTTTTAATTTTTCTTTTTAAATATATGAATGAAAAATAATCAGAACTCTAGCTGATCAGTTCGGATATATGAAAAATTAGCGATCAATTAAGTTTTCAAGTAAGCTTATTTGATCTCTAACTTATTTGATCGCTAATTTGTCATATATCCGAACTGATCAACTAGAGTTCTGATTATTTTTCATTCATATATTTAAAAAGAAAATTAAAAATTAAATGCTAGCATTTCTCATAACCACTTTTTTAAATCATTGCTTCTATAATTAACTTAAGGGGTTTGGCCTAAATGTTGATAATTATTTTTATTGGGCTTTTATTTAAATATCGTTTTATAAACTTGGCTTGCTTTGATAAATGTTTTTTACGTTGAACATAATTTTATGAAATTGAAAAATGAAAGTATAATCTGACTAACAATAACATTTGTATATCAAAATTAAATATATTGGGATTTAACGGTTAGCAATCGTATGTAATACATGTTTCTAAAACTAAGTGAGGATAGTTGATAACATCGATTTTATCGATTTAAAGCTCAAAATTACGAAATGGGAGTCGCACAAATACTATACAAAGAAGCATCGCTTAAATAGCAATGGCAGGAGATGTCACTGATATAAGTGGATAAGTGATATTTTAGGGGTGCTGGCGAATGAACTTTTTTCAATCAACGATAGGACATTTAGTCTTAGTTATGGAATATTCTTTGACGATGGCACGCAATTTTTTTTAAATAAAATGTGTTTTGGGTACTAAAGGAATTACAATGTGTGTTAAATATGCTGGATTGAGAAAAACATTGCGTTACATGATATTGGTATATGCTTCTAGCACTAGGATAATTAGTAGCCCAATTTAAGCTTTGTTCCTGCAAATTTGAAAAAAAAAGCATTTTGTTTTATTTCCTCCATCCTGTCATGAAATATTGCCCTATGTCGTACATTATTAACTGAAAGGATTTATTAGTTAGTTTTCCAATTTGTAAAACGAATATAAAAATCCGAAAAATAAAGAAACTTTCGTCCATCAACGTCTTAAAAAGCATGATGTTCTGTAACCTAGGTCTTAAAAGGTTTTTATGTGTTGTTGTGACACATATAGTAATTCCAAATATGTCAAATATTTTGAAATTGCACAATTTTTTTTGAAATTTTCGGTGAAAAAGATGATGAACAATGTCATTGAAGTTACAATTTTAAATGGAAAATTCGAAGGGGAAGATGTAGTGTTGCCACGATCCCAACAGATATAGCGTTTGAATTCGAACGTTTAGTTTCCAGTGCAACTCGTTGGAAGTACTCGAATAAATAAATAGAATTAAAACAACATTTTGAATTTTCATATTAAAATAAATAAGTTGCAATAAAAATGACGCAATGTAAATTTCGAATTTTCTTTCTTATGAGATAGCGACTATATGCGACAGATATAATGTTAAATAAACATAACTTTATACTATTGGGTGTAAAAATAAAATGTTGTGAGATTTTGTGAGTGATTAAGATCAAAGTAAGTATTGTAATTCACTTGAACTTTGCAATTTGAAAGCATTTTTCATATTCTCTCAGAAAAACTTCTTTAGAACAGTTTTTGTGTGTTTCGTGTCGGGAACAAATAAAATGCATGAGCACTGTGAACATTTGTAAATTTTTGTTCCGTTTAATTTTTTATATAGAGATGACACACCTCTTCTAAATCAACAAGTCATTTAAATTTTTTATTGCTTACTTGAAAACTTATTTGATCGCTAATTTTTAAAATTAAAAAAAAAAATTGAAAAATTAAAAATTAAGCTATCATTTCTCATTACCACTTCTTGAAATCATTGCTCCTACGTCAACAAAATGTCTGCGCAAAAACTTTATTTATAAGCGTAGAAAAGCACGCCGGGTCCTGCTAGTATAAAATAAAATAGATAGGTCATATTGAAATTTAGAGTTTCTAATATTCTTGATAATATAATTTACAACAAAGTGTAATAAAAAGCCATATTTACATGTTTTACAAAGTCTTACAACGTATTACAAATTATATTTCACGATGAATACATGTCCACCTAATTTAAAAATAAGATTTGGTACAACAATTGATGCAGTTTTTCAATAAATTTAGCAAATTTTTCATAAACCTCTAATTTCATATTTCAATTTGATAATAATTGAATTGACTTTGTAATACATTATGTAAATATTGCTTTTTATTACACATGTTATAAATTAAGTTATCAAGAAATGCTACTCTAAATTGCAATATGACATATTTATTTTATATTTAATATTTTTATTAAATCTTTTTACCAGCCACAGTAGTCAAAGTGCAAAGATTACAACCACTTGTTTTTATACTTAACAAAACAAATTTAATCAACACAAATAGTTTTATTTAAAAATAAACTTTTGAAAAACGGCATTTTTTAAAATAAAAAGTGTTTACAGCAAAGATTTAAATTACATCTACTAATTTGCTATGTCGCTGTGAATGCGGTATCATTTAATTTCCATAATTTTATTTTGGTTTATACTAGCAATATCAAATATTTTAGTTTAGTGTAAAATAACAATAATAAAGTGTAAAATTATAATAAAAAAATTTCATAGACAATATTATATAAAATTTCTGAAGAAATGAAGGTTGATTTAATTTCCATATTTTAATGCTATATTAATTATTTCAGTATCCCTAATGCATTAAAAACTTAAGAGCACAACACAAATAGCAATTTAATTAATTATTGTTTTCAAAAATTTACTTTTAAAACACTTTTAATTGCATTTAAAATAACCAAATTTGCAATGGAAATCAGCAAATTTTGATGATTTTACGTGCACAAATTTTGACGTTTAAAGTTTGAAATTTAAGGAATATATTCTATATGTGTACAAATCCAATTCTTTGGTTCATTTTTAATTTGAAATCTGTTTTTGACAGTTCAATACGAATTCCGGTTGGGCAAATAAAACACAGCTGTTACTTCCGTTCAAAAAAGATTTAAGTTGCTTGCATGCCTAAAGAAATTTTACTCAAAAATCTAAATCAAAATTAAAAGTTTTATAAATCTTGAAATAAAAATATTATATTAAACAATTATAGCCTTTGACCTATATATTTCTTATTTCTTTTTAAACAAATCGTATAACTATGACAACAAAGAATAACAAATATCTTAATTGGATTAGGAAATATGGAATCGAAAGGGTGCTTTGATAAAGATTTTCATTTTTTATAAAATTTAAACAAATACAAATATTTTTTACTTATTTGGACGTAACTATGACAACAAAATATATGGCTAAAAAGTGACACTTTAACGCCGTAAATCACAGTAATAAAGTAACACAGATTAATATGTAGGCGAATAAAAAATAATTATTAATTCAACCAAAGGAAATTTTATTAACATAAATACAAAATTTATGATGAATTAAATTAGAGTTTAAAAATGGTGATGTATATAAATTGATGTTTATGGTGTTGATGACAATAATGATAATCTTAAAGAAACAAAACAAACATTTTCTTCCCTTACATTCATATAAATTGCCTTTGGCTAATTATTTAAATATGTCAAAAACAGACAAATTTTCTTGTTGTTTCATTTTTGGTTGTTGTTGTTTTTATTGTTCGGGTCTCCCTTAAAATGATTTTCTAGAAAATTTCATTCACAAATCACTCTTGTTTCTTTTCGTAAAAGCAAAAAGCTTTTATCAAATTTTAATTTTATGGAGGTTTCCTTGATTTGTGTTGAAATTAATTTGAAATTTAAATTTTTCGTAAGGGGTTTTTGCAAAAAGTCTGTAATATAAAAGAATTTCATTTATTTTCTGCTTCGGTTAGATTTTGGAGTTGATTTATTGGATCGAATAAAATTAAGCATAGAAAGTGTGAAGCTGGTAATAATTTAATTAAATCTACAAGTTAATTAGTTGGATTAGTTAAACAAAAACGATATTATAAGAGATTTTGTGAATATTGTCTTTAACGCTTTTTTCTGCATGAGCTTGTTTATTCCCCATAATAATAAAAAAAAATGTAAGGTTAATCTTGTTAACATGAACTTAAATGAAAAGATATCATAAAATTTAAGAAAACCTTTTCCTTAACTTAACCAAGAATAACAACGAAAAATATAATTCAATTCGAAGTTACAATATATCTTACCCTGTTTCAATCTAATATTATACGTTCAAAGTTAATTTAATTCAACCATTATGACTCCTTTGAGAGTGTTTTTTTTTGAGATCATACCCAAAACAATATACCCGAAAAAATTAAATTATGTGAAAAGAAAAGTAAACCAATAATTTGTCATACGGACAACAACAAAAAAGTTTGGTTATATTGTCATTGTTATTTCATTGCAATCAAATTAAATCAAGTTTCTGTAACACAGAATTGTGTTAAGACAAGTTAATGGTGCCTCTACATATATTGAACGATTTATATATTGTTTTTCCTAGTGTCTCTTTTGTTTGTGCTACAAACCACATTTGGAACCTTTTTTTAAGGAATTTATAGTTTAAATCAAACGTTGCAAATGCATATATAGATGTCCTTATCACTGAGACTATAGATCGCATTCGTACTGGTGCAGGAGTTTTGGTAGATATATATATCTGTAGGTGGGAGGTAAACTACACCAAGTCCAATTTTTTCAAAATACGTTTTTTTATACTGTTAGAATCAGGATTTTGTTCTCTACCGAGAGGTTGATAGCACTGAGTCCTAACTAGTGTAGTTTTCGAGATAGAACAATTTTAAATAGTCCAAGTCCATAGTAAATAGTCCATTTTCAAACAGTTTTTTGGCTTTCCTGTAAAATTTTAAAAATATGACTTGGTGTAGTTTACCTCCCACCTACAGATATGTATATATATATATATATATATATATATATATATATATATATATATACATTAGGCATGACCAGATATGTATGAACAATTTTCAAACCATCTTTTTCTTCGCTCCCACCGGCTATTTATGTTCCATTTGACTCGAATATGAACTATATCCAGTTTTATTGACATCGGAAAATAATTACGGAAAATAATTAAAACGCTTTCCTAAGATCGATTTCTGTAAAGTAATTAGCTTTTAATAAAAAATCGAAATTATTAGATATATTATATTTTAAGATGATTATATCTGATATACATAAAAAATCCTATTATTCTGCTAATTTTCTTATCTTCGACGCCACTGCGCGGTGGGTAATTATTTTCCGATTTCAGTAAAACTGCATACACTTCATTTTCGAGTCAAAAGGAACATAATTAGTCGGTGGGAGGGATGAAAATAACAACTTCATAAGTTAGGTCATGTCTAATATACATATATATTAAGCTTGCCAGATCGCCCGGCTAAAGCCGGACTCGCCCGGCTTTTTTTGGTAAAACTTGGCTGAAAAATCGCCCGGTTCGGACGCCCGGATTTCTAAACAAAAACCGGAAATCGCCCGGATTTTTCTAACAATTGTTCATTGAAAAAAATATATATATATAATATTAATTCGTTTTATAGTCAAAATTTCAATAATCTGTATCATTCTTATTCAAATATATTTCACATGTTAAATCGTGTTATTTTCAATGTTTCATATGAAAATATATAAACAATTGACATCATTTCAACGTTTTATAATTTATATATTGTGCTCTCGTTCGTTCAATCGTTTGCTGCAAATCGTGGAGTTTGGTTTAGTTATATCAGCGGCCAATACGACAACTGAGCGCGTATTTTCTCACATCAATGACATTTGGACAAAAGAAAAAGGCGAATTGACACTGGAAAACGTTGGAGCACAATTGATGGTAAAATTCAACTGGAAGGAGACATGTCCAGAGTTTTATACAAAAATAAAAGAAGATGCTGGTTTTCTCCAAAAAGTTGCTGGAAGTGAAAAATACAAAATGAGAGCTGATAGTTTGTTTGGTACTCAAGAGAGTGGACAGTCATCGACTTCGGTGGAGATTGATTGCATACAATGTTGACAATTTAAGCATAGAACTCTTTCTGTAATAAACAGAATTAAAAATATTATTAACAAAATATATTTCAACATTTCAAAGCAATAAAGAGTTTTCAAAGGTTATTTATGAAAAAATATAGTCTTTTTGTTTTCTTCTTTTCTGTGCGATTTTTAAAAATTTTGTATTTCGCCCGGATTTCGCCCGGCTTTTCAAATGGAAATTTTGACACTTGTCGCCCGGATTTTGCCCGGATTTATAAAAAAACCGCCCGGATTTTCCGGCCCGGAATACCTCCAAAAAAATCTGGCAAGCTTAATATATATATATATATATATATATATATATATATATATATATATATATATATATATATATATATATATATATATATATATATATATATATATATATATATATATATATATATATATATATAATATATATATATATATATATATATATATATATATATATAAACATATATATAAATATATATATATATATATATATATATATATATATATATATATATATATATATATATATATATATATATATATATATATATATATATATATATATATATATATATATATATATATATATATATATATATATATATATATATTTATATATATATATATATATATATATATATATATATATATATATATATATATATATATATATATATATATATATATATATATATATATATATATATATATGTGTATATATATATATATATATATATATATATATATATATATATATATATATATATATATTTATATATATATATATATATATATATATATATATATATATATATATATATATATATATATATATATATATATATATATATATATATATATATATATATATATATATATATATATATGTATATATATATATATATATATATATATATATATATGTATATATATTATATATATATATATATATATATATATATATATATATATATATATATATATATATATATATATATATATATATATATATATATATATATATATATATATATATATATATATATATATATATATATATATATATATATAAATATATATATATATATATATATATATATATATATATATATATATATATATATATATATATATATATATATATATATATTATATATATATATATATATATATATATATATATATATATATATATATATATATATATATATATATATATATATATATATATATATATATATATATATATATATATATATATATTTATATA